>JAAIXI010000236.1:10158499-10715250 GCA_013403645.1 Heliconius nattereri
AAGCACAGGCTCTGCCAAAAAGCATATTACTCTGTTAAAGATTATATTCGCGATAAAGATGTTTGGAAATGAGTTGCTCTATTTCTAAGTTGAAATTGTTAATTGTAATTTGTAACAAATGTTGGCATTTAAAAAGAGTGGCCATGAGTTTCTTTGCCTTTATCTTCTCATGAGCTCAACCATTTGAACGGGCTTTTTTCAAGTCAAAATTGCACATTTTTTTTGGTTATTTTGTTTTGTATTTTTTTTCTACTTTTATGACATGTCCAAGTAAATGTTAAGCATTTTTATGGAATAAAGATATTTTGACTTTGACTTTGACTTTGGAGGTGAATGTATTATTTCAGCGCGATATATTTGGTTTCATATTTTTTGTAGTAGTTATTAGTAGGTAGGTTTTTGTTTATAATTCCTTGCGTTTAAAAATAGTCATTTAACTATCTAAAAATAGTCGTTAAATATATTTTATAAGTACTTGAAAAGATTAGTAGCACAGATTTAAAATTACGGTACCTACTAAAAAATCCTTGCTGTGTAAAACAATTGGAAAATCCTTATTGACACTCCAAAAATGCGGGTTGCGGGTTGCATTAGGGTTTAATTAATTTTCACATTATCTTAAGTGCTTTGCAAACATACATTATATAAATAATCCAGTAGTTAAAGCGGAGCCAGCATAATAAAATGCCTAAATAAAATTAACTTTAAAGAAGTGCTGTTATAGCATAATGTTGTTGGCATGTTTCAGCTATTTTCAGAATAAATCCAAATAAGGAGGGAATTCGTGACGCAGGAACACGAGTATGCGACTAAACGGGACAGGTTGGAGGTTCCATTTCCACTCTTGGAAATCGACGAAATGAAATATATACATGTTATTGCTGGTACAAGAAAAAGGCCAGTGTTGAGTTTAGCCACTCAACACACAATGTCTCGAAAATGGGATGGTCCACGAGTAAGGAATAAAGAAGCTAGCGAAAAAAATAATTAAATATACAGTGCTCTGGGTTTCTGTACTTAACAAATCCTGAAATCAGTTATATGAAATATAACATTCAAGAAGATTAATAGAATCCTAGTGCAACCACCGTTTTAATAATAGAAACATTGTGAGGAATGTGGGGAACGGAGTGTCTTAACACTAGGTTCCCTCTGCCTACCCTGCTGTGTGCGGGATACAGCGTGAAGCTGATTTTCTTTTATAGCGTGATACTATCGAATATAAACAAACATACTAAATAAATAATACAAGTAACAGTGGAGGTAAAGTACAAAAACTATGTCACGGTTGCTCTAAACAATGCCTTCATGGTACATGATTTCGTAACTAGAGATGCATTGTTGGCGAAATATTGATATTTTAAGCTATAAACTATAGTTAGCATTAGAAAGACCTAATTAGTATTTATTAATTATTGTTGAGTATTATGGCTGAATGGTTTTAAATATTTCTGAAAAGGTTTAAATAATTTTATATAACTTAGCAAAAAATTTTGATTCTAAATGCTTACTTCTACCTTGCCTAATAATATAAAAAACGGTGTTTACTTCCGGCATCTATTGTACAATAAATATTAAATCGATGAAAAATGTTAAACAGAGGTAAGATTCACTATGAAAGCTGAGAACTAGGATACATGAAAAAAATAGTTATAATCCTATTAACTGTATAATTATCTTTGTATATCACCTATCTATATAAAAAATCTACATAAAAGTCAGCTCAGTGAAGCCGTTGTTGCTTATAAGCACCGTCTGACTGTAAACACGGCAGTTGTGTATTCGATGCTCTCCCGAGAGAATCATTTGTTATTCTCTCCTCGCTCTGGTAACAAGACTAAGCGCGGTGGAACTCATTTCACCACTCCACACGCAATGTCTCGAAAAATTGGCCGAAAATTCGGAACTTAACAGGAGAACTTAACACTAGATTCCTCTGCCTATCCCGCTTATGCGGGATCTGAATCCCGTAAAAACAATTTAACTCTACTTATAATTTACCCATAACGACCCTCGTTAATATAATGACTGTCGCAACCAACAGTTTAAGCCATCTCGGAGCAACGAATACTTGTTTTGCCCTAACAATTTATTAGACTATCGGAAGGATTCATCAATGTGATTTAAATTACCAACATTTATTGTTTTATGGTAGATTCAAGTTGTATTTTCATTGAAGAGGGAACCTGGGAACTAACTTCCCCTTACCCGAATGGGAACCTCACCAGCAACCGTCGCCGTCACGTCACGTCACGTCACGCGACAACCTGAGAACATCTTTCTATTTCCCAGTTAGATTAGATGAGGTGCGATATCTTAGCACGCTATCTATACAATTGATTATCAATAGCGTATAATTCTTGTATAATAACTATTAAACACGCCAACTAAGCACGACCGACTTCGCCAGTGTCACGTAGATCAAAGAAGATATGGCAACGGTTGATTAGCAACACCAGTAGGTATTTTGTTATCTTCACGTACCCGTTATTAATTAATACAAAAACCATTTAAGATGATTTTTAAAATAAAATTTTTGATTTTATTAATTTCCTCGCTTGGTCGCGCTCTGATAACGAAAACGAAGCAAAATGCAGCAATGCGCATGTCTTAATGTGGACGGTGTCTCTTATTACTAGGTTCCAAGGTTCCCTCTGCCTTCCCTGCTATGTGCAGGATACAGTGTAAAGCTGATATGTTGTAGGAATGTATTACAAACTCATTCATTTAAGATCAAACTCACAACTACGGTATCAATTAAATGATTTAAAAAAAGATAATATTAAATAACATCTATTATTGAGTTGAAATGTAATTTAATTGGAACTTATGAGTAAACCGTAGAACATTTAACAAATACTCACAGAAACCCCAATCGCTTTTACCATGCATCTGTTGGTAAAAATCACGTATAATTAATACTTTATTAATTTGTATGCTAACATGGCTATTACTGGTTACACAATTAAAAATACTGTTTATCATAATATTATATTTTTCTTATATAACGTTTATTGTAACATAGTTGTATAGAGCGGGATGTGACCTGCGCCACTTGAAAATCCTAAGAATGCACTGGCACCACATTTGGGCAACCAATACCGCTACGTTCTAAGAAAAGTATTTTTCTGCATGAAATGTGGAATTATATTTAAATTAATATTAATATTTCATAATGTATTTTTGTCTAATTTTAAAATATTCTCGAACTATTTTCTACATTTCAGCAGTCTGCTGAACTGAAACAAAAGTCTTTTGTTTTTACAAAGTGCACTGACACTAAAACACTTGTCAGTCTTATTCAAGCCGCGTCGTTCAGATATTATAAGTTTTTTTTCCTAAAATTTCAATATAATGTTATGTTTTCGGACTTTCCTTTCTAAACTAGTAAAATATATAATAAATATAACAAATAACTATAATATAGCTTACTTTAGCTTCTACAGTCCCGGTCAGGATTCGTTCCCGGACCGATCTCATACTATTTTATAAGAAATATTTTTACATACATGATTGGAACTGAACTTGGCGAAGATATGATCCAATATATATGATATCCAAAGAATATTTTGACAGAGCAATTTTTTTTTACATTCTCTATTTAAAGCCGTTAAAGTATACTTATATAGAAGGAATGCATAAAAAATGGACGTTTTTAGTAGGCTATCTTAGATACGTAATAATTAACGACTATACAAAGTAAATCCCCGGTCCTACATCAAGAGGCTATCACTTAACTGTTGGATTAAGAAAGGAAGGTATTTGGGTGGTACAAGATGATAATATATATGTATACTAGTGTACACTTGGACTATACCAATATTTATGAAATTATTTTCAATTTTCAATAGAGAGATGCGTTAAGCCAGCTCATTAACCGACTTCTGCCAGAAAAGGAGGCTATCAATTCGACCTTATTTTTTTTTATGCTTGTTACCTCATTACTTTTGACTGCGTAAACCGATTTTGAATTTTTTTTTATTTGGAAGGTGAAGCTTCCCGAATGGTCCCATTTATTGGTCCATGTCTGACAATAGTATCTATGAGAAAATCACATAAGTCTTAAATTTGCATTAGGTATGTGCGCGACAAATAGACGAAAACTCGCTATTTGTATATAATACGAATAGACGAAACTCAATCTCGCGCGAATCGATTTTGATGATTCTTTTTTTATTGGTAAGGATACACTTCAAGGATAAATTGGTGAAAGTTTGGTTAGGTTCCGATTATGGAATCCGGTGAAATTTGAGAAAGTTTGTTTTTTTTGGTAAAAAGTTGATTGTACTGTAATAGTTACAAGCAAAAACTTTTTAAATTGATGTCAGAAGTGAGATTCCTGATCGTTGCATTTCTTTTCAACCAACCTCAAAAAAGAGGATGTTCTCATTTTCAACCAACTTCAAAAAAGGGAGATTCCCAATTCTCCCGAATACTTTTTATGTATGTTCTTGTCAATATACCAAAATGTTACTTTGCACAAAAATAATACCTAATTAAATGAAGTTTTACATAGGACACCCACAACCACTCGTTGACAACCACTACCACCACCATCACCACTCGTTTAAGAAGCATCATTTTAAGATGTACTCATCACTTAAAATCGTAAAATAAATTAATTTTTAACAAAAAGAAAAAACCGACTTCTAGCAACGAACTAAAAAGTGAAAAATAATTATACAAAGATTTTATAATTTTAATTTTGGTTTGGTGTCAAACTAATGCTACAACCCTTACTACAATATGTAATTACTAAGCCTGTTTGTTTTACTTGGCACCGACTTCAAAATGATAAAATCTTTGTATAATTATTTTTCACTTTTTAGTTCGTTGCTAGAAGTCGTTTTTTTCTTTTTGTTAAAAATAATTTATTTTGAGTGACGTTTTCTAACAACAAACTTTGCAAATCGTTGCTTAGCAACGGTCGCATAGCGACGGTTGTTATTAACATGGCGGAATAAATTGCATGTCAAATTAATAAATATTTTAATATATTGGTATATATCGAAAATATTACAAATATGAGAAAAAAAGTATCACAATTGAATTAGCGGTTTGGCCCTGATTGCGTAAAATACAGACAGACAGACAGAGCTACTTTCGAATTTATAATATAGGTATGGATAAAAGATTTGGTGAGATTTCTTTGTTCTTTGGGTTTCGTATTTTTCTTAAAGTTTGATCTTATAAAGTAATTATTCCTGAGAAGTGCGGAACCTTAAAAAGTGATCCATACAATCATATGTTAAATTTTTTTAACGTTAAATAATTTACTAATCTACCTATACTAATTAAATCTTAATTTATATAATGATAATTAGGATACATTTTTTTAATTTAATATAGTATAGTTATTTCATGTAATACGATAATTAGTTAACAAAATTAAATTAATTAATTATTTATTTTTAATTGTTGATGCCGTCATAGCTCGGTGGCACAAAGGTGTGAATGTATACGTGACGGTTGTAGATTCGATTCTCACTCTGGGGGATTAAATATTTGATGTTGTCATTTCCAAAGGTGGCAATGCACGGTGTTAAATTTCGAAACTAAACACGCAAACCTGCTATCTGCGGGATACAGCGTGAAGCTAAAAAAATGTTATTTTGCAGGCAGAATCTAGTGAAAGAACTCTCCGTCTTAAAACAAATTTTGCAAATTGAGTGGCTCAAACTTATGGTGTACATTTATTAGCTTATTTCTTTATAATTCAACTTTACAATTAATTTTCCTCGGACTTGTAATAACAAAGTGAATTCAGTAACTCATCACGCAGTATCTGGAAAAATAGATGGTTTAAGAAATGGAGAAACTTATCACTAGATTCCACCAGTCTACCCTGCTATACGCGAGGTAGTGTGACTTTAATTAACTCTGCATACCTCTTTCGCCTCGTTCACTGTCATCGACCTCTTTCCATGTTTTTATGTAACTTTTCTGAAGTATTTTAGATATTGTGTTTAAGAAGGTCAACAGAGAACTCTGTCTACCTCTCTTATCGTTATATCTTAAATAATTATTATTATATATTGCCATATATAAAAACATACGTAATGCCAAAGAAATACTTCGAAATAATTGTTTTAATAAAAATGCATACATTTTACGTATGCTCGAACTAAAACAAAGTTTATTATACAACACATCCGGGTTAGGAAGTATGACTTTAATCAACACACCATCAGCTAACGGACGACTTACCGTATATAACTTACCGTAACCTACATAGTTATGTTATAGAACTACCTATATAATTTTGATAAGTAAACAAAAGTTATTAAATAAATCAGCTTCACGCTGCATCCCGCACACATCAGGGTAGGCAGAGGGAAAATAGTGCTAAGACACTCCGTTCTCCACTTTCCGCCGGATACGGAGTCATTGCGTGTTGTTGGCGGAACTCAACGCCGCGCTGAGAGTGAAGAAATGGGAATTATAAATTTAATGAAATATTTCATATCCTCGTTTGGGGACCGAACCAAAAACCAGTCGGTTTTACAGTCACACTACAAAAGTTATTAAATTACTTAAAATAATATCATTTTTTACATTTTTAAAGTGTAAACGCTTTGGAAAGAAAAATACTTATTTAGGTAACTTGATAGGTAAACGTTTAAACGTAGCGGAGTTTGAGACCTCTTGGAAACCGACTATAAGCCATACGCTCTCATCTAGCAATATCGAAATTGTTATATGTGTAGAGAGTAGACGGTCTGTCCCGACTTTCTGCCCATTTTTTGAAACATTGTCTCTGGAGTAGCGAAACTCAATACCGCGCTTAATTCTTATAATTAATTCCCCCGCGTGGGAATCGAACCCACAGCCCTCGCGATTACAGTGAGACAGTTTGCAGCAGATATCTATTACATACATATATCAAAATAAAATAACACACCCACAGGTCATTGTTTTTAAAACAAAGAAGTCAATAACAATTATCATATCAATAGATATATAATAAGAATTAACGGTATACACATTATTAGTTTTTGCTTATTCTGACCTAGTAAAGAATCATTAGTTTTTATTTCATCGTCGAAGCTATATAAAAAAAATCTAGATCGTATATTTTTTTTATCAATTTTCTATTACTGATAAATAGTATAGGTACTTAACGTAGAATTGAAGTCATACTTCAAGGCTCATGCTTCACTCAAGCCCTATATCAAATGTCTAAATAAAATACTCTTCACTTCAATTTAATTTACCTTGGCCGAAAATAAGGTTAGAAACAAAATTGTTGTGAAGTAAGAAAAAAAATATTGTAATGTCTTAGTTCTGGTGACAACAGAAAATGAGGCGTTAAGCTCCGCAACTCAGCACATAATGTCTCGAAAATTGTACGGAAAGTTTAAAACGAAAATTCTTAACACTACGTTCCCACTACGTACACCGCTGTATATGAGATTTAGTGTGATAGTAAGCAAAATAAAACAAATAAGCATTGTATATAAGACCCTAACCTAGCCCAACAAACACAAATCTCAAATGTAAAGTTAAAACTTTTCCAAGACTTAATGACCAAATCAATTGATCTCCCACCTCTTCTAACATTGAATGATTTCTATAGGGATTGGCAAATAACGCAGTTCTACGTAACTGGTTTATGCAACTGCGCGTACGCATGTCTAAATACCTGCCTGCAGTATACATTTGGCTACTAAAAGTGATACACGTTTCATAGTTGGTGATAAAAATATAGTGTCATCGGTTCTAAGCACAATTAAAAGGTAATTTTATTTATTATTCAATATTTTTCTTCTTATTAATCCATTGTTTGAAACATTAGATATGGCGGTACTGTATATTTTATGATAATTTTATCCAATTTTGTATTAGTTTGGGATTTTTTTTATTGAAACCCTTTTGTTTTTATTTATTTATCTATTTATGAGATTTATTATGCTAGAAATATTTTAATTATTAATTTTATTATTTAATTTATTTTATAGTGCTAATAAAATCGCAATATTATATATTTATATGAGTACAATAAATGTAGTAGCAGTATGTGAATTTATCCTGTAAATTAATTTAAATATTTTAATATGAAACTTTACTGAGGTATGAATATCGTTTTTAAACGAAAATACTTAAGAAACATCGTACGTCAGGTATATTCGTACTTATCTACTTTTGATAGTATAATGCATTTCGTATTTGCATTTTTAATGGTAATTTACCAATATTATTCATTTAAAATACTAAATGTGTATTTTAAAATTAATTGTTTTTTGAGGCCAGTCAGTGTCTGTAAAACCGACTGATTGTGGGTTCGATTCGATATATCCATTTCTTCGCTCTAGTGTCGACTAGTGTCACTCAACAAATAATGCCTTCAGAATTCAGTGGAAAGTGGGGAACGGAGTGTCGTAACACTAGGTTCCCTCTGCCTATCCTGCTATGTGCGGGATACAGCGTGAAGCGGAATTTAATTGTTTTTAAATATAATGTTTAAGAATTATTCCAAGTTACTTACAGTTTTGAATTAGTTCGGTTACTCATATAAAATACTTAAAAACTAATGATTTTATTTAGTCAATAAAGTTTAATTTTTAATTGTCAATCATATTAACTATGCATTAGTGCTATATTGAACTAGGAAAAATTTCTGTAATTGTGATGTAATTTTGTGCAAAGAATAATATTTTGTACGTTAATATTGGTTAGAGAAAATAATATTTTAATACGTTTATTATTTGCGTGCTGAGCGGGAAAAATTAAAATGATTAATTACCTCGCGTAAGAATCGAACCCATACGTTATCGCGTTTACATTTAAGCCAGTCTAATGCGAGTCGGATTTGTCCACCTACGGGTTCCGTATCAGTTTCAAGATTGGTTATTATACGGCGAATTTCATATAAAATGCAACAAAAATTATGCATTTTGTAAAATGCTTCTTGTATCTTTTGATTACGTTGACTTAGATTCTTATTTTTTTTTTCTGTGCTCCTAAATAGCAGACCAGTCTTTCAAATAAGAAATAAGAAGTACAAAATGATACTAAACTTTCTGCTTGTAACGTTACTTCACGAGCTAAAAGTATTATTTTTATTATATTGTATGAAATAAAATTAATTACAATGCGAATTTTGTTAGTTAATCAATAAATTTATTGCAAGCATTGAAATCGTTTTATTTGGACATTTTGCGAACGCTGTGTAAGTTCGATCACTGTGTCGTGGCTCTCAAAAATGTCAGTAATGTCAGTCTTATGAGAAACTATCAGCTAATCTACACATAATATACGAATAGTTTAATAATTAAATATAATATTTAACAGTCGCTATACTGGCGGCACCAGCGCGCTCTTAAACGCAACAGGTTCTGGATTCGATTCCCACTCGAGGATATTTAATATTTTCACTTCCTTGCTCTGGTAAAAAAGCAAAGAGTAGCGTATTGTTCTACCGTTGCAGAATTCCGTGAAAAATATTGAACGAAAGTGTCTTAACGTGTCGTTACCAATATGAAGAACTCAAAATAATGTATTGCACCGAGTGGGAATCGAATTCATAACCGTCACGTTTTAAGTCAAACCCTGAGCTGCTACACCACGACCACCACATAAATTATAGATACAATAGTTATAAATTAAAAGCAAAACGTTAAAACATGGGGGATATTTAAACGAGAAAATTATACAACAGTAGATAGCAGAGCAAAGTTATTCATAATAAAAATGAAATTGGGAATAATATTTCAAAACTATGGTATACATAGTCAAAACCAATATTATTCTTACTTTAGTTCAAAAGCAAATAAGATAGTTTAAAATATAGCTTAAAGCTCTTCGTCTGTTCAGGCCATCGGGGCTTGATTAATACTCGGGGGAAAGAAATACATATTATTTTCAATTCCTCGCTCTGGTAACAAGAAAAACCACGCTATATCTTGAAAATTTAACCGAAAAGAGACTCATGGGAAACGGACAGTTAACAATAGGTTCACAGGTTCCCTTTGCCTACCCTGCTATATGCGGGATACGCAGTGTGAAGGTAAAAAAAAGAAAACCTTAATAATTATTGATTTTCAATTAATCCAGGTCAAACGTTATCTTAGTTAACAAGCACCTAAGCATGCCCTTGACACGTTGTTATATTTATGTAGATTTTGAGATAAGTGGCACATCACTAATCTTTCCATCGATTATAGTAATTGAGATAGTGTTGTGATTTCTGTGAATGTGTACGAACAAATTAATGTAAATAATTATGTACGGACGTAATTTCCGTAAGGCCGTGCGCAGCGGCACAAGGGTGTGACTGTAACGTGACTGCCCCTCAACAAGCAGTGCGCAGAGAAATCGGCAGAAAGTGGGGAACAGAGTGTCTTAACACTAGGTTCCCTCTGCCTACCCTGCTGTGTGCGGGATACATCATGAAGCTGAGTTAATTTTAATTTAATTTAATAAATATATATAAAAAATATACACATATATACATACATATACATATATATATAGAATTTAAGAAAACAATATATTGTGAATATAAATATTACTAAATACAAAATACATTATTGAAAAGTTACAATAGACCGAAAAATATTATTCTTTTGTTTATTATATTATTGTTATTACTTTTACGAATATAATTATCTTTACAAAATGTTATTTACATAATTGTAATTACAAGTAAAAATATGAGACGTAACGGCTTAACGTACTGGGAGCACCTGAGGGAATAAATTATTTTCATTTCCTCACTTTGGTAGCAAAACATAACGACAAAGCGCGGCGTTGAATTCTGAATTCTCTTAACACTCAATGTCCTGAAAATTAGGCGAACAGTGGGGAACAACGCTCAACGATAGGTTCCCTTTGCCTACTCACGTAACGCGTCTTAACGAAAGGTTCCCTCTGCCGATAAAGATAGTTATTTTTTCTTGAAACTAATAAGTTCTGTCGCATTAACCTAGTTTCCTATTAACTGAAAAGAAAAAAAAATGTAAGAAATGATATATTCTTACGAATAACATGAAAATTAACAACCTGTATATTTTACAAATTATTTAACTTTAAAATATATTTTCTTCACAATATAATACGTACGAGCATATTGGAACAGCTGTGAATATAGATAGCTAATAGACTGATTTTCTATTGTAAATAGATAATTGACATTGCTAATATTTTATATAGACAATAGTAGTTTTTGTATGAATGCTTTCTCATATATAGCTGGGCAGACAACAAGACAAGAGTGTTAAGACATTACGTTCTACCTTTTTATATCAATTTTTGAGACATTGTGTCTTGAGCGGAATTTCAACGACAAGCTATGTCTATTTACGTGAGAAAATTAAAATTAATCCTTTCCCTTGAATGGGTATCCACCCACAGCTGTCGTGTTTGTAGGACTCAATGATCAGTGCTAAAAATTTATTTTAGCTGGTGGTCAAATCCACTTGTTTTATTTTGTTATTGATATAGAGGTTAATTAGTCTTAGATGTTCCCTTGGTCTAATAACACAGATTGCAAGGAAAATATATAGCTATAAATAAATATTAGTTGTAATTAAAGGAATAACATTTATTTATGTATTGGTATTATTAAATCAAATACTTTCGTGTAATGGATCTTTTTAAGTTAAGGTTAAAAGTAATTTAAAAACGATCTCAGTATACACTTCTGGGGTGTTTGACGAGTTCTCGTTAAGGAATAGCTCATACTGGTTTTGCTCGAAACGGGAATCGAATCTGTAAAGGTCATGATAAAATAAAGTAAAAAGTAGCATAATGCCAGTGCAATTATTTTTACTCCATTTTATACATACCGAATAAAAGTTTGAGAATATAGATTTATTTCATTATTCATATATATGATATCAAGCGTGCAACTGTAAGCGCGACAGTTGTAGGTTCCACTTCCACTTTGGGTTTTGAAATATTTATTCTTTTATTTCATCAAACGAGTAAAAGACTGGCGTCGAGTTTCGCCAGTCAGAAGCATGCATGTACTTCATTTTGTGTAATTTTAAAGTCGCCTTATTAAAAGCTTTTATTTAACTTCCAATATATGTGTGTGGGTTCGGGTGAAATCTTTGAGCTCAATTTTGAAGTAGATATCTTCTACCGGTTGAGCTGAAATTTTGTATACACGGTTAGTATGGATGACAAAGCACGATAAAATATGTGACGTGAAATAAATGAAATGGGTCGTTGACTGTAACTCGAAAAATAATGTGACGTTATTCTAAATCCAATATGGCGGAACATCTAAGATGTCGGAATAGTTGTTATTTATGCACTTCTGCAATTTGGGTATCAAATGAAAGATCTTGCCGAGAACAATTAGAAAAATAATGTGACATCACTTGAAATACAATAGAATTATCACTATTCAAGTTTTTTGTGCTTTCATATAATGAAAGGTACGTTCGTACGATTGAGCTGAAATTTTGTATACACATTTGGTTTGGATGACAATGCACGATAAGATGTGTGATTTCATTCTAAATCCAAGATGGCGGAATAATTATATTTATTGAACTTCTATAATATGGATATGAAATAAAAGGGCTTGTTGAGAATAACTAGAAAAATTGTGTAACTTCATTCTAAATCTAACATGGCGGACCATCCAATGTAACAGATTAGTTATTTTTGATGCACTTGTACATTATGTGTACCAAATGAAAGGACTTCTTAAGAGAAACTTAAACAATGATGTGACGTCTGTCTAAATCCAATATGGTAGACTATCCAAGATGGTGAAAAAGTTATATTTAATGCACTTCTATAATATGGGCATCAAATAAAAGGGCTTGTTGAGAGTAACTTAACAAATAGTGTAACGTCATTCTAAATCTAATATGGCGGACCATCCAAAGTAATAGAATAGTTATTTTTGATGCACTTATATGTTATGGTCATAAAAACTTGTCACGTTTATCAATATTTAATTAAATTGAAACTTTAAAAATGTAAACTTAGCAGATTTTACATAATTAAATTAGCACAATTTTATTTACACAAGCTTTTATGATCATATAAAGTGTGTACAATGAGGTTATGAGTTGATAGTTAAAATTTAGAAAACAAGTTTTTTTTCTCCTTTTAGAGCGTTTACATAAAAGCTTTTTCTAACAATTATTTTTTGCTTTTAATTTATTTTCCTATGTTCTTAGATCTAAATGTAAAAAAAATCAAATCAGCTCCACGCTGTATCCCGCACACAGCGGGATATGCATAGGGGACCCATTGTTCGGATACACTCCGTTCACCACTTTCCGCTGAATCCTGGAGGCGTGCTGAATGGCGGAACTCAGCGCCGCACACCAGAGTGAAGAATTCAATATATATATTGTTAATAAATAGTTTCTCGAGTGGTAATAGAAATTTATAATCATATTTGGTGCCCTTGTGCCACAACTAGCCTCAAATCTAACTTTCACACTTATTTTTTTATGCTTTCTTGACAGTAATTATCTAAAATTATAATGAATGTTTTAGTATTTTTCCTGTATTTATACATATATACAGGAAAAAATATAAAACTGATAATAAATGTAATAGTCTACCTTGGTACAGAATATCACGTTTCTAGGACATCTAGAAATGGCTTAAGTTTTTGATGAATAAGTGGGTAGTCACATAAAAGTTCTTTGCAAATTACGAAGTTAGCTTAAAATAGTTCGCGTAAACACACACTGCCCGTTTCCTTAACTTGGCTGGACATGCGCGCATGGCGCGTATCTTAGGGTCATTTTTATGACACTTTTATATAGAATTATAGGTAATTTTCTTTTTAATCGTCTTGAAAAAGGAACAGTTCCATAATTCGATTGCTATGTTTGTTTGTAAATAAAAAATCTTAGTAAGTTCTAGCTTCATTACAATTAATTTGGTATGTTTCATATATTGGCATTATTGCAATCAATTAAACAAACTAGAATCATTATTAAATCTTCTAATATTTCTTTATCTTATCAGATTTTTTATTTTTCAGACTTACTAGACTCGACTAGACTAGACGAATAGCGTGAAGTCACTCCATTTTTGGTGACATGATGTGTTAGTAGAATTATTAGATCCATTGTCTCAAACAAAAAATAAAAGTATAAATTAAAGCAGCAGTTAGCTTCACTTAAAGAAGATTTATAATGCAGTCACATTCTCCATATAATTACCTATTGTTCGATTTGGCCCATCTGTAGATCATTGTGTATTTATGGCCATGCAATGGGTACTTGTGATTATAAGCGCGATGGTCGGTGGTTCGATTTCCTCTGGTGATAGGTTACTTTTTTTTATTTATAAAAAAACTAGTGGACCCGAACGCGGCTGCGCCCCCTTTAACTATACTAATATTTTTTAAATATCTTTATAAAATTATTTTCAGTTTTCAATAGAGAGACGCGTTAAGCAAGCTCATTTTGGGTGACGTTTACTAACAACAAGCTTTGCAAATCGTTGCTTAGCAACGGTCGCATAGCGACGGTTATTAACATGGCGGAATAAATTGCATGTCAAATTAATAAATATTTTAATATATTAGTATATATCGAAAATATTACAAATATGAGAAAAAAAAGTATCCTATGTTCATCCCGAGACTCTCAAGTATCTCTATATGAGTATTTTATCACAATTAAATTAGCGGTTTGGCCCTGATTGCGTAAAAGACAGACAGACAGACAGACAGAGTTACTTTCGAATTTATAATATGGGTATGGATGGATAATACAAACGATTGTATAGATCGCCTGAACATTTCCGTGATCTGATAAAACTAATTTGAGGAATATATGTTATATAAACTTCGTGGGACTATATTAAAAATGTCAAGATCAACAGTGGTTGCGACATTTGTACCATTCACTGCACTGCAATGTCACATTCATTTTTATTGAACAAAAAGATAAAAATATATAGATATTCTAAATGTTTTATTTTTATATTTTATATATTTAATAAATAAAAATACGCTAAATATAGATATTAGCGTATTTTTTAGCTTTGATATAGACATTTTATTAGAAAGGAGAAAAGTATTCATAAAATATGTATTTATATTTTTATGTACATAGTTGACTCCGGTCGTGACGCAAGGGCGATATGATTTTTTTTCATTTGTTTACTCTAGTAACAAGATAAAGCGCGGCGTTGAGTTCTGCCACTCAACACGCAATGACTTTAGAATTCAGCAGAAAGTGGAGAACAGAGTGTCCTAACACTAGATTCCCTTTGCCTACCCTGCTGCCTACGAAGCTGATATTTTTGATTTATTTTATGTTTTCAAAGACAACATAAAATAAATAAAACATCCACATCTATTGCCCGTTTGTTTGTTAATCCATAAATCTCTCGGTAACTAAGACTTAGATCACGATTATGTTTTTTTATTAAAATCGGATTAATTCCAATTTTAGAAACAGCCATTAAATAGGTTCAGTAAATTAAAAAAAATATATCCAGTATGTAGCTGGTACTTGATGTCAGTTTAATGTCTGAATTTAGCAGTGGCATTTGGACTGTAGGTGTAGATAGGTGTACTTATATAAAGAAAACCTTGTATTTGTTTGTCCTAACAAACAATATGACGTCATCGACGTAATTCTGATTCATTCATCTCCACTTATTGAAGGTTTAATATTAACCTTACTTGAACTTTATATGCCATTAACGTACAATGAAACTTAGTTCCTTACTTTTTAAGGTCTTTTGTGAATGAACTTCTTAGAATTTACTTATATCCATGAACCTATAACCCGTGTTCTATAAGGTTTGCTCATCATTGTTAGGTGACATATGTTACAGAATTCTCCTCCTTAAAGATTAGTCCCTTTTTGTTTATCTAGGCATAGAGAATCGTCTCTCTGTTCTCTGTGAAGAAGTAAAGTGGAGATCGAATTTACCACCACTAGACTAAACCAACAAAAAACTTAAAATTACAAAAAATTAACTTAAAAATATAAACATAAGTACTTATTCTTTAAGACATTACGAAATTTAGAAAGGGCTTTTATTGCACAATAGTATTAAATACAGTTTTCATTTTTTATTGCTTGCGGTAATTTGGTCACATCAATAGGCCGGCCTTGCGGGGACCGAGTGAAAGTAAAATATGTATTGTACCATAGTACTTACTTCCATGTATTGCGATAGAAGTCTTCCGTTAATAGTGAGTCATTTTATGAGACTTCGCATTATTATTGTACACGCTGTATCCCGCATACAGCAGGTTAGGCAGAGGGAATCTAGTGTTAAAACACACCGTTCTTCATTTCCCGCCGAACTTTTCGAAGTATTGCGTGTTGCGTTTCGAAACTCAACGCCAAGCTTTTGCCTTGCCAAGTGAAGACATGAAAATATTAATAAATAATAATTCATTCCTTTGAGTGCGGAAAACCCATAATCGCCGCGCTTGAATTGTTTTTACGTACAATTATAAAATTAGCAGAATATAATAAACGTAAATTAGAATTAATATTTTATCTACATATCACGTTTTTAATATTTTTACTTTATTTTCTTTAATTAATATTTATTTCAAGAAAAATTTATCCCAGAAATGTTTTCGTTATTTAACCCTTTGTGGCTCAATAAATCAGTGTCTAAGTGTACTCTTGATAGTTGTGCTACGATTCTAAGGGGGGGAATGATTTAGCTTACTCAGGTGCAACTTTGGTTTCAACCATATTACGTCGGCTCGATAATTAATTGGAAAATGGAGTACAGAGTGTTTTAACACTAGGTTACCTCTGCCTACATGCTAGTGTAGTGGTATTTAAAATATTTTCCCAAGCCAAACTTAGGAAAAAATTAATTACTTGTTTGTTTTCACGATGTTTCCGCTTATTTCTTATTTATTAACCTCTTGTTAAAATTTTTACAACTTCACAAAAACATTTAAAAACATATTTATTACACTGCATAAGACTATTGTGACAGTGTATGAAGGAAATATATGAAAATATTTAAACATTGCTAAGGCTATAATCATAAAAAGGTAATAACTTCAGAATAGGACTTCAGAATAGAGCTAAAATAATATACGATATTTGTTTCATAGAATTTTTTCATTGTCAATAAACCTTATTGTTTTCATTTAATCTCGTCTTCATCTCGTAATTCATCAGAGATCCTTGAGAAATGAAGACGATACATAGCGTTATGTTTTTTGTGAGCAGTGGCTGAGTGTTAGACTCTAAGTCCAGGTTCGATTTCCATTTGGGGAATAAAAATATTAGAGCTTCGTTGCTGTGGTGACCAGAAACAGCGCCACATTGAGAAAAAAAATGATTTCTTATGATTTTATATATGGATTTAAGAATCAAAATAAGTTCGTAATTAACGTTGATTTATATCATTAAATAAGTTGTACTGATTTAATAATATAAATCAACGTTAATTGCTGTTTCCGAGTACGGCTGTAAATAACAATGGATGTCAGTTATTTTAAGCATACCTATTATGTATATATAAAGTAAATACTCGAAGGCACTAACGGTGCAACAGAAGGGCTTGGTTTTAGATTGCAAGGCCAACTCGAATGAATGATTGTATAATTAAAGTCTCTGGAGGAACGGAAACATAAATATGAGATACACAATATTTTTATAGATTTCTTAATGTAAGAGCCACAGACTCTGACTATAAACAGTTACAGTTAACAACTGGGCCAACAGGTTCGATTCCCTTTCAGGGGAATGAATTATTTTTATTTCTTCGTTTTGATAAGAACCCAAGGTGCGGTGTTGATTTCCGCGCAATACAAAATGTTAAATATCAGTTAAATCTAGTCTCATGTATAACACAAAAATTTCTCAACTGATCTTAGGTAATACAGCTTCAAGTTACTTCAAACGTCAATTATGGATTTAAGGTTTTTTTTATAAAAAACGATCGTACCGGTCACCTGATCATAAGTTATCACCGCTTTTAAGGTGGACCCCAGGTCGTATCGAGCTAAAACAATAAAAAATAGAAAATAGAGAGATATTAAAAAAAACGCAAAATACAAAATAATAAAAGGAAAAAGTATTATTTGTCACTTCCATTAATAAGCTAAGAAAAGAAAGATCCGTTTAGAGAAAAACGTGCTCGAAATTGAAATATAAGATTTATGATATTGAGAGTAATATTAAGATATAAATTAAACCAATATTCTTTTTTATGGTTACAAGGAAAAATTACGGCCGCTTTACGCTTCCGTCGTTACCTTACGCATAATAAGTATAAACGTAAAAGAAAATTTAAAATAAGCTTATATAGTATATCATTGTTGTATATATTATGTAAGAATAAGAAGGTGCTAACACAATAGCTGTTCGATTCGATTTGAGGGATAGAACTGTTTTCATTTTCTCGCTTTTGTAACAAAATGAAGGAGCAGAGTTTCTTCACTAAACAGGAGAAGAAAACGTAGTGTATTGTCACTAGGTTCCGTCTGCCAGGAGATCTAACGTGAAACAATTATTAATAAGGCCAATTGTTTTTTGTTTTGTTTTTTGGCGGTTTTCAAGTTACACTCCCATTCCCGCAAAATCGGGAAGATATCTTCCACATTTTTCCGACTTAAAAAAGTCTTGTATATATTTGTTTTCTTTTTCGTTCATTTCGTTCCGAAAAAAAACATTTTGCTATAAATAACTTTGTATAAATTATCATTATAGTTATGGACATTTTTTATATATTTTCAGCTATTCTTGTCTGAGCAATTGACCGTGAAGTGCAGGTTAAAATATGGCAATTATACGCTAATTTTACATTTTGTAAGTCATTGAGGCATATTCACAAAGTATCTGACAGTATTTACACGCCTTGTTTGAATTTAATTAACGCGATGAAATTGAATATTATTTTTAGAAAGAATATTTTTTTTAAATATTGGCGACGGATGGCAGAGTTTTTCACTAAAATCGCGACTGTAGCTTTTATTCCAAATCAGGAGGATGAATTATTTTAATTTTCTGGTTGTTTCTGGTGGCGTTGAGTTCCGCCACGCAACATGCAACATTCAAAAGTGGGGAAAGGAGGGTCTTGACCCTAGGTCTCCTCTATTCTGTGATACACCGTGAAAAGCTTGAGGCGTGCTTAATAAATTTAAACCGTTAAAATAATAGCTACTTTCCACTTGTTTTATCATTATCTAAAACCTACTTTACAATCTGATCCCTTAAGCAATTTATCAACTAAATTCTTCAGCGTGTAATAGATAGGATACAAACAAAATAATAGATTATCCTTATAAATTAAATATTTGTTTCATTTAGTACTTAAACTGTGCCAAACACCTGTTGAGCTGTCAGCTGTCAAGATAAAGAGGGAATTTTGTCATTGTTTAAACATTAGTCTTGCTTTTTGTTTGTTTTTTTTAATTGCTACTTCATAGGTGATATTATAACTTTTAAATATCTATTTTAATTTTTTTTGTAGTTTTATTCCACACTAAGAGTATTAAAATATATTTTTTAAAAACCATAAAAAAAATAATTTCCCAGAACTTAACCCCTCGTCTGCTGGAAACGGTCCAAGCTCTTGTTACAACTTACTAATGCTGTTAGTATATCTTTTTTTTTCATTTATCATTATATATTATATAGAAGCGAAACGCAGTTTCGCCCGCTTATAAGCATAAAATTATAGCCAAATTATATGTTTTTTACATAAATTGTAGCCTATGTGTTATTCTGATGTATGAACTATATTACTGTAAAGTTTCATCTAAATCCGTTAAGTTATTTTTACGTACATTTATAAAATTAGTAGAATATAGATTAAAAAAAATAAAATGTAAGATCATCGAACTTCTACAGGATAAAAAATTAAGAAAAGAAATCATATTTCAAAAACCTAACAAATATTTATTACAATCTTTTTAGAATATTTAATATTACCAAGATTTCTTACGTTTTATTGTATTTTATTAAAATTAAGTTGTCTGAAGAATAAATAAACAAAAAAACATTGATATATATATGTGCGTTCTCTATCGCATATATCATGGTGAGTGTTCTGAGGAACTGTTTGACCTGTTACCTGCCGCCGAATATTCTAACCGCACAGCACGTCACAAACTTAAATATCATCCACACCATCTGGATATGTGGCACTCCACTACTGTGCGGTTTCGTAGAAATTTCCTTCCACGCGCCACCGAACTGTGGAATGGCCTACCCGCGTCAGTGTTTCCAGGTCGGTACGATATGGGTGCCTTCAAGAAGCGCGTCTATCTCCACCTCAAAGGCCGGCAACGCACCTGTAGCACCTCTGGTGCTGCACGGGGTCGTGGGCGGCGGTGATTACCGCCAGGTGACCCGTACGCTCGTTTGCCTTGTCCTTTTTCCATAAAAAAAAAATATATATAAATCAATAAATAACTTATTATTCTGTGGAAAAACACACAATTCTCAAGTGGGCGACATTGACATATATTAATCTCTCACGTGACTGAATTGTAGAATAGTTGAATAATGCTCAATTATACACGCTGGTTCTGGGTTCGATTTTCACTGGAATGATTGAATATGTATAAATTTATTTTATAAAACGTATAGAAGCGAGACGTATAGAAAATTAACGGTAGCGGCGTTCATTTTAATTTTAATTTCTTAGTTTCCACCACTCATAGTAAGCATATATCAAACCAATTCAATGAAGACTTTTATAAAAATATCTTCATCTTAATAAAATTGACAATCTCAATTTAATAAATACATACATAACAAAGTGTGCCATTAGGGTTCCGTTTCTCCTTTCCATACCCTCCTTACCAGGAACCCTAAAAATAAAAGACGATGTATATAAAATCATGACAACCATATTATATGAAGTAAAGTGTTAACAAGCAAATATAAAAGATCCGGCTACATATTTACGTGTATTTACGACAGCTATGGCCGACCGTATTTGCCCCTTAAGATTAAAATATATTCTCTGTACAAATTATGTTTAAAAAACAAATATTATACCATAAGAAAGTGTCATTGGTTATGAGTTTGATACCCACTCGGGGAAATCATTATATTTAAATTATTTTTTCGGCTTCGGTATTGAAAACTGGCAGTGTCTTGAAAATTGGGAGGAAGGCGCTTAACGGAGGGTGGTGAAACAAATATAATGAATTCCCACAAGTTGGAATGGATCCTATCGCTATCGTGCTTCTAGTCTCTATGCCACTGAGCAACGGGCCAGTCTTGGTCTTGGTCCTCGCAATTTTTATAATGTATATAATAGCGCAATTATAAAACAATTCTTGATAAAAATTGTAGTTATTAGCAAAAAATAAAATGTCTCGAATAAGTGAAGCAATTTTGTACAATGTATTACAATTTATTTCACAAAATTTGCCACCAGTCCTAGTTATTATAATTTTGTAATTCATGTATAGAACAATTACTTTGTACGTACAAAACGATTTTAATATTTGCGTCTGATTCATAATAATCTCTGTCATTATATACGATTTACTTAAAACGTATAATTTTAAAATTGTATAGCAGCGGCATAGCATTTAACTATAAATGTGATAGTTGGGTGTTCGATTCCCATGACTGGGAATGAAAACAAAGCGAAGTGATCAGTGCGTTCCTCAATGTCTCGAAAATTGAGCATAAGTGAGAAACTTAACACTAGGTTCCCTCTGCCTAAGCGAGAAGCTGATTTTCATGAATGTATGTTCAAAAATTTATTTCTTTTAATGACTGACGCTATAAAGACTGATCTGGATACAATTATAATTGAATATAATAAAATAAACAATAGTGCATTATAACATGAAAATAGTTATACAACATTAAGAAAAATACAATACAAAAAAGCATGTCATCATAATGTTTCTTAACAAAGGAAATATGGTAAATTTCTGCAGAAAAGATTCTATTACATTTTCATCAATTATATGTAACGTTACATAACTAACTTCCCACTGGGAAGATTTGGGAGAATTAGATTGATCACTCCGATAATAAGATTGAGCGCGGTGTTAAACTCCGCTACGCAACAAGTGATGTCTCGATAATTGGATGCTAAAATGAATTATTCCTATAAAATATTTATATATTCCTATAAAATAAGTATGTGGTATATGGCGAAATAAAATTAAAAATGAATGTTTTCAAATGTATACAAATAAAGATAGTCGCCCGTTTTAAGTACCTTACGTTTGTATGTCATAACAATGGCCTTCTAAGTTAAGTTACGAATACTCTCATGCCTTCACAGAGTGTTTAACCTATGCCTTTGCGCAAGACGACTTGCGTAATATACATAATATATTATGAGAAGGTACGCGAATGATATATTTGTTTTTTATATAGGCATAGAAACGTGTGACTGTAAAAGCTATAGTTGTGCATTCGATTCCCACTTGGGGGAATGAAAAATGAATATGTTTAAAACCTTGAGAAATTAGCGGAAAATGGGAAATAGAACATTATCAATGGGAACGAAGCGTCTTATAGTAGGTTCCCAGGTTCCCTCTGCTTACTCTGCTATCCCGTACATTGCAGAGAGAGTATATATATAGCGTGAAAGTAAAACATGTATGTATAAATACAATTTTTCGTTAATTTCTATATAAGCAACAGTACTTCCTAAAAGGTTTAATTTAAGTACTTCCTAAAAGGGTTAATTTAAGGGTTTATAAAGCTAAGGAAGCTGTACCCAAATTTTCATAGTAATTGGTTTAAATCTAACAATTATAACTATTTGGATTTAACCGCGAAACAATAACCGTTAAACTTAACAATCCAATTCATTTTAACGAGTGAACTAGAATATTTTGAATGTTAAAAACAAATTCCAATATTATTATTTCAGCAACGAATTCAACTTAATACTCTTTTTTATTTTTTTGTGTTTTTTGTAATAGAACACTCCGTATTTTTTATACTTAATGGAAATGGAGTGTCTTAACACTAGGTTCTCTCAACCTACGATGCTGAATATGGGATACAGCGGGAGGCTACAAAAAGGTTCCCTCAGCCTAACCTGATATATACGGGATACTTTTATGAAGCTGAAAAGAGCCGTATAATTTATATTCTGTCTTTATCCTACAAAATGCAGAAAAAACTTATACGTACATAAAAACTAGACAGCCATGTATGTAGTTATAGGAAGCCATTTTATTAAGGTTATACTGTAAGCTACTATGATATAACCTTATTTGGTTAAATATAAAAACTAGATGTTATATTGCTCACCTTGTGCAAATAATCTAAATTACTATTATCCTTTTCTATTTAATGGGTATACTTTAGAAGACTCAAGTAAAAAAAATTCTAATTTCTTTTTCGAGAAATTAGGTATTCAAGCATTTGTGCTTAATTTTGTAAATCGTTTTATTACAGGTAAATTCAAAATTTGGGGGTAATCCAAGTTTTATCAGAATCTAAGTTTAGTAATTTTGAGATTCCATATGTGAGAAGGATGTGCATAGAAGCTTGCATACATGATTGCGATTTGAAGTCAGTTTAATTTTTCTAAATTACTTTTATATACTCTAAGCATATTAAGATAATAAAAAACCACTGCAAAAAATCATACTTAGTAAAGGCAACATCGCTAAGTTGAATAATGCATGTCAGAATGATAAATGAGGATATTTGTATGTTTTTTTAACAATTCACTTTTTCTGTTGCACTGAATTAAAGATTTATATTTATTCTAGAGTTGGCCGTACATTTAGAAGATTATAATTGAACTAATTTTTTTTTTTAATTGATTTGTTATTATAATAATTTAAACAATTAAATGAACCTGTTATACTTATTTCATCGTTATATCATTATATAGTTTAATATTATAATTATTTTTAATTATTATTATTATTATTATTAATTAGTAAAATTAAGATAAAAAACATACTTTTACATTATTATATGTGAATATTTGAAGACACAATGAATCGTAGAAAAATCTGTCATTAGGAATATCTTAATGACAGCTTTAATTAAGTACATTTTTCTGCATTCTATCATTACAAAATGTAATAAATTGCATTAAGCTAGAGATTGCCTATTCAAACAGAAAATCTACCAAAGTTTTTATATTTTTGCCGTTATGTTGGTAGCATTTTATTTTTATTTTTTTCATTTATTTCATTTTCATTTACATTAATTAAAAATATATAAAAGATATACATTGTAATATTCAATACAAACAGAAATTTAATATTCCAATAACTTTGAGCCAGCTTAAATTAAATATCAATAAAGCGTAAATTAAACTCAGTAGAGCTTTTAAGTAAAACGTTTTACAACACTTCCGGTTTTATTTACAATTATATAAAGTTTATTATGAAGCTTTATGATTATTTAATAGACATCTTTGTTTACAAGTTGCCATATTTTATAGTAAGTAAGTTTATTACTGTTAGGGTACCTTAAAAGGGAAAAAAATAAATCTTTATAGGTTCACTTTGTCGTCGGATTTTGTATGAAGTTCGCTCTCATAATCATACTCTATTCGAAACTTCACGTGGCCAGTAATGAAATTTGAATGAAGCTATAACTTACAAATGAAATCTGAAAAGTGAAAACTTAGCATTATATTAATATCCAGCTATATTTAATTTCCTCGAGTGGGGATCGAACCCACAAACTGGCTTAAGATTTATGTAAAACACAATAAATCTAATAATAAATGTACATCTATAATATAATTGTATTCTCAGAATAATTACATTAATGTTCATTTTGTTCCAGTTTTATCAAAATGGGTAACGAGGAGAAGAAAGGAACCATTATTTTAGATAACTTCAATTCGACGTAAGTAAAAAAATATATATTTGGTATAATAAATTGCATCTAACTATAATTATATAAACCAAGTGATATACATTCATGTGACGTTTAGTGGAAAAATTGTAAGAAAACTAAGTACATATGTATTTACTTTACTAATTTTCCACTTCATGAAAGATTAGATTAGCTTTTTAGAGGTTCACAGAGAACACCTAATATAAGGATACTCCGTTCATTATCCACTTTTCGAGTGACAGAACTCAACTAGTTATCAGGACTAGTTATCAGGACAAGAAAATTAAAATATTTAATTGCTCCGAGTTAGAGTCGAATCCAAAATCATCGCGTCTTCAGTTAACCGCTGCGCAACAACGTCCTTAGATACGTAGCTTAACATAGATATTTGTAAGTTATAATAGCTTACTAAGTTACTATACTAACTATTTCATACGTTAATAAAACTTTTCAGGGCCAATTTAGCATCGAATCCGGGATTCCAGTCAACGCTGAGTATCGGCTCGAAAGAAGTAATCAATGAAAAAGCTTACAACCCTTTTGAACATAGAAAAGTAGAACATCCCAATTCGTAAGTGAAATTATTGGTTTTAGTGATATTCAAGAAACAAAGCTCGGTTTTAAGTTCCGCCACTAAACAATGTTGCACTTAAAAATTAGGCGGAGAGTCTTAACATTAGATTTCCTCTGCGAACGATATGATTGAAGAAGGGAATATTTATTCAAAATTATTTTCATTTGCTCGGTCGTTCCTTTCCTCGCGTTAACATGCAAAATATAGACAAAGTGCGACGTAGGGATCCGCCCAAAGCGAAATTTCAAATCTAATAATGTGAGTTGAGTGAGTACAACACTTATTTTTAAAAATAAAGTTACAGACATAGAGTGTATACAAAAACTATCTGTGCCTAAGAATATTTGAAGTATAAAAATGTTTTTAGTTAAGATCATTTGAATTTCATTGAGGACAAAGAGTTAATTTTGAAATTAATTCCATAGGAAATTAAAATAAATCCAATAAAATTCATAAATAAATATAATCTAGCCAGATATTTAAATATCTTGTAATGTAAAGTAC
This sequence comes from Heliconius nattereri, assembly GCA_013403645.1. NCBI lineage: Eukaryota > Metazoa > Arthropoda > Insecta > Lepidoptera > Nymphalidae > Heliconius > Heliconius nattereri. Next base: position 10,184,297 of record JAAIXI010000236.1, read on the forward strand.
TTACATCTATAATTTATCCCAACTTTAGTAAAAGATTTACGACGCCGACTGCTTGTGGAAACCTTAGAGTAGGCAATTTGCCAAGTTTTATAATTTATACTAACTTTATACGTAATAAACTAAAATCCTATTTGATAGATAATTTTGAATTTAAAAAGACTTATAATTGCTTTGTTATTTTGCTTTTTTTTTCTTGGTAGAGATCGAATGCACAAACATCGCCGTTACAGTCAAGCACAGTGGGAGTGCCCACTGTGCTATGAAGACCTAGTAAATATAATATAAATCAAATATAGTCTTAATTATCTTGAAACTATTCTTTAAGTTCTACCTAAGACCACCGTAATTTAAATCTAAAAGGTAATTAATTAAAAATTTCTATGTAAAGATTTTGTATTGAAATATTTTGACAGCATATTTGAAATTTATATAGAACCTGGGCACCTGTCGTTTGACGTAAAATTAGTATAACGATAATTATTAATTACTCTCAAATTCACATATTGCGTCAAAATATAAAAATTATAACCGGAATATATTTCTTTCGTAAGTAACTTCTATGGTAAAATATTGATATTTTTTAATTTAACATGTATCCTAGAGTAGCAGAGTAGTCAAAGGGAATCCGGTACTAGCTTTCTATCGAATTCTGAAGGCATTGCATGTTAAGTGGAGACCCGCAAGAGAGAGCGAAATTGTAGAATCAATTATAAAATTAAATTTATTTACAAAATTAATTTATGATAGTCGTTTCTAAATCTATTCAATTAATACAAACGAAGTATTTAGATCTATTAATATCAAAGATCGGCCAAAATGAACGTTTAAATCCATTTTAATGTAACAGATATATTACTTACAATATTATAAATAGTATTGAAAACAATCATCCTATTTTGGTTCTGTAAGGGCAGCTTTTTGATATTCGTGTGGGAGTCTAAATAATAATAATTTATTGTATTGAATATTGAATATAGTTATAATTTTTTTAGCTTCCCACTGTATCCCGCATGTACTGGGGAAAGGCATGCAAAGGCAAAGGGAACCTAGTGACAGGACACTCTATTGCTCACTTTTCGAGAAAATGCAAAAAACTACTGACAACTTTAGTTTATAATGTAAACATTATATTAAATGGCCAGTTGTGCCGCAGCGGTCTTCATAATTCAGCTAAAACTAGAGAACGGAAGTGCCTTAATGGGAACGGAGTGTCTTAAAACTAGATTCTTAGGCACCCTCTGCCTACTGTGCTAAGTGCGGGATAGAGCGTGAAACTAAAAAATATATTAACTATTTTTGGAAAAGGTTGATTTATAAATGTGTCATTTATTTAGAGTCTAAATTTAATGGTCTAAATTTTAGACCATCAAATGGACATTTCAAGTATAATATAAATACGAAAATTTATTTTCACAAGTTACCCTCGCTGTAGTCTCATTTAAACTATCAGGCTGAGAACTTTGAAGGACGCACTTTACTCGTTACTTACCACAAAACAAGTCTACTCTAGGCTTAGTCTTGTTTACATGTGGCTAAATTGGATTAGAATTTAATTTTGTCTCTTTCTTATTATAATATCTTAGTACTATCTTTTATAATTAGTAAGAAAATAATTCGAGGACGCCGTGGCCCAGGGGCACAAGGTTTTCACTGTAACGCGACGGTTGTGGGGTCGACTCCACTTGAGGGAATTAATGACATTTCATTAACATTTTCATTTCTTCGCTCTAGCACCAAGGCAAAAGCTCGGCGTTAAGTTCCGCCACTTATCACGTAATGCCTCCAGAATTCGAGGAAGGAGTGTCTAACAAAGGCCCAATTATCGAAACACGCAGCGCTTTATATGCCTTTAAAGGGGAATCAAACCCACACGTCGCGTCTAGAGTCAAACGATACGTCACTGTGCCACAATATATTTCTATTATATAGCAATAATAATCAATTTCGAGCATAATTATAAAATAAGCTTAGTTATTAATAAATCTATTTAAATGTGTAATTAAGTAATTATTCTAATAGCGCTTAGGGGTTTGGGTCTAAACAACTTTCAAATAAAATTAAATTCACATATTAAATGTCATACTAAAGACCTTGTATCAGTTACATCGTGCAACCCTTGACATAGAATTGTTTGTCGTATAAATTAACCTATTTGTTTTATATTATTTAATATTAATTTTATTTAACTAATAATTAGTTAGTAGAGACATATTACGCTTTAATATATAGACAATACGCGGCGCACGCAAACCCACTCTACACGAACAGAGTTTCTTGACACTAGGTTCCCTCAATCAACGTTGCTATAGGGATAGGTATGACTTGAAGCTATTATAACAGATATATAACAATTTTACTATACGGTAGGCAGAGGGAACCTAGTGTTAAGTTAACTTAGTGTTAATCCGTTCCGACGAATTCTGGAAGCATTACGTGTTCAATGGCGGAACTCAAAACCGCTCTTGGCCTCGATACCAGAGCAAAGAAATGAAAACATAAATGTCGCTCGCTTGAGCACTACGACCGCCATAACAAGTTTAAATACATTTTCGTAATAATATTTTTGTTCTCAGGTCAATTGGCTCTTTAGTTCATTTGTTAAAATCTTCCCTCGGATCTGGTATTCTGGCGATGCCGGCTGCCTTCAAAAATGCGGGGCTAGCCGTCGGTGCTATAGGAACTATTGTTATTGGATTCATTTGCACTCATTGTGTTTATGTATTGGTAAGTTACATTTTTCACGTTCACACATAAAACAGGGTAAGCAAATGGAACCTGTGTGACGGAAATTAACGCTGTCTTTTGTCTAATAGAGCGAATGAAATGATGATGAAAATTGATAATGATACAAAATAAAGGTACCTCCCGTGTCGCTGGGGGACTGTAGATCCCAGATCTGCGAGCGAGCGGTACCTTTATTTTAACGAGCATTTAACACGAGAGGATCTGGGACTGTATGTGAGACTGTACAAGTAAAAGGCTGTCGATTCAATTCCCATTCGAGGATATGAATACTTAATATTTCCATTTTTTTACTCTGGTGTCGAGGTAAAACGCGGCGTTGAATGCCACCAGTCTACATGCAATGCGTATGCAATTAACATTGAAATTAGCTTTGACTTTCCCTTTCCCATAACTTCCTAAAATATATTAATAAATAAACGAGGTTCTTTCTTTTTTTTCCTCTACTACGTCTTCATTTAAATGTCCCCGAGATTTGGTAAGAGAGATAGACTTGGTAAGAGAGATAGATTGAGATAATTGGTTTACACTTGAGTTATTTAATTGTTATATTTATGGTATTTGAGGCCGTCGTGGCGCAGCAGCACAAAAGTGTGACTGCAACGCGACGGTTGTAGGTTCCATCCCCACTCGAGGAAGTGAGGAAGTACGGAATGTCTACTAGGTTCCCTCAGCCTACCCTGCAGTGTGAGGGATACAGCGAATGAAGTAATGAAGCTGATTTATTTGATTTATTTATGGTATTTGGTCTGTAACAACATTCTATTTATAGGTGAAAACATCGCAGGAAGTTTGTGTTGAAGCGAAGAAGCCGTCTATGGGTTTTGCTGAAACATGTGGTGCGGCTTTTGAGTTTGGACCTAAGAAGTTACGACCTTGGGCTAATTTTGCAAGGTCTGTATAACTCTATAAGCTTTTTAGGTTTATTGAAAAATTCGTATGTATTTATAGTAATGCTTCTGACTGTAAGACGGGGGAGGGATTTGGGGGGAGGGGGCAATAAAAGGGTAACAAGATTAAGCTCGGTGTTGTGTTCCGCCACTCCAAGTGCAATGTCTGGAAACGGAAATGGGGAACGGAGTCTCTCACCACTAGGTTACCACTGCCGACCGTGCTGTATGCAAGATAGGCCTATATATAGGTAGTGTTAAATTAGAAAAATAAATTAAATAAAAAAATAAAATAATTTTCTTTCACAGGACATTCATAGATTATACTTTGACGTGTACATATTTAGCGGCACTGTGCGTTTACGTCGTGTTTATCGCTGAAAATTTCAAAGAGGTAATAATATTTTTAATACTTTTAATATTTTTTAAGACTTTAAACTAAGCTTCACATCGTCGGTACAGAGTATACCTGCTGGGCGAAGGGACACAAGCGTGAAACTGTACATTCGGTAGTTGCGGGTTCGATTGCAACCCGGGGAAATTAAATATTTGATATATTAATTTCCTTGCTCTCGTAACGACAGCTCTCACCCAACATGCAATGTTTATAGACGAAATGTCTTAACACTATGGCGGGTAGAGATCTACCCAAACTAAGTAGGGAATGCAATAAAAGAAAAGAATCCTTAAGTAGAACTGAATTCCCAACTATCTCTTTTTGCTATATAGAATAATAAAGTCTTCAAATTAAAAATATTTTGCTCCGAATATGGAAAATATTAAATCAATATTGGCATAATTAAGACAACAAAGCCTTGCACTCTTGACATTCCCATAAGTTGACCCCTAACACTTATGAAACCCTTTCAGTCCTCAATGAGGTACATAGATTATCCTTTTTAGGTTATATATGAATATAATCTTAATTTTATATAATGTTTGTTTGTATATATGAATTGATTTAATCGATGAGGCAATAGTGTCTCAGCGGCACAGTGAACGCAACAGAAACGAATCTAAAGTATACGAGTACTTTTATTTCCTCGCTTCTGTTAATCGCCTCGCCTTGAATATGCAATGTCTCCGAAATTGAGCGGAAAATGTGTTAACATTAGGTTCCTTCTATCATTCAATTCACTACCAAGAGTTCATTCTAGGTAAATTTTATTAATTCATATATATTAAAAGTTAATTAATTATTATATTAAAGAAAGTTACATTCTGACTCAAGTTATTTTTTTTCCACATATTTACAAAATCCAAAAATATCTTATTATTATTTTGATATAATCGAATAACTAATTTTAATGAATATTAACGTAAGTAAACAATCCTTAGAGTTAATATGTTTTGGATTAAAAAGTAATTTGTGGTTGGAGTTTATTTCCAAAGAATATTATGTTTAAAAAAACAAACCTATTACACTTTTTCCTTTTCCCACTTTCCGCTCAATTCTTTGACATTGCATATTGAGTAGCGGAACTCAAGTCGAATATAATTATTTCCACAAGTGGGAATCAAACCTAAAACCGTCACGTTTAGTCAGATGTTATACCAGTGAGCCATGGCTTATTCATTTATTAACTTCATCTTTAAATCTATCTATAAATTAATGTAATAAATTCTTTCAACGGTATATTAATTCCCTTGAAAATTCTACGCTGTAGAATACAGCATAGAATTTTATAGAGCTATTTAATATGTTTTATAAGTTCACATTTTAAGTAAATTCATTTTGGCGGAAAGAGGCGAGCGGAGTGTCTTAACACTACGTTCCCTTTGCCTATCCTGCTCTACGCGGGAGACGGCGTAAAACTAAAAAGAAATTTAAAAAAGAAGTAGTTTAGTAGTTTATCTCAAGCATCAAGCACAATTATGGACATTTTTGTTAATTAACTTACAAAAAACATAATACATTTACGTTACCAGAACATTATATTTACTTTCCAGGTATTGGACGAATACTATCCAAATTACAAGCTATCAGTGGAGGCATACTGTGCGCTTACCCTAGTGCCTTTAGTACTTATATGCCAGATAAGGAACCTGAAATGGCTGGTACCGTTCTCCGCTTTGGCCAACGTGTTCTTAGTGATCTGCTTTAGCATCACCATGTATTATATATTCAATGACATGCCCAATCCTAGCGAAAGGGAAATGGTCGCAAGTGTAACTCAATGGCCTCTGTTTATTAGGTAAGTTTTTTTTCAACTTCGCCGTGTACCATGTAATAGCGTAAACAGAAAGAACCCAGTGCTAAGACAACCCATCTTCTTTTATTTTTCACTGCATTAATACAATTGTCTTGTTACAAGAAAGTAAATGGAAAAATAAAGAAAGAATATTAACAATTTTGATTTTACTTGTCTATATATATATATATATATATATATATATATATATATATATATATATATATAGACAAGGACTTGTCCTCACTGACTGAGGTAAGACGCACGCACAGCCGTAACCGCTGATGGTAGAAACGTGAAATTTGGACAGATGCTTACTTTCGTAATCTGGACATCCACTAAGAAGGGATTTTGAAAAATTATAACCCTAAAGGGGTGAAATAGGGGTTGAAAGTTTGTATGGAAAAGAATTTAAATCGGCAACGATTTTTATAAAATTTGAAATTTAGATTTCTAAAAGTATTTAATTGAATACGTGTTTCATCGTTTTCTAGAATTCTCCCTCTAAGGGTGCAAATAAAGGGTTGAAAGTTTGTATGGAAAAATTCTTAAATCGCCACCGATTTTTATAAAATTTAATATTTAGACTCTTAAAAATATTTAATTGAACATGTGTTTCATGGTTTTCTAGAATTCACCCCCTAAGGGTACAAATAAGGGGTTGAAAGTTTGTATGGAAAAATCGTTAAATCGCCACTGATTTTTATAAAATTTGAAATTTGTACTCTAAAAAATATTTAATTGAACACATGCTTCATGGTTTATTAGAATTCACCCCTAAATAAGCAAGCGAAGCTGCGCGCGTCCGCTAGTATATAATAAAAGAACAGAAGAAACAGAACTTAGAATACTAAGTTTGCTACTAAAACAAGTTAAAGTATCTATAAAAAATACTAACAAGTAAAGTCTAAGACACTGTTGAAGAATATTTACGGGATATGCACGTATTTAATTAATATCTATTGAATGTAATGCAGGATAGCTGCCAGCTAATGTAATAATGAAAGTATACCATTGACTTTGGAAAGAGCAACTGTTGAATTTCTTGCTAGAACTAGAACACTTCTATAATATATTAAATCATTACAGTACAGTAATCTTCGCTATGGAAGGCATAGGCGTGGTGATGCCAGTAGAAAACGAGATGGCCAAGCCTCAACAGTTTTTAGGCTGCCCCGGTGTCCTTAACGTGGCTATGACTATAGTCATATCCTTGTACGGCCTTGTAGGCTTCTTTGGTTATATCAAATATGGAGATGCTGTACGAGGAAGTGTCACTCTAAATCTGCCCCAAGATGAATTGTGAGTATTATATATTTATTATTTATGTTTAAAAGTAAATGAAAATAGATGTGTTGCTTTAGTTTCCATAATTCAACACATAATGTTTTGAAATGAGACTTGGAATTATACTATCACTGCCTACTGTAAATGTAAAAATCTGAGAAAATAAAAAAAAACATTGTTCTTTTTGCTCATTCTGTAATACGACAAGGATCCACGATGAAAGAAATATGAATATGATAATTTTTGGGTTCTTATGCTTTTTTGCACAAATTTATGAATTATTTTATTTTCAAGTTTAGCTTAGTATGTACTAAGCTAAACTTGAAAATAAAATAAACTTGAAAAAAAAATAAAGAAATGTAAATTGTACATGTGTACAATTTACATTTCTTTAGCTTTTCGTTGCATCCCGCATATAGCAGACAGAGAGAACTTAGACTTAAGACACTCTATTTTTCACATTCCGCCCAATTTTCCCATTTATATCATTTGGGACTATGCCACGCTTTCTTATCGAAACGAGTAATTAAATTAATTATTTCCCTAGAGTAAGGATTGAACCCATAAGCTTCGCTGCTCCACCGTGGCTTTAGCATATTATATATTTATTTATCTTTTAACAACTAAATTATGTTTAGGCTAGAAAAAAAACAAGCCTCGTTCTTCATTCTTCCATAAAAAAGAGAATAATGTGTAAAAAAAATACACAGTAAAAAATACTTCTTCTCATTTGTCAGTATTGTTAATGCGAACAAGGAAACCCTCTTTATAATATTAATGATGGTGAAAATAAGTTAATACATTATTACCCTCCTTTACTAATGTAAATCGTCTTAATGACGATGTCTTAATGAATGTTCAAGATTGTTTGGAAAATATTACTTTGAAGCAATTTCAAAGAGAAAAAATTGTGCAATATACGTAAATAAACAATTTAATGATAATAAATAAATAAATAATGATAATAATAATAAAAAGAATCGTTAAATATTTGTTTTCATTAAAAAAAAAAATTTAATGATAATTTTAGCCCTCTCACATACTTAATTCCTGAAATGTATGTAATTGAGAAATATATGACTATGACGAATGACACAAGGGTGTGATTGTAACGCGATGGTTATTGGCTCGATCTCCACTCGAGCGAATAATTTATTATTTATTAAAATCTTTTTTTTAACTTGCAATGTATGTATGTGGGTTCGGATGAAATCATTGAGCTCAATTACGAAGTAGATATCTTCAAACGATTGAGCTGAAATTTTGTATACACGTTTAGTTTAGATGACAATGCACGATAAAATATGTGACGTCATTCCAAATCTAATATGGCGGACCATACAAGATGGCGAAATAGTCATTTTTAATGTACTTCTACAATATGGGTATCAAATGAAAGGGCTAATAAATATTTAATTAAATTGAAACTTTAATTAAACTTAGCAGATCTTACATAACTAAATTAGTACTAGTTTAGTTACACGAATAAATCGCGCGACAAGATTTTATGATCATATAAATTCTGTACAGTGAGGTTATGAGTTGATAGTTAAAATTTAAAAGAGAAATTTTATTTTCTCCTTTTGAGAGCGTTTAAATAAAAGCTTTTTCTAAAAATGATTTTTTGCTTTTAATTTATTAATATTTTCATTTCCTCACTCTGGAACCTAGGCAAAAGCTTGGCGTTGAGGTTCGCCACTCAACATTTAATGCCTCGACAAATTGCGCGGAAAGTTGGGAACGAAGTGTCTTAACACTCTGCATACACTACTGTGTGCGCAATACAGCGTAAAGCTGATTAATGATATTATATTTTTTATTTCAGATTAGCGCAAAGTGCGAAAATCCTGATGGCTCTAGCTATCCTCTTCACATACAGCCTACAATTCTACGTGCCCATGGAAATGATATGGAGACAGATAAATAATAAAATAGCTGTGAAGTATCATAATTTTACTCAAATTAGTATTAGAACTATTGCTGTTGTAGGTTCAGGTGAGATATGATATTTTTAGATGACACTAGATAAATGTGTATAAATAATTGTAAATTAAGTTATATATTTTATCTATTCTTTAGAAAATCACAAAGTAATATCATTTTGCGGTGGTCTCCATAAACTGTGATATTGGCGAAGTAATTTGTGCTCAACTGGCACGTTTGGAACGCCATAATCAATCTTATTGTGAATTCCTTTATAGCATTTAAAAAAAAGTTGGCTAATAGCATAAGGCAAGTGTGATCTCTGGTGAAGTGGGTTCAAATTCAAGTTCTGCTTTTTAGAACTGAATTTCTTAAATAAATCATGATAAGAGATTACAGTCATTGTATTGTAATACATAGATTCAAATAAGGCTCTTTTTCAATAAGGTTCTTTTTCTATACAGTTGCTCTCGCCGCTGCCTTCCCCAACTTGGAGCTGTTCATCAACCTCAGTGGAGCGGTCTTTCTATCAAGCCTAGGTCTTCTAACGCCAGCTATAGTTGACACTGTGCACAATTGGGATCGCGGCCTCGGTACTTTAAAATGGAAGCTGTGGAAGAACATCTTCATTGCTTTCATCTCCTTCGTTGCTCTCTTCGCTGGCTCTTACGTATCCATTTTGAGCATGTTTGAAAAATACCATACAGATGAGATGGATGTAGATGTGGGTAATGTCACTAGATTAGAAACATAGATAAGCCAGGTAAGCTACGTATATAGCTGAGGTAGGTAAATTTCAGTTGCAATTTTCAATTAAATTTTAATAATTAATCATTTTTTGGTGTGGAGGTCACAGTTAACAATTAATTGTTAATTGTAGTCTATCTATTTCCAATTAATTGATTTACGATATATTAATGTTCAATTGCAATTAAAATTTGCAACGCTAGTACAGTGGTAGCATAGGGTAAGTTCAGTAGGTAAGCGTTGTTAAGTTACATGTGATATTTTTAGATTAATTTTAATATTTTAATGTGAATGTGACTTATTATAAGTACAAATATTAATAATTAATAATGACATAAAAAAATGGCGTTGACAATTTCAGTCGTTTTTTTTTGCGTTTGTGATATGACATTAATAACAATAAAATAAGTAATTAAAACTTGAATCTAAAATTAACATAAATTTTGACAATTTTTTGATATATTCACTTATTTTTGACTTCTATATACTACACGCTTATATTGTACACACTATATATAACACGTTTCAATGTGTACTTTTAAGGATACTTTAACAATTAATTACGTTTATCCATTAATTGACATTGTTTTTAATCTAAGTTAAGTATGTTTGTATAAGCCATAAATGTAATGATAACAAAAAACACCATGTATTATTTAATACTAAGATTTGTAAAACACCATATATTATTTAATATTTGTAGAGTAGTATTAAGCGAATTTTGTAAAATTATATGTTGTTTTACACAGTCGTAGTGCAGCGGGCAGCGTCAGACTTTGAAACACGATGGTCGTGGGTTCGACTCCGACTTGTGGAAATTAAATATTTTACGTTCAATTTTCGAGACATTGCGTGTTGAATGCCATTAAATTCTGCCACTCTACTTGCAATGTCTCGAAAGTATGATGTTACAAAAACATTTCGTTGTGTTTGGGACTACCCCTTTGTGGCTTAAGTAAAATAAAGTGAAAAAATTAAATGTAAATAATTATTAATTTAATTTAATGTGAATTGTGTTTGTAAATGTTTCAAAATTTTTGACTTCCCACACCCGTCTGCGTCTTTCTATCTTCGCACTGAAAACCACAAAGGGAAATCGAACTCACAACCTAATGCTTTATAGTCGAACGCTTGTGACCTCGCGCCACGCCTGGCCTCAAAATAATTTCAATTTTTTGTACATTTTTATTAACAACAAAAATAGTTGTATTCAGGTACAAATTAGTATTAATACTGCCACCTAGTATACTGATTGCTTGTATTCTTTTCTTTTAATTTAGTAATAGTCATTTTATTGTAATTTGAAGTGTACTTACAATAAAATTTATTATAAGAATGTGATATTTGTTTTTAGATAATATTAGATAAATAAATGTTGTATTAACTTTTATATATTGTTTTATATTTATACTGTACTTTTTTCGTAAATAATTTAATTAGAAATATAGAAAAATAATCCAGGACGCCGTTCCGCAACCATGGCTGTAGAAACGCTGATGAGTTGTCCGTACTCACTCCACAAGAGTGGTGGGCACTCCAGAATTTTTACTTAACAAAAATTAAGTGTAAATATAAAAAAAATCTTAACATATAAAAGATCAGTTCGAAAATAAAATTAAGGCAACCAAGAAGAAGAAGGTTTGATTCCAATTCGGAGATACGAATTATTTTCATTTCCTCACTCGGACAACGAGACGAAAAATGAGGTACAGAGTGTCTCAACACTAGTAGATTCCCACTACCTTCGTTGCTATTACAGCGTGAAGTTAAAAATATATATAGATATGTGAAAAGTTAAATAGTAGCTAGATACCAAAAATAGGAACACCTTAATAGAATTATAGCAATCACTTACAATCATGTTAACACCATTTTTTTCTCCATCTCCCGAGCTCTATTACTTAGTAACTGTACTGTACAGAGAAAGAACGGTGTATATTTCATTCATTTTATATATAAAGAAGCAGAGAAATATCTAAATATTCGCTGTAGTTTTGGATTGGAGCTGCACGGCTCTTTATAGACTTGCTCATACATTTAAGATATTCTCATTTTATTGTTCTGTTTATATAAAGTATCGCTGATAATCGTATATGTTTGCATACATTTTTAAAACTATTAAAGCTGAAGAGTTTTTGCTATGAAATGTCATCAGACGCTATACTTAGTTGTGGCTTCTATGCTATTCTTCACAGGGAGAAAACATTTTTTTTTTCTTCGTCCTGGTAACGAGTCAAAGCTCCGCTTTGAGTTCCGCCACTCAACACGAAATGCCTCCAGAATTCGGCAGAAATTGGGGAACACAAGTGTTTTTATGGAAACGAAGTGTTTTAACACTAAGTTCCCAGATTCCCTCTTCCTGCCTATACGCAAAATACATCGTTAACTTAAAAAAACACAATTAAAATTTTAAAAATCAAATATAAAGATTTAATATAGTGGGAATGGCTTAAAGCCATTCATCTCACTTTTATTAGAATGTCCCCATTCTCTCACAAACAGAATTGACTGATAACTTTTTCCTACATAATATAGATAGGCCTATTGTTATATGACTAGAGCGTATAATTTTAAATGAATTTGTATGCCTTTGTTATATAGTATTGGCTATAGGGTTATAAAGTATGATATACTACTTACATACATATATATAGTTTTCTTTCATGATTTCTTGTACTATTGTTTTTTTGTAAGCTTTTTAAGTAATAGGGAGGTATTCCCCCCCCTCTCCTCTCACTTCTCTCTGAAAATGAAATACTTCCATATAATATGACACAATCTTGTTGTTCTCCTACAAAAATCTTGAAAAATGATACGACAATTTAAATGAAGAAATAATATTGGTAAAAAAATGTAACATATTTAGAACATAATTTCACATTAATAATAAAAAAAATGTTTTTTTAGGAAACGTATACAATTTAGAATTTCTGTACATCACTCGTATAAAAGTAACTTTACTTTGCTCTTAACTTAATATAATATTCAGGTTTTCAATTAGCTGATTTCGAAGCAGTATAAATGAAATGTATTTAAATTGCATCGAAAAAAGCGGTCACGAAAGCGAGTCATGGACCAGTTTACGCAGTCCGTTATTTTTTATACTTTATTTTATTGCAATAAATACATTCGTATTGTAAAAAAATCGCAATATTATTAATATTTTATGTTACGAGACCGCCTATCGCAGGGGTGTGGCTGTAAGCGCGATGTTTATGGGTTCGATTCCCACTCGGACTAATCATTTAATTTACTCGATTTGGTAATGAATCTAAGCGCGGCGTTGAGTTTCACCACTTTACACACAGTACCACGAGAATTAGGCGGAAAGTGTTGAACGGAAGTGTCTTAATGAGAAACGATGTTCATTAACACTTGGTTGCCAGGTTCCCTCGACTTATCCTGCTATGTGTGGAATATAGTGTAAAAAAATAAAAAATATATTATTTTTGTTTTGCCTAGTCATATGTACTATGAAAAATTAATAAGAATTTATTGACGCAGAGAATACTTGGAACTAGATAAATATAATAATAATAATTCACGCAATTCATTCAAAATTCTGCGGAACTATTTTCCGGAACGGAAATATAATATAATAATAAATATTTTTTAATGTATTTTACATTGATAGTATAGAGAGAAATATATTTTCTTTTTATGATGACACACTAAATAATTTACCATACGTTTATATTACTCATCATTGCCCATGAAAAAGTTCAAGGTTCAAGGCAATGAATGACTATTATTGTTAAAGAGGGTTATTCCAATAATTCAACCAACATGATTTAAATTGCTATAACCTACGTAAAAATATTTAATTCTATTTTAGTTGTAGCTTTACTTTGTAATTTGTATCCTGTATACGACATGTCAAAGAACGGAATCAAATTAATCCCTCCGTTGAGATTGAAGCCACAGCGTATAACGTTTACATTCAGACACTGGTGCACAGTGCAATGATAGGCTTAAATAAAATTTATAATGAGGCGTTTGATAGCTCACGCTGCATCCCGCACATATTAGTAGGAAGAGAGAAATAGCATGCAAAAATATTATCTATCTATATATATAAAAGGACTTGTCCTCACTGACTGAGGTAAGACGCACGCACAGCCGTAACCGCTGTACGTAGAAACGTGAAACTTGGACAGATGTTTACTTTTGTAATCTGGACATCCACTAAGAAGGGATTTTGAAAAATTTTAACCCTAATGAGGTGTAATAGGGGTTGAAAGTTTGTATAGATTATTTTTTTAAATCGGCACTGATTTTTATAAAATTGTAAATTCAGACTTTAAAAAATTTAATTGAACACGAGTTTCACGGTTTTTAGAATTTACCCCCTAATAATGCCAATAAGGGGTTGAAAGATTGTATGGAAAAATCTTTAAATCGCCACTGATTTTTATAAAATTTGAAACTGAGACTCTTAAAATTATTTCATTGAACACGTGGTTTATTAGAATTCACCCTGGGTGCAAACAAGCAGGCGAAGCTGCGCGGGTCCGCTAGTTATTGATATTTATTTGGTTTTAAACATTATCTGAACAAATCTATCCTACAAACGTGCTTATATGGAAAGAGGCGTTTTGTCTTGCCAAAGCAAGAAAATTTAATTGATTTCTTCCTCTGAGTGGTAATCGAATCCACAATCACACTCCTGTTAAGACACGATGGTCTTATTTTAACGTCGAGGACACGGTACCCATAAATAATATTTTTGTGCGTGATATATGACCATTTTTTATTTCCTCGGTAGACGAGTCCGACTTGTATGTAATCGTTTTTCAATATACAAAGACAGCTTTTACTGTTTCGTTTATTATACTAGGTAGATATATATACTAGATAGTTAAATATTTAGAGTAATATATGTTATACAATTTAAATTGACCTACTAAATACAGAATTGGATTTTAATTGAAATACTTCAATAAAAAATAAATTCTACAATTAATAGTAGTAAAGGTAAGCTGTATTTAGTTTTGGTAAGTATACTTAAAGTATAGTAAATTAAAGTATCAGTACCAAGGTATACTTGTATTAGTACAAAGTTAGTTTGCTGTTCTATCAGCTTGTTCTAAATGAAACACTTGTTTGTTTTAATCCCGCATGAGAATTACTGGAGTTTTATCGCACATGAAGCAAACATCAGTTAAGACAAAATAGAATGAAAATGTTTCGTTAAATATAATCGTAATAATATTATTCGAATTATATTTATATGTTTATTAAGTATATATACGTATATTTCAAAAGTTTTTTTTATTATATTTGTTTTAATCCATGGCTATAATATATTCGAAGGTTTAAAAAATTCATAGAAAATCTAGCAGTGTATTAAATTTATAGGCGATATTAACACCTTACGAAAATTAGTCACAAGGACCACGCTAACAAAGTAGCTGATTACGGACGAAGTAAGTATTCTTGTTTTAAGCAGTTTTCGAGGCCACCCAATCAGCGAGGACGCCTTTAATTGAAAATTCAATTACCCTACAAAAATATCAGAAAGGTTTAATTTCGATAAAAAGTTGTATAACAACATATTATAATATTTAAAATAAATAAAATTTTAATGTTAAGTTAATAAAATAATTATATCAAGAGTCCTTTATTAAGGGCCGTTGAGGCGCAGGGGCCAGGCGACTAACTATAAACACGACGATTGTGGGTTCAATTCCCACTCGGGAGAACGAACTATTTTCATTTCATGGTCTCGTGAGTCAATTGGAAAACGACGAAATTCCCCGCCACATATAGTATTGCCACATAGACAATATAAAAATAGCTTTAATATAAGTTCCACGTGCAGGTTTCAAATTTACAACTGAAGGGTGCTCTTAGTTACATCCCACGATGTCGTTAAATTTGACTAAACGAACTATTTTATAGTTATTTTATTTTTTTGCAACAAAATTTTATTTTTATGGAAAAAGACAAGGCAAACGAGCGTACGGGTCACCTGATGGTAAATGTTCACCGCCGCCCACGACTCCGTGTAACACCAGAGGAGCTACAGATGTGTTGCTGGTAAATTTTAAAAAAATCATATTTGTTTCGCTTCTTATTAAAATTGATAATAATTAATTACTTTTTTTTGTAACAATAAAAATATTAAAAATAATAATCATCTATCCAACTTATCTGTCTATTTATTTGTCTTTTTCTTTTTGTTGTCTTTTTAGCGTAATTGAGTAAAATTAGAAGTAAGACAATTGACTCCAAAATATATTCATTAGGGGTATCTAGGAACATTATTTATATAGGGTTAAGTAGTGTTTGTTGTTTGCGATATAAAGAAATATATTATAACCTAAAGAATATCATGGCGTCTGGCTGTAACCATTACGTTTGAACCTGCTGTTCCGCGATTCTTGTACACATAGCACGGCGTTAAATTCCGCCACACAACAGGCAATATCTCGAAATAAATCGATTTGAATTATTATGTAAATAATCTACTTACCTTTATAGCCTTGTAAAATAATTAGTCAAGTCAAGTACCCTTAAGTTTTCAGCAAATCAATTTTGGCAAAGGGTTTAAATTAAAGTATAATTTAATTAAAATAAGTCATAAATCAAATTATCCTGTTCTATATTCATTAAATGCTTTAATTTGTGGCCACCGGGACAAAAAGTCATTGATATCTTTTCTATGATATAGCTTTTTTATTGTAAAATTTTACTATCATTAAATTTTATATTTTTCAAGATATGGCGGAACTGAACGCCGCGCTTTGTCTGGTAAGAATAAAAAAAATAAATCATAGCTGGTCAAATTATTACCTATAATAAATACAATGAAAGGAACCAAAAATTTACTTTTAAGTACGTTTTAATCGATATCGCATTTTATTTTTATTTTTTCTATTTTTCAAATTTTTTTTATTAGCAAAATTAGTCGACCTGTTTGCTCTGTATATCGTTACATACGGACAAACATACACACATAAACTAATAAACATATTAACCTCCTTTGAATCCCAGTCCTTTAAAAATATACATTTCCTATAAATTATTATGCTATTTCGTATAATAAATATCATATATCGGAAGAAATTCAATGAACCTACGAGAAGTAGAGCGTGGGCTGCACTCACTGTAAGTACACCGTCTCCTTAGAGAACAAATCTTAGAGACAGGAACAGTGGAAAACAAAAATAAATATTTTATTTAGTTAAATAATGATATAAAGATAAATGTATTATCGTATTTGAAAATGCTAGTGGGACGACCCCCTACGGCCTACGTTGGCGGGAAGCGGATGGGTCCGAAGAGCTGAGGATCAAATGTCGTGGCGAGAATTGGGGAAGGCCTAAGTCCAGTAGTGGACAAAAGATGGCTGTTGATGATGATAATGATGATGATGATGATGATTTGAAAATTGAAAATAATGGAAAATTTATATTGTGTTAGCATTGTGATGATAAATTATACTAAATGGCATTTAATAATAAATACATAACTGACCTATTCATATATAAATAAATGAATTAATAATAATTCTCGATCTCAGTAATGTAATTACTCAATCAAGTACTTTATAAGCAACGAGTACACGCTCGAGGCACTCACTGTAAAGATAAGGCGAGGGCTATTATTATTTTGTTTTAGAAATACCTCTGTTTTAGATTTATTGATTGTGTAAACTTTATAAATGCTAAAATTAAATTAGTTGAGACCAGTAGCGCAGGGGCACAAGTGCGTGACTGTAAGCGCGACTGGTTGTAGGTTCGATCTCCACTAGAGTAAATGAAATATTTATTTGAAGTGGAAATTAAATATTTTTTTGTTCGTTTATTGTACGCTTTATACCACAGTAGCTTATATTTACGGCTTTGCTTGTATGGTCAAATGAAAACAAATAATGGCAAGAATAGAATTCATCAGGAATTCTGGCATAAATGTCAGACATTAACGTATGTGCTGTTTATACTTGATTTTATTTCTATTATAAGTGTACTAAAACTATTTACACTTAGACTTACTTTCTGACTTTGCTTGCTGTGCGTTCTCCACCGCATTTATCATGGCAAATGTTCTGAAAAACTGTTTGACCTGTTACAGTACGTCACAAGCTAAAATATCATCCACACCACCTGAATACCTACTTGGCGCTCCAGTACTTTGCGGTTTCATAGGAACTTCCTTCCACACGCCACGGAACTGTGGAATGGGCCACCCACGACAGGTTTCCAGGTCGATATGTCCTTCAAAAAGCGCGTCTAACTGCATCTTAAAGGCCGGCAACGCACATGTAGCTCCTCTGGTGTTGCACTGGGTCAGGATCACTTACGACCAGTTGACCCGAACGCTCGTTTACCTTGTCCATAAAATAATGGAAAACCATAAAATAATAATAATAATATCCAATCTGTTCGAAGAGTTTTCAACAAAACTCAACATGACGAGAACGTGTTCACATATCAGTTGATGCGACACTTCCCAGATTTCCTCTGCCTAACCTGCTATATGCAGGTTAAAAAATACCTCGTTATTTCTTTACGCAACAGCTTCACAATTCCCTACCTCTCTAATGATTATAATACATTCTCTAAGTATTAACGAAATCATGCATTCTACTGTTACACTATTTGTTTTTATGTACATTTTATCTTACGTAAGTTAAAATTTTTGTTTGTGTGTTAATTATATTTATTATGTAAATAAACGTTAGGCCCTCGCGGCTTAGTGGTATAAGTTTGTCTGTAAGTGTGAAATATTTTGCTTTTATTCGGCTTTGAAATTTTATTTTTCTAATTATCTTTTTTTTCTAAGAAAAAATTAACTTTCCTTGGACGGCGTTTAAACCTGCAACCTATTGCATTTACAATCGCACGCTAGTGCCCGTGCACCATAACTGGCCTCATTGCGCTACGCAACATATAATATCTTGATATTAGACGGAAGTGAAGAACCAAATATTGTTTAAATTATAATAAGACTCATAGCACTACGCTACGATGGCCTCCATTCACAATATTTATAAATTATGTATTTAAATTTAGTATTACATAAGTAATAGGTATTGAGGTAACTAACCTATCATTGAATATATAATAAGCTTTTCGTGTTTAGCCATGGCATAACTTGAAGGCTTGAAAGTGAAGGTTTTTGCTGCAATTATTTCGCTGCTTATTCAGCCTTGAGAATGGTCTAGAAATGGTATGTTTTACATATACATACCTTATTTGTTTTGAGGGGAATAGAATTAAGACACTCCGTTCACCATTCAAACACTTACGTTCCCCACTTTTTGCCGAATTCTGGAAGCATTCCGTGTTGCTTGGTTATCAAACTGTAGAAATTAAAATATGAAATATTTTATTTCTTCGACTGGCAATAGAACCCATAACCGTCGCGTTTATAGCGGCGCGCTTGAACCCCTAAATTTAAGACATCTGAATAATTAAACTTAATACATTAATTAATCATACATTAAAGGATCTTGAAAACAGGTTTTAAGAACGAGCGATATTAGAAGAATTACTAATTTTGGGGCATTACGGTGAGTAATTACTACATATATTATTCTTAATTATTAAAACGACGTTAATTTGCTAAAACGTAGTATTTAGTGTAATTACATAAAATAAAATTATTCTTTCCGAGTCAGACGCTGTTCCACTTCGTCACGAAGGCCCTTATATTTTTACTAAACAATCGTTCGACGGCCAAGGGTTAACTACACAATTTAAAAAAAATATTCAAAGAAAATTTAATCAAAAGAAGCTAAAAGCCTGCATTTTAGCGGAGAAGAAGAGAAAATAATATAAAAATTTAATCATTCCCCTGATGGCGCATTGAACCGTCAACCGTTGCATATATAACCCAAGCACCAGGCACTGGCCCACTTCGAGACACTGGCGTTGTCATTTATATTAACATTAATGTTATAAACATGTTTTTGGCAAGTTCCAATTTCTCTTTTATCATTTGTCGATTTATATTATCTTTTATATAAACAAAGTTGGTCAATATTATTCATATAGTATAATTTATATAGTAAAAGAATGTTCGTTGTTCAATCTTTGTAAGTATTAAATAAATATGGAATAGTGCTCTTGATTACTAGACGGAGGCCGCAGGTTTGATTTCATAATTTTCGTTCAACAATTTAAATATACGTGCTTTTGTTTGTAAATAAAGAATTGGGAAATAAAAAAATAAATATGAGATACAAATAGGAGCCAGCAAAATAAGTCTGGGGTCATTGTGACGCAAAGGGCTAGCAGCTGATTTTAAACGCTATTGTGATGGGTTCGATTCCTGCTCAAAGGAATTATTTATTTTCCCTGGTCGTACAAATATACAGAATGACTCGAATTCGGACGGAAACGCAGTGTCTTTAAAAAAATCAGCTTCACGCTGTATCCCGCACACAACAAGCCCGCAAGAGGCAGAGGGAACCTAGACACTCCGTTTCCCACTTTCTGCGGGGAATGGAGTGTTTTAACGCTGCACTTGGTCTCAACACCGGAGAGCTAAAAAATGCAAATATTTATTTATATTAATGGACTATAAATTCATTTACATATCAATTCTAACTTTTTTAATTAATATATAAAACATGTGTATAAACATTAATATTTTATAGATAACCTAATCAATGACCTTCATTACAAAATGTTGAAGGTACTCAAAAAGTAACATTTACCTCAAAATTTTAGCATCATAATAAAAAATAATTGATTCTTGTTCATATTTTAAATCTTAAAAAAAATGACTTCACGCCGTATCCCTCACAATAGGTAGTAGGAAGAGGGAACCTGGGAACCTAGGATTATGATACTTCGTTTTCCAAAGACACATTCCCCATATTCCGCCAAATTTCTGAAGTATTGCATACTAAGTGGTGGAACTCACCGCCTCGCTTTACTTCATTACTAGAGGGAAGAAATAAAAATATTAAATATTTTTTTGTCAAAGCCAGCGTGAACCTGCCCTAACATTATTTCAGAGTATCATATCAATATTTTACGCTTCCCGTTCAAAATCTTAAAGAATTTCTAATATGGAAATAAAAAGAGATTAATCCATACAAATTAAAAAGAAACATTGCAAATATTTCCCAAAACTACTTTTCGTATACAAAAAGCAAACAACCCTTCTCTTTAACAAAATACTTTCGACTGCATGTTTCGCTTCATTGTTTGACGACGCGACCACCTGCGCGGACGCATAAAGAATTGCATTTAACATATTCATGTTATTCAAATATATATAATATATATATATAAAAAAATATATAAATATTGTGATTTTTATGTGATTTGTGTGTTCTGTGATTACCTATAGTAAAAATTTTGGGTAAGTTTTTTTTTACAGCATTTGTGTATAAAAAACCAATAATACTTTTTTTTTTAAAAAAGGAATATTTATTATTATTTTAGAAAACGTATAAAAATTTACATTATACCGGGATTTGAACCTATTATAGGCCTTTAGAGAACCTTTACAGGTAATAATTAATAGGCAAAGGGAACTTAGTTTTAAGACACTTCTGTCTCCGTTCCCATTAAGACCAAGATCTTAATGTGTGTTGTCTTCCACTTTCTGCCGATTTCTAGAGGCATTGGATCAACTCTACGCTGTGCTTAGCCTCGAACGAACTCATAACCATTTACAATCGCACGCTTGTGCCCATGAGCTATAACTGGCTTCTACTATTTATTAGACTACACTAATGTAAATATAATTCCTCATTGAAAAAATCCCACTAAACTTGCTTATATATCAGACAGATAAAATAGTCACTTTAGATTTTTTTGTAAATAAGCTAAATTTTTTGCTACGTCCTAAGCAGTGCCTTTTACTGAAAATAAATCAAATCATCCTGAAAACAGAACAGCCACTTCGACCCAATAATGAAACTATCGTATTAGCAAATAAAACATTATAAAAACAATCCAGTAGACACAATTGGATTAACACAATTTATCAATGCTATGGAGATAAAACCGTGTAATTGCATTTTTTAAATAACTTCAAAAAGAGTGGTTGGTGAAAGTTAAGGCAAAAATAACACTAAAAGGTAAACACAACGATTGTGGGTTGATTCTCAATTGTCAACCCCGCTGGTTAAATTGTTTTCATTTCCTCCCTATGGCAAGGTTTGCAATATATTAATTACTAACGTCTCGAAAATTGTGTGGAAAATGGGGAACGGAATGTCTTAATATTAACCCCTCTCTGCCTAGTCTACCCTAATATATGCAGGATCACGGTGAAGCTATTTTATTTCATTTAATTTTGACAAATACTAAATACATCGAATGAAAATATTTAACAAACATATCCAGATTGCCATTGACATTAAAAATAAGTATTTTATTAGGTACATATTACAGCTTATATAATTATCAATAATTTCGTCAATTGTTTTTTACATTATCTTTACTTGGAAGTAATTAAAATATTAATTTTTTTAAATTTGTAATAGCTATAAATACCATTTTTGTTTTATTTAAATAAAATGTTAGTATGTCATCTAAGCTCACTTAATATATTTTGAGACCATATTGGAGTATTATTTTCGTTATAAAATAGATGTAACGTAATGACTACGTTCTCCAACTTCAAATTCCATATCGTAGTACCGTAAGCGAAAATTTTATAAAAATAAAAACAGAAAATGTATATACTTATTAATATTTTATTTGATTTACAAATACTTCTATGACAAGGTTTTCTTGAAGTAGCGTGTGTCATTTATTCACTGACTATCGGGAAAATACAGGTAAAATGCGTAAAAAAGGTTTTTTACCCTAAATAGTGGTGTTACTAATCATTTGTGGTTAGTTTATTATTATTACTCATTTTTAAATCGGAGGTGACAGGTTCATGTCTTGATAAACATTTATATACAAACACACATATTTTATTATCAGCTTTACGTTTTACCCCACATACAGCAGGGCAGGGGGTGTCAAAACACTCCGTTTCTCACTTTACGCCGATTTTTTCGAGGCATTACGTGTTGTGTGGCGAAACTCAACGCCGCGGTTTTTGCCTTGGTGCCAGAGTGAAGAAAATAATGTAAGAATAACATTTTTTTCAATAACTGTTAAATTTACAATATCGATACTAATGTGGTATTATTTATTTATTATACAAATAATTCATAACTTAGACGACCGCCTAGGTCGAAGCCGCGAGCTGGTCTCTGGTTAGTATATAAGTATAGATATAGGTAAGTAAAACTAGATAGAAAATACAACTATACCAAAAGAAAAAAACCTATATCTGCTTTGTTATTAAAATATCAGCTTTACTTTGTAAAAACTATGTATTGTATTAAATAACTGCATTTATGAAAAGGTCATTTAATAACAATTAAATTCTTTATCGTGCGATTAGTTGATTATAGGCAATATAAATTCAGTTTATATAAAGATATAAGAAATGATTATATGAATTAATATTATGGATTTCATACATACAGGATGTAAGTCGATCGACATATCAACACTAGTCTATGGATAGAGGACCTCACTGCTTATTCATTTCACTCCTATGTGATTTTTATTAGTTCAACAGATATTAGGGAAATTGTGATTTTTTTGGAAAATAAAAAACAGGTTCTTAAATAAAATGGCAAATACAGCCCAACTGTTGAATCTGCGCCTAATTTTGTTGTCAATATAGCCCAATAATAGATCTATTCTTGCATAAATGTCAATAGTCAAAAACAGACGCTCATCGAATCTTGGAAATAAAATAGAAAAATAATAGTACGGTGGCGGAAGTCAACGCCGCTCTTCGCCTCGCTACCAGAGCGAAGAAATAAAAATATTAAATATTTTAATCTTCCGACTGGAAATAGAACCTACTACCTGTGCCACAACTGGTCTCATTTCGGGGATTGTGGGTTCGATTCCCACTCGAGGAAGGGAAATATTTATTTTTCATTTCTTAACTCCGTTGTCGGGACAAAGCACAGCGTTGAGATCCACTCAATGCGCAATGCAACCAGAATTCCGCGGAAATTGGGGAATGGAGTGTCTTAACACTACGTACCTTGCTGTATGCTGGGATAGAGTGTAAAGCTGGGATAAAGTGAACATCATGAAACGACACTGAAATATAGTTTCGATTTCTACACGAATTATAATGCTAGAAATGTTTATCTCGTTATAATTAAGCAAAGTAGGTACACCGACAAATTCAATGTCTCGGTCGAAAAATATTAAATACACTTAATTGTTTTTATAATATGTGAATGTAATTGCCATAATAAACTCGACAATTTATATGCAATACATTTATTATGACTTTCAAAATTTGCTACAAAATTTTTACTGTAAACACGACGCTTACAGGTTCGATTCCTACTCGGGAGATGTTTTTTTATTTTTTCGCTTTAGGAACAAGACAAAACGCGGCGTAAAGTTCCGCCATTAAATAAGTATTTCCTTGAGCCTTGACCGGAGTGTCTTAACGCATCTAGCGTTAACCTTTTCTGCTATAAGTAATTTACCGATGACGATATTTAAAATTGGGATTTATTTTACCAAAATAAATAAGATAAATTAATATTTTTATTACATTTACGTTTTTTGAACGCAGTAGGTACCTAAGTTTCATTCGTTAAAACAGGTAAAATTCATAAAACTTATAATATTACTAAGAGCGGTACTATACCTTACCTTAATAGGTATTACCAATTTAAAGGCACAAGCTTGCTCCTGTAAACTGCGTTATTTTTAAGAAAAAATATTTTTATTTCTTCACTCTGGCAACTCGTTACCAGTAAAACGGAAACAACTGTGAAACTAAAATTTGCGGAATAAGCATATAGCAGGGTAGACAGGATGCCTAGTGCTAAGACACTCCGCTCCCCACGTTCGGTCGAATTCTGTAGGCATTGTGTATTGAGTGGAACTCAACGCCACGCATGGCTTTGACACCAGAGCGACGAAATTAAAATTTTTAATATTTCATTTCCTGGAGTGAAAACCGAACCCACAAACTGTTGCAATTGCAATCTGCCCCTGCGCCTACGATTAGCCTCAGTAAAATCTTAATATTTTAAAAATATAAAATCATCAATCATGTTACTAATAATTATTATTTATTAATCAATAATTAGATATTAGGGGATATTATAAGTATCAGGAAAATATAATAGTTATAAATAATATCAATGTATTCCATATATTTTTTCCTGTTACGACAAAAGTTTTAGTATGGATTTTAAAAATGCTTATATACTGAAGTCAGTAAGATTGGAACAAATATTTCTATTATTAACTAGGTCGTTTACATGAATTTTGGCACCTGTAAAAAGATGACCGATGAGGCAAACAGGATCCACAGCATATTTAAAAAAACAGTCACGCTATTTCACGTATAACAGAGTAGACAGAGGACACTAAGTGTCAAAACACTCCGTTCCCTACTTCCTGACAAATGTTGAAGCCATTGTGAGGTGAATACCGGAACTGTACTTAGAATCCATGTCCCGCTGTGAAGGCCTTATATAAAATAGAGTATATAATCTAATTAATTACTTTTTATCATTTTTTTACAAATGTATATACTAGTATGTCAATTGATTTTACAAACGGCAGCTTTCAATGTCCATTTCATGTACGGTCGAGCTTTTGGTGCTATATTTTATTAAGTTATTGTTAAATTTTATTAAAAATTGTTATTGGCTTTGAGCTATTTCTTGAGAATAGCGTAGTAGGTGTAGGGTACTTACCTAATGCTTAGACACTCTATTAACCTAACTCCCAATTTTTGGAACTCAACGCCACGCTTTGTTTTGATATGAAAATAATTTATTTTCCCGAATGGGATTCGAACCCATAGTTCATGTCATACAACAACGGATTAAATACTTCAAAATTAAATTATGTAACCAAGACCTCAATAAAAGAATGTTTATTGAGTATAATGTATTATTATACTTAATTTATAACGTTATTGATATTTTAAATCTGCTTGTAATACTTACGTACAAATATGGCGAAATGTTGATGAAATTGTATTCCATTTTTGTTTTTATTACCCCTTATATGGTAATATAAGTTGTGTAAAACAATAAATCTCGTCAGCTTTATTAGCTTTGCCCATTTTAAGCTAAAATTTTGACATTAACAATCGATTTTAGTAATGTAGTTTATTTCTTGTAGTTTTTTTATACCTATATATTTAAAAACAATCATTTACTGGTCCAATATAATAAAAGTACTTTAAAATTCGTACTATATATAACGTGAATTTTATAATTCAAGTTTATCAGCGTAATAAATTTCTTTCTTCCTTTCTGAATAATTAAGGTATTCAATTGACAAAAGATTTTTAAAAAATTGAACTGGTAGTTCTAAACAACGCGTTCGACCAAACAAACTATTTAGCTTCACTATAAAAAAAAATCAGCTTCACGCTTTATCCCGCGCACAGCAGGGTAGGCAGAGGGAACCTAGTGTTAAGACACTCCGTTCCCCACTTTCTGCCGAATTCTGGAGGCATTGCGTGTTGAGAGGCAGAACTCAACGCCGCGCTTTGCCTCGACACCAGAGCGAAGAATCGAATGGAAATATAAACGTAAATACATATTTTACATCCTCGAGTGGGGATGGAACCCACAACCGTCACGTTACAGTCACACCCTTGTGCCGCTTCGCCACGATGCGACGGCCTAATTTATAAAAAAGTATCTACATTTAAGATCTAGGTGTATCTATTAAATAATTTAATTTGTCTAAAACGAAAGGCACGGCAAAAATGAAAGGAACTACACATAACACTGCTACTTTACAATTATTACTATTTTTAAATCGTACGTTACGTAAAAAAAGTTTAATAATTTTGTTAAATTTTAAGCACCAATACATCTGAGATTCTTCATATTTATATATTGTAAACTTTTTTATATTGTTGTTAATTTTTATAGCTTCACATAAGACATTTGACCAAACACTGCCTTAATTTCGAGATATTCTGCGTTATGTGGCGGAACTCAACGCCGCGCTACGTCTTGACCATAAGATGTAAGATAAGAATGGTTTCTTTAATTGAACAAAATGAAAATAATCCAGAATTCGAACTGACAACCTAAGCTTAAGCAACTGACAACGTACGTCTTATAGTCTCAACCACTTTTTTATTTAACTTTATTATTTTATCGCTATCAATATATAGTTTAATATTAAATAACATTTTCATTATAAAGAATGTTTATTGCAGTTTTATTTATTTAAATATACATATTACATAAAGGCCGGACTTTCCCGTTGCCTCAATCTACTCGCCTTGTGCCAGATCGAGAGAGGTCGTTCAAAATGACTCGTCGCCAATGTTAATGTCATTTCTGATGAACAAGTTCTATTGAGAATTGGCAAAAGTGGAGGTGGACGCGGGTTCAATCACAATTCAGGCAAAATAATATACATAAAATAAAGGCCCCTGTGGCGTAGTGGTATAGCTATTTGTATATAAAAGCGACGATTCGAATAGAATTAATTATTTTCACTTAGCACACAATGTTTTGGGGTTGAATTCGGGTGGGAAATTAAATTTTTATTCCATTTAAATATCTCAGTCTTATATCATTGTCATATTGCTTGACAATAAACCGTTGTCGTATCCTCACATAATGAATAATAATGAGTTCTCTAATGACAGTCTTAGCGTAGAGACTCGTCGTCGTTAGACAGTCAGTCATAGCGTATATAGAGGCAAAGTTGAAGGTTAACACCTAAGCAAAATAAAACAAGTAGATTTATTATAACCAAAACAAAAAAACCCGACTGTATAAGTTAAATTAATGTATCTAGTAACACATATCCAGCATATCCATTTATCAAAATCAGTCCACCGGTTTAATAGTTACAAGAGAACAAAGAAATAGACATATACATAATATGCGCAAAATCATAACCACCTTTTGGGCTTCGCCACTGTCGGGTAATAATAGCAAATTTACTTCTGTGGACACTTGAGAAGAGAGAAGTTAATACACACCTTTATTCGTAATACATCTATGCTCGAATCGAATAAATAAATACGAGTATTATAGGCATCATAAAACTAAGCATTAATTTAATATTCTAAGAGTGAAGCTTCATTCTCTGTCCTAGTGGAAAGACACTCCGTTCCCTACTTTACGCTTCAGTTTTGAAATATTGTGTTTATAAGTGGTGGAACTCGACACCGCGAAGTGTTTTGTCAATATTATCAAAAAACCTATATATAAATTAATTTCTTACTATATAACATAAAATATTAACTACTTACACTACATTTTATTAGTCACTAAAAATTCCGTGTTCTGTGGCACTCGGTTTTTTTTCTATTTAAAAATAAATTAATTAAAAAAAACTAAGAAGTCATACATAATACTTATTAATTCATTTCGGTTTTTACGATCAATATAAAAAGTTGTACTTGTTTCACGATCAACCTACGTCCGGCAATCATCTAATGTATTTTTATATTTTATTTTAATATTTTTAAAATATATCCTTATGTAATATCTTTGTTTTATCTCGGACTCGTTTAAAAAAAATTGTTAATTATAATTTTCATCAGAGTTGAGGCTGCCGTAGCGTAGAGGCTGTGAGTTCGATTCTCTCTTGGGGCAATTAAATATTTAAGATTTATTTCCTATCTCTGGTAAAGAATAAAATGTGAGTGAATTCTGCCAGTACGCAAATGCCTCGGGAATTCAGCGGAATGAATAGAAGTGTCTTAACTGGAACAAAGTGTCTTAACCGACCCCGAGTCATACCCGAGTTTTTTTTTCGGTTTTGAGGTTAATGCTGTTAGCCCTATTGGCCTTTACAGCGACACCGGGTGGGCAGGGAAGAGGGTACTCTGTCCCTGATGAAAAGCAAGCACTACGTGGCTGCCTGTGGGAGTGCCAACGATGCAAGGGCGCCCCCTGTGGGGCTATACCCGAGTGAGAATAGAATTCATATATACTCAAGTAGAAATCGGCAATGTCATAAAATATAAACATAAACATATAAATATAAACATTCAAGGGCTCAACGAACCGGATCTCTGTACCTTCAACATTTTTTTTTGGGGCTCGAGAATAAAAAACTGCAATTGCAAGGCTTTGTAAGAAACGTTATTTAAATATTTTAAATATACTTACTTACTTTTGATTATAAATGCAACATGATTATATTAATTTTCATTTTCCAAAGGCCAGCCGTGGTGCCAACCGCTCTGGTGTCAAGGCAAAGAGCGACGCTGAATTTCGCAACTTCACTCGCAATATCTCCAGAATTCGGCGGAAATTGGGGAACAGAGTGTCTTAACACTAGGTTTCCTCTGCCTACCCTGCTGTGCGCGGAAACAGCGCGAAGCTAAAAAAAATATACATACAAATATATCACCTAAGTATATTTTTCAGCTTTATACTGTATTCCGTATATATCAGCGAATCTAATGCAAAGATAGGTACACCGACTTCCACGCACTGCTTAATTTTCGAAACATTGCATATTGATGGAGTGATGGAAATCACAGCGCTTTTTGTCTTGTTAACAGAGCGACCAAAAAATTATAATTTGTTTCACCGAGTAGGAATGGAACCCACAACCATTGCGCATTCACACATACACTTTAGTATTGTACAATATTTATGAAAACTTGTATAATCATTATGAATTAAACGTAATTATTAAATACGTCAAAATTTTAACATAAAATAATTGAATATTGTACTTTTAAGCGGATGGACGGAGTGCCTGTACACTGCCTTTTTTCTACTTACCTGGGAAAAACCCACTGTATACCTAATACCTTAAAAGAAAATCATAGTGTTACAAAAGCTTCAGTATTATAATACTATAACCTCGAGAACAACTTGAACAAAGGAATTAAAATATAAATAAGGCACTGCACGTTTTACTGCTATCAAGAACATATGTTGTAATAAATTATAATGTAACAACTATTAACTATGTATTTTAAGTATTTCTTAGTACCAAAGCGGTGAAATGAAAACATGAAATATTAAATTTCCTCGAGTGGGAATAGAACCCATAACCTGTCACGTCTACGCACATTTGAACCTCGAATCTAACTTGTTATTAATTTATCTCATTATAACAATTCCTAAGATAGCACAGACGAAAGTACTGGACTTAGGAAGTTGTAATTTGGCATGGATCAAGAAAGGATTCTTACGGGAGAACGCACTAACAGGATTTCTTGCTCATTGTATAGACGATTGTAAGCGCGACGGTTCTGGGGTCGATTCCTACTCGAGAGAATGAAATATTTTCATTTCCTTGCCCTGGTAATAAGGCAAAGCGCGGCGTTGAGTTCGCCACTCAACATGCAATACCAGAAACGGAAGTCTCTTAATCAGAAAGAAGTGTCTTAATTATAAGTATTCCAGGTTTTCTCTGCCTACCCCCTATGAAAATTTTAACTAAGCGAGATAAGAACTCATGTACAGGTTCAAATTTTACTGTGTTAAATTTTTTATATAGAGATATGAATTATTTTAAATGAAACAAGTATAATCGGAATAATTGCCCATGTTTTTGTTGTATAATTTTGTCGCTTAAATTATACGATTATATATTTTTTTGTTTTTACATATCCATATATTCCGTCGTCGTGGCGAATCGAAGCCAGGTTCGATTCCCATTCGGTGAAATATTTTATTTTATTGTCTTCTCCTTCTAAAAACGACACACACACACAATGC
Source organism: Heliconius nattereri (assembly GCA_013403645.1). Classification (NCBI taxonomy): domain Eukaryota; kingdom Metazoa; phylum Arthropoda; class Insecta; order Lepidoptera; family Nymphalidae; genus Heliconius; species Heliconius nattereri. The sequence goes on from JAAIXI010000236.1 coordinate 10,214,767, forward strand.
CTTTAGAATTCCGCGGAAAACGGGTAATGGAAGTATATTAATATAGCGCAATATTTATATTATTATCATTCTCCATTAATAACTGAATTGCATTGACATCGTTCTACATACTTGTTTATTAAAGGCAAAACATTCAATGCCAACGTATATATAAAAACTGTCACTTTTGCTAAAAAAAATACTTTTTTATTGCTTATAATGGACTCGCCTTTACCTGCGTTATCGATATCTGTCTGTCTTTTTTCAATTTGGCTTAGATGTTCTTCAGATTTAACAAAATGGCACTAAACCAAATAAACTCTTTAATTTCACAATATTGTTTTAGCTTCATAGCAGGCTAGGCAGAGGGAACCTGGAAAACGTAGTAATAAGATACTCCGTTCTTCACTTTCCGCCGAATTCTTGAGGTTTTGACCGTGTGCTCAGTAGCGGAACACAACGCCGCGCTTTGCCTCGTCACTAGAAATGAACATTCATTTTCATTAAGTGGGAATCGAACCCATAACCCTTAACGTTTACAGTTACACGCCCTGCACCACAATATATATAAATAATAGTAGGCATATATTTTAAACTGTTTTTTTTAAGAAATACAAGATTGAGTCATCTTTTTAAATCTGAAATTAACTTAAAGATGTAAAGATATTATAAAGTGCAATTAAAGTTTTAATTGTAGATAAAACAGTAATCTTGGATATAATTATTTTGTACATAAACGTCTGTTATTACATACCTTGAATTTCAAATACGCAATTCCTACAGAATTTGGCGGAGAGTGGGGAGCGGAGTGTTTTAACACTGGGCTCCTTTTGCATGCCCTGTTATATGGGGGATACAGCGTGAAGCTGAAAAAAATATTTATACCATTTGTTTGTCGAATATATTGTAATAATAGTTTTCCTATAACAATGTAAGTTACATCTTAAAAGGAAAACAATATTTCTTTGATATCACAAAACACATTAAATACGGTACAATGAATGTTACGTACGTTAGAGCGATTTTTTTATGTTAATAGATATATTTATATTATTTAATATTTCTTTGGAAAATTTTACAAATCTGAACGATATTCTATATAATGATGTTATATACAACTAACTACTCTTTTATAACCTGAAACTACGCGGAGTAGAACGCTGAAATTAACATGCAATAATAAATGTGAATGCCGCGGCGTACACAAATTTTAATGTTACTTAGGAAAGATATTACGAAATATCCTCTAGTAATTTCATTTAATTATCTTTTACATTTTATCATAATGTCAATAAATGACAAAAAATTAATGCTTAAGGTAACTGACGTATTTATCTGGATAAGAATCAACATTAAATCGACGAAAAATCTAAAATACCAGCAGCATAGACGACCTAAACCTAGACGACCTAACTGAACGTGGTGATTGCTTAAAACAAAGTATTAATTGTATGACTTTCTAAGTAGATAATAATCATTCCATATATAATGAGGGGTTTTAAAAGAACTATTAAACGATTTAGATTTGTAACTAGACTAGACTTTGACAGGAATTTATATGACGGCCGTAACACTGTCCTTCTAAATCTAACCATAATATAAGATAAACTTTTAATTAATATAATCTATATATATAAAAGGACTTGTCCTCACTGACTGAGGTAAGACGCGCGCACAGCCGTAACCGCTGTGCGTAGAAACGTGAAATTTGGACAGATGCTTACTTTCGTTATCTGGACATCCACTAAGAAGGGATTTTGAAAAATTTTGACCCTAAAGGGGTAAAATAGGAGTTGAAAGTTTGTATGGGAAAATCTTTAAATCGCCACAGATTTTTATAAAATTTTAATTTGGACTCTTCAAAATATATCATTGAACACATGTTTCGTAGTTTATTTTAATTTATCCCCTAGGTGTGTAAATATGGGGTTGAAAGTTTGTAAAAATTTAAATTAAGCCTGTATTACAGCTTTAAAAATATTTCAGTGAACATGTGTTTTGTGATTTCTTAGAATTCATCCCTAAGGGTGCAAATAAGCAGGCGAAGCTGCGCGCGCCCACTAGTTATATATAAAACTTATAAAATATACTTATTTCAAACCTAACTAAACCAACTACGGTTATGATTACAATATAATTTTTTATAGGTTAATTTTCATCTTGTTGAAACCACACCCAACCCACCCCATTTACAGGCGTAGATANTTTTGCAATCTGGACATCCACTAAGAAGGTATTTTGAAAAATTTTAACCCTAAAGGGGTGAAATAGGAGTTGAAAGTTTGTATGGGAAAATCTTTAAATCGCCACAGAATATTTGTAATTGTGACTCTTCAAAATATATCATTGAACACATGTTTCGTGGTTTATTTTAATTCATCCCCTAGGGGTGTAAATATGGGGTTGAAAGTTTGGAAAAATTTAAATACAGCCTGTATTAAGCCTGTATTACAGCCTTAAAAATATTTCAGTGAACATGTGTTTTGTGATTTTTTAGAATTCATCCCTAAGGGTGCAAATAAGCAAGCGAAGCTGTGTGTGCCCACTAGTTAGTTATATATAAAACTTATAAAATATACTTATTTCAAACCTAACTAAACCAACTACGGTTATGATTACAATATAATTTTTTATAGGTTAATTTTCATCTTGTTGAAAATTTACAGGCGTATATATAAATATATAATTCAGCTGCAAAACGATGAAATCATTGTTTTATTATTTTAGGAATATCATTTAATGATTTACTAGTATATCGTCTCATTATATTAAAGAACTAGAGGGCCCGTGCGGATACGCCCGCTTGAAAAAGAAATATTAATGAAATTTGTCGTATAAAGTACTTTAAATTGACATATTTTTTTTATTTCTGAACCGATTGTAATAAAATAAACTCTGTATGTTTTCGGAAGCTTGCCAAAATCCAATGGTGAAAACCGTATCTAAATCTTTTAAGGCGATTCTGAGATTAGCGACAACAAACGCACAGACAAACAGACAAAAATTTTAAAAATCATTGTTTTGGGTTCTATTACGTTAATACCTTTATTAATATCTTCCAAGTACAGACCCTCTTACGATTCTATTATAAGTATAGATATAGATTACAGATCTAATTTTATACTTGTATATGTATTAAGTTTTCATATATTTAAAGAATATATTACTAAAAAATGATGACTATAACAGTTACAAATTATTTTGTATAGTGCTTTATAATAAATATCAAACTATTTGTCTATTCGTGCAAAAGGCCAGTGTTGGCACACAAGCCGCTGCGTCGACTGTCGCACTACTGAAAACGCAACAGGTCACGGGTTCAATACCCACTCGAGGAAATGAAATGTTATATTGTAATTCAAGAAAGAAAGAAAAGAGAGAGATTACCCATATATGGCACATTTATATCTAACTATAATAATCTCTCAGTAAAACACTCAAAACTATTAAGTGTTAGATCATTTTATTTGACGTTAAGCCACAGTTGATTGTAGACGTAAATAATAAGTGAGCCTTTCTCTTATCAAATTTGTCTTCTCAAATCTTATCGAATGGTTGTAGTGTACTATATAAAAATAAGGTAAGCTGTGTTCAATTTTCTTAGTTTTTTTAAACAAAGTATACTTTTGTTTTATTATTTTTGTAATATTACAAAAAATATTTTATAATTTATCTGTTCATATATTTATTAAACAGAAATAAAACCAAACTCTAGTCCAGAATTTAATATTAAAAAATAAACTATAACTTAAATAATATTTGTCATATTTTAAAATGTCTAATTACAATGATAAACTGTACTCGTATCTAAGTTCATTTGATAGAAATAGGGTCAAGTCTCACTGAAAAATAATAGAGGTATCCTAGCCAATTCAAATTAGCAACTTAAAAGGAAATCCGTCCGTCCGTCCACCGTTTCCCACAGGATTGCTCCTACAATTATTACATTTTTATCAGTAAAATGGAATGTTAATGTAAAAATAATTTAAAATATACAACCATTTTAGCGCGAAGTTCCACACTAGAAACAATTATAATATAAATACATATTTAGGCAACAAAAGAATTATTTAATAATTGTTATTTAAATTTATATTTAACATTTAAATAACATTGCCATTTTACAATTATATTTCCAGTTTCGTCGATAATATGTTATTGTATGACGTACCTCGAATATCGATTCGATACGGCTAAACAGACTTGTTCATTGTCTCATTTGTAACGCATGTTGCTGTACTCTTAACATATTAATGAATAAGTATTTATTTCTTCCTATTAAAATATATTTTTACAGTGACATAATTAGTATAATATTTCTTTTTCAAAAAATTTCATAAAATTTACTAAGCACCGTCAGTCAACCTGTAATGAAAGCTAAGGCGTTCCTTTTGCAAATTTGAATCTTAAATTATTGTGAGAAAATCTTAAAAATTTTATTTACACATTTCTATACATAAATTAGGTTTTAATTCAAGTACGTACATTAATAACATCATTTAAACTCTTATCTGTACTGGCTTTAGATAGAGACCAAGGATACCAACATTAAATTCTATTTAAAGGAAAATTGTTTATGCTAATTATTCCAGTTTTCTAAGATTATAAAAAAATATTAATATTTTTATTTTTTAGCTTTACACTGTATCTCGCACATAGCAGGGTAGGTTGAGGGAATCTAGAATAAAGACTTAAGTCTGTTCCTATTAAAAGACATGATTTTTAAGATGGTGTCATTTTATAATTATTTTTTATTTTTATTATTTTTGGTGATGGTGTAACATGATCAAATGGTAATGGTTAAAAGCTATTTATGACATATTCTTAGTGACCGAGGTAAATCTGAGACTAACCGTGGGTACATTGGGTACCTGAGATTAGCGCGTTCATACATATATGTACGAGTACTTCAGCTTTATAATATTAGTAATAGATTATTTTTACACAAAAATTATAGTACCCACTATTTAAAAATAACTAAAAGAAAATTAGAACAATGTTATTTTTAGCTCAAATATAAGGTCGTCACGCTCTATATATTCTGAAGGTCATTGAACCATAGTAGTTCTTTCATTCAAAGAGGACTATGGAGCTTAAATGATATTAAACGACAATGTATAAATACATACCTACACACATACATTTTTTTTGTAATTTCAATCTAGTTATATATGATATATTATATTTACATGAATAGAATAGAAAATAATATTTCGATAGATGACTCGCAGCGTTGAGTTCCTAAACTAATCTCCAAACTCTACAAAAATTTGGAGACAATGAACGCTAAGCGGCCAAATTCAACAACCACTTTTTGGAAATAATTGATTTCCCCGAGAAGGAATTAAATCGACATTCGTCGTGTTTACAGAGAAGCCACAATGGCCTTAATTTTTTTATTACTATTTTATTTTTACATATTTACTAGTGAATTTCATACTATTTCTTTTTGCTTGTTTCGTTATGTCCCATTTCGGCGGCGAGCGCACTAAGTACGTACGTTTTTTATGACTTACAAAAGTATTGTATTACAAAACTTTACTTTTGCTTTAACATAAAATCCATGCATTATACATATAAGCTTTCTTCTCATATCACTCTGAGTGTTAGTGAGATTATTAAAATATATTGCATTTTTTGAAATATTTAAGCACTTATCGTTGGAAAACAAAGCCACTTACTTTCTTTTCTCTACGGTAATAAAAAAAAAGAAACTTCAAAGACAGAAAAACCGACTGGATAGAATAAAAAGGAAAAATAAAGCCTAATATTTCATTAGGATTGACAGTTGGGATCCACCTAATTTTTACAGGGCTACCTGTGAAGATTTATTCAGTGGAAGGATAAGTCCCGGTTGTTAATCCTAATGAAATATTAAGCTTATTTTTTTGGACTTATTTGATGTTCAATAAATATTTTTATAATATACCTGTTATAAGTATGCAAATAATAAAGGTTAAAACAACTTTAAATCGTAGGTTTTCATAAATAGTTATCTTGGCAAAGGTATATGGTGACTGGTTTTTCAAGTACTTAATATCACTCGCAAGGTTAAGACAAATCGATTGCAGTAAAAAACATCAAAATCGGCCAAAGAGCTTAGTCTCTACAAAGCCCTATAAAAACATACGTACATACATACATAGGCTGATAAACACATTATCCTCCTTTGCATCGCGCAGTCGTGTAAAATAGACTAACCTCAGAGAAGATTAACTTTTGAATTAAATTCCTAATCTAGATTAAACGCTTAAGGTAATGGAAGTATTTATCTAGACAAGCATTAAACTTCAATAAAGAGAAACAATATCGCATTCATTATATATTTCAAACAAGATTTTATTAGGTCGATTTGTTTTGTTTCTCATCTTCCCATTGTATCCCCTATATCCTATATATTAAAACCTATATATTAAAACGGGGGTAAAGTTCAAGTGAGATATCAGAAGAAAGGGCTCTGGCCAAGCTAACCATAAATTTCAGAAAAAGCTCGGGAACTTCAATTTTTGTACAGAACCCACGGTGGGAGAGTCCGACTCGCGCTTGTCTGGTTTTTTCAAAAGCCTTTTGTCACTATTAAAATATAGTTTGAGTTCAGTTCATGTCTTTCCCTGCATAGCAGAATAGGCAGAGTAAATTTTAGGTTAAGACATTCAATATTCCACATTTTGTAATTTTGGAGAAAATGGAATCCAATTTTCCAAATTTGTTATATCCAATTATGGTCGAAATCTCACTTAGAAAATATAGTGGTTATATAATTGTTTTTTTATTTTGTTTTAGAGGCAATGTATGGCTATAGGTGAAATTAAATAACAACAGTTGAAAACGTCCACTGAAAATCATCATGGAGAAGGAAAATGGCACACCGTCCATACGAAATGGAGTGGACACATATAGTTCAAAGTAAGTATCTAAAAATATTCTCAAATAAAAAGAATACTAAGTTCTTTAAATATATGGTCTGCATTTTGACAATTATTAAGTGGGTGTTTGGTGTCCACCAGATTAGTTAACGGGGAATCTGGTGATGAAGAAGAAAAAAGAGATGGCATTAATTATCAACTTACAATCTGAATTTTTTTATTATAACCAGTTTAACTTACCCTAAATATCGTAAAAATTATGAAATATTTTAAATTAGAAAACTGCTGAGCCTGTTTTAGAAATATTTTTCATATAAGACATTATTTATACAACAAATACCTATCTTTAGATGCATTATAATAAATCTCTAATCTCTAATCTCTCTTTTACGCAATCAGGGCCAAACCGCTACTTTAATTGTGATAAAATACTCATATAGAGATACTTGAGGGTCTCGGGATGAACACAGGATATTTTTTTCTCATATTTGTAATATTTTCGATATATACCAATACATTAAAATACTTATTAATTTGACATGCAATTTATTCCGCCATGTTCATAACAACCGCCGTTGCTAAGCAACGATTTGCAAAGTTTGTTGTTAGAAAACGTTACTCAGAATGAGCTTGTTTAACGCATCTATATTGAAAACTGAAAATAATTGCATAAATATATTTAATAAATATTCGTATATTTCAAGCAGACGTAGCCGCGTTCTGGTCTGCTAGTATAACAAAAAACAAGATATCAAGTTCCATTGTTCAGTACAGGGATGATAAAAGGGGAGTGTTGTCCCTTTTTTTTTCTAACGCATAGTGCAATAGGAGATACTATTATTGTATAACATGTAAATCTTATTATATATATATCCGTGACCATAAATCACCATCAAGGTCTCTTTGTCACGTTCTAAGATATATGCTCATGATTTCTTATCTAAACTTGTATATGCAAATTAATAAAACTTTATTTCATCTTTTATTCTTACGATGTGGTTAAAATTAAAGTTTTAAGTTGAGAATTTAACAGACAAAAATATTTCATAAATAACGGTATAAAAAGTAGTTTTATATATATATACTTCTGTTTATCATTTTTTAATGGATTTATTAATACATATCTAATATTGATTAATGGTAAGAACTATTAACTAACATTATGTATTTATAGTATGTAATATAATAAATTATTCTTTGAAAGAAACAACACTAGATACTAATAATAAAATACATTTTCTATTTCCTTGTAAAGATTAGATCAGCTTCACATTTTATCCCGCACACAAAAGGGTAGGCAGAAGGAACCTAGTGTTAAGATACTTCCCCACTGAGCGAACAAATGAAAATATACATTTAAATAAATATTTCATTGGGCTACGACTAATCCCAAAGATTAAATGACATTGTAAATATTTCAATGGGATGATATATTTTTATTGTTCTTCGAGAACTTTGTAACCGTTTATTAAATAATCTCTACCTCATTTTCTTATTTTCAATTAAATATTGTGATTTTACTATAACCCACTAATAATAAGGCATAAAAATAAAATGCAGAGAATTGTGTCACTTAGTTTCTTACTTATGAACATTTAGGTACACTAATAGTAATGATGAAATCAAACGTCACATTTTATCTAATCTGATAGTACGACAATTCATTAGAGTACTTAAGCAATTTATAAATTAATTCCATATAAATAAAAAAAGTAATACTGTAAATCTTACTTGTATGTTTAATAGCAAATATCTTGATATTATGATGTAAAAATAAATATTATTTAGATTGCTAAATTGTTTTAAGTAATTTCTATATTTTAAACACTGTAGCCGCCCGCAAATAGCAGGTTACGCAAAGGGTACAGATACTTCCGTCCCCCACTTTTCGGATTGCGTTTTGAATAGTGTTACTGAACGCCGCGCTTTTCACCAGAACGAGGAAACGAAAATATTAAATATTTTAAGTTTTGAATACTAAGAAAATCCCAGATTTCAACTCGAAACTAAGACAAGTCTCTAATAAATGTAATAACATATGGGTATGCACATATCCCTTATAAATTCTGTCTGTACAAGTACACTTCATTAGATTAGATTCCATATGGTAGATTTAATTAAACAATTATAGCATATTCAGTAGGATTTGAGTAGTTTACTAGTAGTTAAACACTTAGTTTGTATAAGAAATAAGTAAATAAATATAATTCTTAATTTGGACTGAAAGGCTTCATTTTCATGATTTAACTGGAATGAAAACTGTAGCTTACACTAAATGTTTTGATCGTTAAGTAAATATAACCGACGGAGCTTGGATTGGAACGACTGAGGCATTTTTGTATATTTTTAAAGAAAGTTTAAATATGAACATCAGTTTAAATCTCATACTTTACATATTTATAATTATCTAAGGATATAAAAATTTTAAAAATAAATTAGCTTCCCGCTTTATCCCACATGCAGCACGGTTCCCCACTTTCCGACGAATTTTTCGGGGCATTACGGTTGAGTGGCGGAACTCAACGCCTTTTAATAAGTCATTCCCCCGAGTGGGGATCGAACCCACACCTGTCGTGTTACAGTTACACTTTTGGGCTCCTATATTTATATTGGTATATTAAATTTATGTGAATCAATTGAATTTCATCATCATTATTATCAATCAACACACACTCCCATAATTGGTCATAGGCTTTTACTTACTTCTAAATCCAAATAATAAAATCTATCTCAATTTTACTGTGGATAATACAGTAAAAATGTCATAAAAAAATCTACTTCCGACGATGAGATTTTTAAATGAAAGATTTTTTTAGTGCTTGACAGGCGGGTTTGCGATCATAACATCGAAAATAAACAATATTAACCTAGTATTAAGAGATTTCCATATACTTTATTATTCAATCAATTTCCTGTCCATTTGCATATTAACTTAGTATTACTTTACCATTGAAAGCCTACTTTTGTTAACAGAATGCATCACAAATTACTAGAAATGCTAATATTATTGTAATGTAGGTAAATAATATGTAACATGTTTATAGGTGTATACGTTTAAGATAAAACTAGAGAATGGATTAACATATATAATTTACTTGAACTATACGAATATTTATTAAATATATTTATGAAATTATTTTCAGTTTTCAATAGAGAGATGCGTTAAGCAAGCTCATTTTGGGTGACGTTTTCTAACAACAAACTTTGCAAATCGTTGCTTAGCAACGGCGGTTGTTATTAACATGGCGGAATAAATTGCATGTCAAATTAATAAGTATTTTAATATATTGGTATATATCGAAAATATTACAAATATGAGAAAAAAAAGTATCCTATGTTCATCCCGAGACCCTCAAGTATCTCTATATGAGTATTTTATCACAATTGAATTAGCGTTTTGGCCCTGATTGCGTAAAAGACAGACAGACAGACAGACAGGGCTACTTTCGAATTTATAATATAAGTTATGGATAAGTCATTATAGAGGAACTAATGGTTTACAGCGATTTCGTTTGTTATATTTTGAGAATTATTGAAAAACAATAGCTTTAATAGCAACTATACTAATCATATAAATAATAAATACATTAATAATAATAATAACAATCGTAATTGAGGCCAGTCGTGACGCAGTGGCACAAGGGTTAGGAAATGAAATATTTATTTTTTTCATTACTCCACTCTGGTGTCGACTTAAAAGCGCGGCGTTGGGTTTCGCCATTCAACACACACCTGCAGAATTCGGCAGAAAGTAGGGAATGGAGTGTTTTAGCACTAGACTCCCTAGCTTACCCTGCTTCATGCGGAATATATCGTGAAGCTGAAAAAAAAACTCTTTATTGAAAAGAAAATACAATAAAAATATATAAATGTACAAAACGGCGACGGTTTTATTAATTAATAACAATCTCTGCCAGGCAACCTTAAGGCAGAGGAAATAGCAAATTAAAGTTCTTACTTCCTTTTCATAAAAATAATTGGAGATTCATAAAAACTAAAAAATACAGAACGTAATATTACGTAACTAACTAAAAATATAATAGTATATAGTTGGCTAGATGTAGGTGTGCGGGATAGGTAAGGAGAGCCTAGTGTTAAAACAAGTTTTACTTCGCTTTTCGCCCTTATTTGATAATAACGTACGAAAGTACAGGATTTAAGGACCACGCTTTGTGTTACAAGAAGATAGAGGCAATCTATAGTTCCGTGTGTAAATATAACTACAGGTCAACCCACTGTAAACGGTACCCTGTCATTAAAACGCTGTCAGTCCATCCATCCATCTGTCTATCCGTCTGTCACCAGATTTTACCACAAAAACCAATAGTTACCTACCGTGTGGAAAAAATCATTAAATTAAAAAAAAAATAGTTGAAGGAATAATGACAGGTCCTTAAGCGTTGATGACAATGAATTATTTTAAACAAATACAAGATTAACAATGATTATTATCATTATAGTACTATAAAGCGATTATACGAATATAGTAAAAAATCTTTTACAAATACCTGAGCTGTTTACATGATACATTCTTTACTATAAGGCTAAGATAATTGCAATTTTGTCCTTGTCTATATATATTATATTTATATGTTAGTTTTTACAGTGTAGTGTAGAAATTATATTATACTAGTGGACCCGAACGCGGCTACGCCCGCTTGAACTATACGAATATATATTAAATATATTTATGAAATTATTGTCAGTTTTCAAAAGAGAGATGCGTTAAGCAAGCTCATTTTGGGTGACGATTTCTAACAACAAACTTTGCAAATCGTTGCTTAGCAACGGTCGCATAGAGACGGTCGTTATTAACATGGCGGAATAAATTGCACATCAAATTAATAAGTATTTTAATATATTGGTATATATCGAAAATATTACAAATATGAGAAAAAAAGTATCCTATGTTCATCCCGAGACCCTCAAGTATCTCTATATGAGTATTTTATCACAATTAAATTAGCGGTTTGGCCCTGATTACGTAAAAAACAGACAGACGGACAGACAGACAGAGTTACTTTCGAATTTATAATATAGGTATAGATTTAAAAAAATAAAGGATCACCTACATATCTGAAATAAAAATGTGAGAAGACGTAAAAACATTTTTTTTCTGACTTCACTATTTATAAACATACAGCAGGATAGGCCGAAGAAACATAATGTCAAGTCACTCCATCCTAATAACTTAAAAAACTATCTTAAATACGTTTAAGTACATATCAACGACCCTTGAATAACTCGTGTAATATTTTATTAGCCATTGTTGATAAGATAAGATTATATAAAGTAAAATACCTCACCGCAAAGTCATAAATAATGAAAATGAAAAAATAGTCATAATTGCATACAATTGTGAGTATTTCTTCATTCACCTTCACGATTTTTTCCGTATGATAATGGAAACCTAGTGTTAAACCACTCCGTTCCCAACTTTTCGCCGTATTTTCGAAACATTGCGTATTTAATGACTTAATCGTGACTTGGGCTTCGTCTACCAGATGCAAGGAAATGAAACTAAATTAAAAGCTGAAAAATACCTAATTATTTTCATATTTATTGTATGAGTATTATGCAGTTCAAATTATTGTAAGCTATTTCTACAGCAATATAAAAAACAAGTATTTGTTTACTTTAATATAAGCTTCTTGTTTGTGTGACTACAGGGACATATAAAGTGAGACCATCGTACTTTTCTCTTGCAAATTATAATCTACTAGCGACCCACGTAGCTTCGCCTGCTTATTGTCATATTATAACTAAATTAAATGAATCTTTACGTGAATTATAATAGTCTGTGTGTTGGTAAGTTAAGTTTCATTTACATCTGTTCAGTAGTTTTTGCGTGAAAGTGGCAATGATCCATCATCTTAGACATTATAAGCTTCCCAGGTTCCCTCTGTCTACCCTGCTATGTGGTGTGAAACAAAAAAAAATCAAATTTCCACAGAGTTTCGAACGAACATGATAACTGGAAACAATTTTTTAATTAAAGTATGAAACGAACTCAACACAGCAAGCATTTCGAGAGTTCTTAAACAATAAGGAAAAATATATTTCATTAAAATAGCTTTTGTTTGAAATAAATTATTCCACGTATTCGTTTTCATTACGATTTATGAATTGTAAAACTTCGTTTATACGCTTTAGGTACATTGTATCACTTGTTGTCGCCCTCACTTTTATTTGCGAAAATCCCGTTTTTTCTTTATGAATTTCGAGAAATCCACTCTTATTACTTTCCTATACCTACCCTACATATGAAATTTCAATTAAGTCCAGTAGAATTAATTATCTTTGCATTGACTGTCGTATCAGCGTATCGTATCGCCCGCAGTTATCTATACTAATATAATAAAGCGGAAGAGTTTGTTTGTTTGTTTGAACGCTAAGATCTCTGGATGTACTGGTCCGATTTACTATGTTTTTGTTTTGCATGAAAGCTGCATTCTTCAGAAGTGCTATAGGCTATATAACATTACATTATAGACATATACTAATATATTAAAATACTTATTTCTAATTTGACATGCAATTTATTTTCCCATTTTAATAACAAACGTCATCGCTACGCAACCTTAAGCGCATTATTTTGATATTCATCCTTATGAAAATAAATATAATAGTCACTTTTAGCATTTTATCTAGATTGAAATTATAGTTTACTGTATAACATTCTAATAAATAATTAAGGAGATGTCACTGATTCGAAATGACATAGCCTACGGGCGGCATAGAATGACCTACGCGAACGGGCAGATGATGTTGACGGTTTTATAAATTTTCATACATTTTCGAACTATTGTTAATTTTATGTAATTATTTGCTGTTTATAATTTATTTAAACTTCACTTTGGTTCTCTTCTTATTTTATTTGATATTGGTCGCTAAAATTAACCTAAGTATTTAATATAGATGTAAAATGTTTAGTTATTTTATAGAGTCGATATCTAAGAGTATGTACGCACGCACGGAAAACTTTAGGTACTTTTTCTAATATTAAGAATATCCTTTAGTTACTTTTACTTCTTTTGTTGGTTCATTTCAATAACTCAGATATTTTTTCTAATAATATGTCTCTACTTATTATTTGTTTTTGATTATTTAAGCTTATATTTTCTTACTAATTCTGTTGAAAACTGAAAATAATCATAAATATATTTAATAAATATTCTTATATTTCAAGCAGGCGTAACCGCGTCCGTGTCCGCTAGTTTAAAATAATTTAAGTGAATCCAGGGAAAATTTGTTGACGATTCTAATATGATTCATGTACGTGGTATTCTACAAAATTAATTATAATTAATACCTTTTATGATTTTATTTCCTTTAATATGTAGAAAATGTCATATTTAATAGAAAACTGTTTGTTTGTTATTTCATATCTATAAAATATATATAGTTTACCAATATTTGTATAAATAGTCGCTTATATTTTCCTCTACAACCTTCCTTCCAAACATCTATCACAGATATTTAAATTTTATTCTTATTTTCTATACATGTAATTTCATGTAAAATATCGTAATAATGTCATTTAAAACTTAATTTCTATTTTCCCTCAACAATTGATAATAACCATAAAGTTACGTTATTTTCAATGCAAAATATTACCCGATACTAACTAAGGTATAATAAATTGTAGTAAGTGTATAACGATTTTGTGTTCTATGGTGTATTGAATTATACATTATACATTTAGACAAGGCATAGCTTAAATATCGCTAACAGAATTTATGGATTCAATTTTTTTTGTGGAGAAGATTTCTTAGTTAAGAGTATATTCGTACGTCTCAAAAATATTTTAAATTAAATTTTTAAATATTTTAATAATGCTTATTACCTATTTTATTAAAAGAGCTACATATATATATATATATATATATATATATACACGTGTATATATATATATATACGCGGCTATGCTCCCTCCGGTTAAATAATTAAAATAAGTTAAAAAAGAATAATAATATAATGGAGATTTATTATTAGATAAAATATGTGAGTAACAATATTTTTGGAGGATATTGTTTTTGTGTCTCATTAGGTTGAGTCGGCGCGCGCCATGTATGCGTTAAGCAAACTTATTCTGAGTGACGTTTTCTAACAACAAACTTTGCAAATCGTTGCTTAGCAACGGCGGTTGTTATAAACATGGCGGAATAAATTGCACGTCAAATTAATAAGTATTTTAATATATTGGTATATATCGAAAATATTACAAATATGAGAAAAAAAAGTCCTGTGTTCATCCCGAGACCCTGAAGTATCTCTATATGAGTATTTTATCACAATTAAATTAGCGGTTTGGCCCTGATTGCGTAAAAGACAGACAGACAGAGAGAGTTACTTTCGAATGTATAATATAGGTATGGATATATATATTTTATCTCATACTCCGTATCCCGCGTTTAGCAGGGTAGGCAGAAGCAATCTAATCTAAATTTAAGACTCTTCGTATTCCACGCTCACTCATCGCTGCACTTTATTTTATCATCGGAACGAGAAAATAAAATAATTCCTTACCCCAAGTGAGAACGGAACCCACAGCCGTCGCGCTTACAGTCAAACGATGACCTTAAATAACGTTTAATTGACATTTAATATAGATTCAAATCAGCTAAACACCGATTAACGTCTGTCTGTTGTCTTCCACAGTAATTGCAAAAGATTTGTTATTCAGAAACAGAATAGAATTTAAGTAGATAAAATTGAAACGCAATTTATACATAATTACAATAAATGTTAGCTGATGCAATAATACATCTCCGTGTCATCATTACATGAACTGCCTTCATTGGGGTTAATAAATTGACTATAGCATGTCATATCACACCAATGTATGGTAATAGGCTTTGGTACAGATTTTTAATTGTCGCTCAAGTCAAATTGTAAGTCCCATTTGTTTACGTTTGTCTGTAAAAGAACCCGCTCCTTTCGTGTGGTCTTCTATTCTGTTCAATATGTCACAAAAGCCTAATGGAGTTATTAATTCTATAATAATAAGGTTATTTTTTTATAATATTAACACTGAAGTTGTATATTTATATGTGTGTAATAACGAATTATCAATTTTCTTTCAGAATCGAGCTGGCGTATAATGGGTCCAGAGAGGACCTCGACCCCTATGTGCCTGCTGAGCACAGACCGTTGGCTTCTAACACATCGTAAGATATTTCTCTTTTTATTGAGCTATTTATTGAACAGTTAAGCTTTTGGCGTTTCCTTCTGGCAACACAAGAGGGAACTCGAATTTGACTTGAAGCATAGATCTAAGTCCTATACACGTGATGCCGATTAGGAAATAATATAAATAATTGTAAAATTATTATAAAAAATATATCTCAATCTCACTGTTTTAAATGTGAAATTTACTATCTGTCACAACTTACTTTAATAAAAAATCTAAATCTAAAATGTATTATCTCGATATTGTATATTGTAGAGAAACATATGCCACATATTATTTACAATAAAATCTAGCTTTGACCAATTTAATTTGATTTATTCCATTCCATTGTCTATATTGAATTGGGCTACTTTATTAAACATAAAGGCCAATTATGGAATATTACCAAAATTCATTCATTTGCAATGCAGCTTGTACTGGGACTGTAAAGTATTTGTTATGCTGTATCTAATCCTGATAATTGCAAATATGCGTTTGCATTCATCTCTTTGATATATATAGTATTTGCAAATATAACATTAAATTATGTTTATCCTGCACAATTTGATATTAAAATTAGCTTGAGCTCGATGTTTCAGAAGCTCTTTGTACATGGTCTTCTTCATCCTGGCATTAATCCCGGCTATTGCCAGGGTCTGTCCTACTCAACCTACTCCACTCCTACACTACTTTGCGTCCTCGGTGGTTTGACCATTGGCTCTCATGTCCTCCATCACGACATCCAGCCAGCGCTTCCTTGGGCGGGAGGTCTCACTCCAGGAACTGATAGAGCGAGGCACTTGCATCCGACATAGTTCTTAGGCCGACGCGTAACGTGGTCAAACCATCTCAGGCGACGCTCTTGGAGCTTATCCGCTACGTCACGGACCCCAAGACTACCTCGAATGAATGTGTTGCGTATGCGGTCAGACCGCGTTACGCCGCACATCCACCTCAGCATCTTCATTTCCGTGACGTGAAGCTCTTGAGTGTGCCGAGATTCTCTCTTTGTAGCTTGAAGCTCTTTGTACGTGGTCTTCTGTTTTATTCTGTTCTTTAATGCAGACAATGCTTCAACATTAACGAAGTTCTTTAATTTAACGTTTCGAACGTGCCAGTCATCTTATCTGACCACCATCGATTTATTAAGTTACCGTATCGTATTTAACGTTTATTAAATACATCACAGCTATTTAGAAGAACATTGATTGAAAATAATAAAAAATAATTTATATAAATCTGTATGTCTATTTTCTAGGAGTTTTGGAGCATTGGCACATTTGTTGAAAGCCTCGCTTGGATCTGGTGTGCTAGCTATGCCTCTTGCCTTCAAGAACGCTGGTCTTGCTGTGGGAGTCATAGCCACTATGGTGATCGGCTTTATTTGTGCCCACGTTATTCATGTTTTGGTAAGTAGTTTTTTTATTATTTTGTTTCTGTGATATTTTAACAAAAAATAGTAAATGAAGACTGACGGACGATGGGGACGGCGCTTTTACTACCTTCCTCTAGGCGGTATACAGCGTGAAGAAAAAAATGGGATAGATTAAGGAGAATAAGACTTTTTTAGAAGATGGTGAATGAATACTCTAGATAAAATTTATATCCTTATTGCTTTTCAAATGGACCCTAAGTGATAGAAATCGTAAAACGAAGAGTTATATCAAAATAATAAAAAATGTAAAATATAAACAGTATAATGGAGGTTAATCTTTAAAGCTATTACAATTCAATTACAAACGTCATGTACATAACAGCTCTTCCCAACGTGATTTAGTTGAGCAATTTACCTTGAAATAATGCATCATATGCGACAATGTTAAATAAAAATACTAATAATAGAAAAATATTACCAGAATGAAACTATTGACATCTTCTTGAGATAATATAAGTGAACCTAACGCTGCGCTTTGTCTCGACATCAGACGGAAGAAATGAAAATTCAATATTAAATATTTAATTTCCTCAAGTGGAAATCAAATCCACAATCTGTATTTGAATATTATAGTAAATATATCGTCCGATTAGTTAAATATATAGTTTATATCTAAATTTTCAGTGAATTATGGTTTGTATTCGAACCAGTAGATATGAAGCATATATTAGGCGTGCCAACTGAGATATATAAAAATTGTGATTTTTTTTTTTTTTGGAACTTAAGAAATTTATATATTAAAATAAAGTTTCAGCTAACAATTTTGTTGTAATTATTATTTTTATTATCAATACAAGATTCGGAATTGACCATAATAATAAAATGAAAGGCTATCGCTTAGCTGTTGGATCAAGAACCGGATACAGAAGGCAGTGTTACTTGAGACGGGGCGTATTGTGCGGAGGTTCCTCTCTCTGGAGCCCTAGCCACCGATGGCCCTTGTCCCGCCCTCGGAAGAGTGGTTTTTTTATATTTTTAAATGTATTTTGATATAATAATTTAGATTTAAAAATGTAAAATTTATTCACTAATTTAATAAAAGTATATTCTAAATGAAAACAGAAACAATTCATAATAATAAATAATAACGATCGTAAAGGATACAAAGTGACCATAAAAATCTCTTCAACTTATGTAAAGCTTAGGGTCGATTCACACTGTAGTGCCGGTCACAGTTCATTTTAGATCCAATGTTACACAAGAAACAAACAGAACACAATTTTTTTAACAATAGTAAAAATACTTTCATTGTTTCTTATATAAGAACACTTTACTAGTGCCAACAAACTGTGAGGCACTATAGTGTGGTTCCAACCTTAAGGAGGTAACCACAAATTACCCAACAACTTTCACTCCATACATTGCAAACCACGCTCTCCTTTATAAAACGATAAACGAACTATGGTTTCTCTTTGAAATGTGTTCCCATCACCATTGATTTCTGAAATATGCGGTGTGCAAATTTTCTGAAGCCTCTATAATAAGTAGTCTAAAAGAGATTACTTGTATGTATGTTTGTCGTTATTATTCAATATTGTATCCAGGATAAAAACTCATCCAGGGCTGACAGACAATGCACAGACCAAAGTATCTACTGGACATATATAGTTAAAATGCTTATTTAGGTAGGTTAAGAAGGTAAAAGAAGATTTCTAAAAATTCCTACGAGAACGAGATTAAACTCTATTTTCCACTAAAAATGTTAAAATCCCAAAGGTGACCAAATGACCCAAGGTTCCGGTGTCTGTCTCTCTCTCTCTCTGCAGGCGGTTCCCTATTAACCATGAAAGCTATATACTTAAAAATACTATTCACATATAATTTTTCAATAACTACTTTTTTTTCTTACAGGTAAAGACATCACAGCAGTTATGTATAGAAATTAAGAAGCCATGCTTAGGTTATGCGGATACTTGTGACTTAGTATTTCAGAATGGACCGAAGCCTATTAGAAAATATGCTCCATTTGCCAGGTAAGCTGTGCATTTACTTATTTTTTTACAGCCATAACTGTAAACGCGACAGGACAGTCAACAAACACAAAAACAACAATAACGCGATAGTCCATTTATCGTGATCGGCTATAGGCTATATGGTGTGGGCGATGTTTTGGTCTATATCTGCGGTCGGAGTTACGTCGGGCACTTATAATTTAGCAATTACAACACAACCAGCCCCATCATCATCATCATCAACAGCCCGTCCTCATTCACTGCTAGATATAGGCTTCTCCAATGTCAAATAAATTCTAATTTTCTGACACTTATCAAAGAATATTTAATTACAGAGAGCTGGCAGACTGGGCGCTTTCTGTCACACATTTGGGCGCCTGTTGTGTTTACGTTGTGGTGGTAGCTGAGTCTTTTAAACAAGTAAATATTGAAATTATTTGATAGTTAATAGATTTTAAATTACCCACTGTATCCCTCATATAGCAGGATAGACTGAGAGAAGTCTTAATACTTAAGATACCCCGTTCTCAATTCAGCATCCACTTTTCGAGATATTGAGAGGTCGCGTTCAGTAGCGAAACTCAATGACACATACTTAAAAGAGCGCAGTTAATACTTTTTAAGACTTTTTTTGTATGTCTAGAAAAAATACCAAAATGGTTCAGACTCTTATATATTATTATGTATAAAAATTAATAATAATAATAATAATAAACTCTTTATTTCACACAATAATACATAGCATAAATTAAAATTTACAATAACTTAAAAAATAATAAAATGTGAAAAAGGCGGCCTTATCACTAAAAGAGATCTCTTTGAAATTAATTGTATGAATTAAAAAAAATACCCCTTTTAACTAAAATTTTGCAAACTTGCCTCAGTTATTTTTTATAATATTACAATAATTAAAGTAAACGTAAATTTCATTATGTTTTGACTTGTATAACTTGTTTATATTTTAGAAAAAAAATCTTATACTATAAAATTAGATAAATTAAACATTCCACACCATGCATGAGGTTAATAACCTTAAAACAAAAACCCTTTTAATATCCCTTACAAAGCTTTTAATACACACTCTGAATATGTCAACATTTTAACATTTGGGGCGGGCATTTGTGTGATATTTAATATAGGAAGGAATATAAAAGAGAACAAATGTTCTAAAAAAAGTACTTTTAGGTCCGTTGACTTATCTATTAATGGTAAAACCTATTGTATTATTAAAAGAATATTAAATAATTAGAGATAACTGACTATACGATTCTGATAAGACTAATTTGAAGTTTCTTTTATTATTATTAGCTTCACGCTGTATCCCGCGTACAGCAGAGTAGGCTGAAAGAACCTAGTATTAAGACACTACGTTCCCTACTTTCCGCCGAATTTTCTGAGACATTGCGTGTTGAGTGCCGGAACTCAACGCCGTGCTTTTGCCTTAATGCCAGAGCGAAGAAATGAAAATATTAAGAAATAATAATTCATTCCCTCGAATGGGTATCGAACTTACAACCATCGCGTTACAGTCATACACTTGTGAATCTGCGCCACGACAGCCCGATTATACGTTTTTTTTTTAAAGTAATAAAAATATATTATAAAATTTTATTTTTTAAACTTTTTTATTTTAAGCTTTTTGTCACACAAAATTAAATGTCTAATAAATCTGTTAACTAAAAACTTGTAATATCCGTATAAAATTCATGTAGAGACTTGTTAACTTAATTAATTCATCAGGCGATCCTTTCTACATACATAATTATTTACTTTCCCTCATTTAGAATCCACGCTTAGTAACAAATTAAATCTCACTTTCCTAAAAAGTCTAACCGTAGTTTTTTCTCTGTTATTTTTTTTTTATTTGAAAAGGGAGTGACTGATCACTCAATTGTTTATACCGAAATATGAAATATGCATAAAGATGAAACGTACTGTGTAATTCATACACAAACATCAATGTCTTATTCGATGCTCAGTCGGGGAAATGAATTATTTTCATTTCTCTGCTCTAATACTATAAAGAGCAGCGTTAAGTTCCGCAACTCAATGTCTTGAATTCAGACGTAAACTGGAGAACAACGTATATTGTCACTAGCCTCTCTCTATTTGACCTGTTACGGGTTATGCCGGGAAGCTTAAGAGAAGAACTAGCGCATAGCAATTTGAATTTTATTTTATAACTAGCGGCCCGCCCGCGGCTTCGCCTGCGTTAACTACGTTATTATTAATTTCTGTCTCCATGAGTACCTACCTACGTCTTATAAGTGAAGTCCATGCAAAATTTGAGACTCCTAGCATTTATAGTAACGAAGTTTCATACAAACTTTCAACCCCAAAAACAACCCCTTAGAAGTAGAATATTTCAAATTCCCGTCTAAACGAGCACCTACATCCTATAAATAACTCCTATGCAAAATTTGAGATTCCTAGCACTTTTAGTTTCTGAGATTTCGTGATGAGTGAGTGACCTTTCGATTTTATATATATAGATTAATAAGATTGTTTTCTCAATTTCAGGTTTCAGACGAATACGGCGGCCCTAACTGGTCAGTGACTGTGTTTTGTGCGTTAACACTTGTAATACTGATACCTATAACACAAATAACTAAGCTCAAGTACTTGGTGCCGTTCTCAGCGATGGCCAACTTTGTATGGTTGACGTCGATATGTATATCATTGTACTACTGCTTGAAAAGCCCTCCTTCGCCGTCTGAGAGGAATATGTATACGTCAGTTTCTGGAATACCTATCTTTATAAGGTATGTAAAAAAAAAAAAAAAATAACATCAGCTTCACGCTGTATCCCGCGCACAGCAGGGTAGGTAGAGGGAATTTAGTGTTAACAGACTCCGTTTCCCATTTTCCCCTGAATTCTGGACGCATTCCGTGTTGAGTGGCAGAACTCAACGCCACGTGTTGCCTCGACACCAGAGCGGAAAAATGAAAATTTAAATAAAGTATGTACTTATATATTTTTTTAGCTTCACGCTGTATGTCGCACATAGTGGGGTAGGCAGAGCGGACCTGAGTACCTAATCATGCTTGAAGCAACATGCAAGTGTTTAGCAGCGGAACTCAACGTCGCGCTTTGCCTTGTTCTCAGAGCAAGGAACTAAAAATATGAATTTTAATTAAATGAAAATCGTCGCGTTTGCTGACTTTTTACTTTGTTTACCTCATATATTTTATATATTACTATCTTACACACTGCTTTATACCACTATAACGAAGCAATAATATCCCCGGTGTCGTCGGTCACTTTAAGCTTCAAAAGGAAATTTATTCCTTTGAAACCTTCAAATTAGGATAGTTTCAAACTGTATAAAGATTTTAGGGACTCTCAGTTTCCAGGTGACCCCTGAAAAGGATAAAACGAAAAATGTATATCATTTTAAGAAAGTCGTTTACGTTACGTTTTAGCAAGCACAGAGTGCATAAAGTTGAGACATTCCGTTTCACATTCAAAGTCGGTCTTTAATCTTATAATTGTAATATTATATCTCAAAATATTGTAACTATAATAAATTTGTTTTTAATTTTATAAAAAAAACAAAAAATATATTATACAAAGTTGCGAATTCCTATTTTTTCGCTTTCCCATAAGAATTTCAGAAAATCTTTTCTTAGTTTTCCTCTCTAAAGAACCTGCTTAATTACGTCGCATAGGCCCGCAATCAATAATGTAAGAGTTTTATATTCATAGATTAGCATTAGAACACACTGCCACTGGCCAGTCCTGGCGTAGGGGTAAAAGCGTGATATGTTTTCCTCACTCTGATTACTGAATCGTTAACAGCACAGCGTTGAGTTCCGCCAGTCAATACGTACTGCCTCCAGAATTCAATGGAAGCTGGGAAACGGAAGTGTCTTAATCGGAATGGAGTGTCTTAAAACTAAATTCCCAAGTTTATTCTGCTTAGCATAAAAAAAAGTAGAAATTAAGTGTTTTAAAATTCCAACTTTCTTTTGTTTACAGTACAAGCCTATTCGCCATGGAAGGCATAGGAGTGGTCATGCCCATAGAAAACGAAATGACCAAGCCTCAGCAGTTCCTAGGATGTCCGGGAGTTTTAAACATCGCCATGACAGCTGTTGTAGCGTTATACGCTTTTGTGGGATTCTGCGGTTATTTGAGCTTCGGTGAAGATGTTAGGGGGAGTTTAACGCTGAATTTACCTAAGGATGAAGTGTGAGTATGGAATTTACATATTATATTTAAATCTTTCTGAAAATAATTAAATCTTTCTTGTTTTTATTAATCATCCGTTAATAAACGCTATAGTTATGTTTTCTATTATCATGAAAAGGAAAGTTTATTTTCATTTTGTCGCTCTGAACAAAGTGCGGCGATAAGTTTCACCTCTTAACACGTAATGTCTTAAAAACTGGACTGAAAGTAAGGAACGGATTTTTTTAGCATTAGGTTCCCTCTGCCTATCCTGCTACATATGGGGTATAACAAAAAAATAATCTCAGCATTCTCTATATCTTTTGTTTGCTAACTTTATACGTAGAAATGAATTAAGCTATGGGCGTCCCATACTTTACGATAATGGCCAACCAAACACTTTAAGCATTAATTGGATAATTTACTTAATAGGTCCATTAAGCTTAACACAAGCTCTTATTATGTAAGAACAGAGAGTATTTTAGTATATTTCTACTCATATTAAACTTAGTTTGTATAGAAATATACTAAATACTAGAATGATTTTATGTGGGTACATACATATAAATAAAACTTCCGGTACTTAGGGACTGACAGACAATGCACAGACAAAACTTGGCATGTAGGTAGGGAGAGCATGGTTGACGTGTCTTATGAGATTATGGAACGGAAAAAAACGAGGTTTTCCATTTTACGCCTTAAAGTTTACGCAAACAAATTAAGCGGTGCATAGGGAAATCATTTCAAACATAATTAGTTACCTTTTATTCTGACGTAATAAAAAAATTCAATATAGCCAAAGATTTAATAAATTTCTTTATTTTTCTGTTAACTGATACTTTTATTGATAAAAGCGATATTGATTTGTTTACGAATTTCTTGGAAACTAAAAGTCATATCTAGATATTTTTTTTTCATTTAAACGTGTTACATTAAAACTGAATGACATTTTTTAATTGAATGATGAACATTTTTTTTTCAGATTAGCACAGACTGCAAAAATACTAGTTGCTTCCGTAATGGTGCTCTCATATGCCTTAGTGTTCTACGTACCAGTCGACGTCGTATGGAGAAGAATACAGGATCGAATCCCAGCGAGAAATCATAGGTGGGGTGTTGCTGGACTCAGGTTACTTGGGACACTTTTCACAGGTATATTATTTCTAAATAATTACAATTTTAAGAATTTTTTGCATTTAGAATGCCCAGGGAGGAAAATGGGGGACGGAAGTGTCTTAACACTAGGTTCCCAGGTATCCTCTGCCTACCTTGCTATGTGCTGGATACATACAGCATGGAGCAGTTACTCAACAATTTTAATATTCAAAAACATTCTTAGAGACCATCGTATCGCAGGGGGTCAGGGTCTGTTTTTATATGTAATTTTTGTTTCAATTCCCACTCATTAGTATGATTTCCCCGCTCCAGTAAACTAGCGCGGCTTTGAATTCCACCATGTTTTAAAAGTCGACGGAATGTAGGAAACGTGTCAAAAGTAGGACGGTCACCGAATATTTAATTAACAAATATTACTTTCATTTCAGTTGGTCTCGCCTGCGCTATACCAAGATTGGAACTTTTCATGGAGCTAGTAGGCGCTGTATGTCTGTCCATCATGGGGTTGGCTCTACCGGCGATCGTTGAAACAGTATGGCGATGGGGCAAAGACCTAGGACCTTGCCACTGGATTCTGTGGAAAAATTGCATTATAGTATTATTCTCAATGGTGGCCTTAGTATCGGGAGTGACTTTCTCCATAAAAACAATGATTGATAGTTTGTGATATTAGCTTAAGAACATATAAAAATATAGATTGTAAATTATATTATTTTTAGTTAACTATTTTGTTGTTTTATTTTTTTATTTATGTGTACTACAGTTTTGTGTATATAACGAAGCAAAAATAAGTTATTATTAATTTACTTCTGTAAGAAAAGGAAGTTGTCAATTCGAGTGTATTTCTTTTATAATTATGTTTGTTACCTCAGAACTTTTTGTCTGGGTGAACCGATTTCGATATTTTTTTTTTATTTGAAAGCTAGTGCTTCCCATTTTATTGAAATTTCTGACAATAGTTTGTATGAGAAAATCACATAAGTCTTAAATTTGTAATAAGTAAGGACGAATAACTCTATATCTCGCTAACCGATTCCGATGGTTTCTTTTTTTTATTTGAAACACTTCAAGGATAGTTTGGTGAGTGTTTTAAGACTATATTCCCCCGCTATATAATATACTGACTGCATGCGTTTATTATTTTATAGTTTTTTTTTTTAAAAGCGTGTTATAAATTGTAATTTCCGTTATCTAGAATCGATACGGAACCGATGCCGCTGCGGCGCAAGGGCACAAGGGTGTGATTGTAACACGACGGTTGTAGGTTCAGTCCCCACTCGAGCTAATTAATTATTATTTATGAATATTTTCATTTCTTTGCTCTGGCACCAAGGAAAAAGCTTGGCGTTGTGTTCCGCCACTCAGCACGGCAATTCCCCGAAAATTCAGGGTATAGTGGGAAACAGAGTGTGTTAATACTAAACTCCCTCTACCTACCTTCCTGTTTGCAGGATACAGCGTGAAGCTGATTTTTTTATATACATATATCGATATTATATAAGTTCTTAAGCACTTATTTGTATCAATTATTATAATTGATACAAATAAGTGCTAATGTAACGTGTAATTTAAATATGGTTCTGTCATGATTGGGCAGGCTCCTCCTCTTCAAGGCTAAGAAGCAGTCACGCTTGCAAAAACATCCTGTTTAACCTATAGTTAAATGATTTGGAATTTAGTTAATATAATACATTGCAAGTTTTCCATTGCTAATCTATTATTTTCTATGGGAAAACAAGATTTTTATATATGTATAGTTATACAAAATAAAGATATTTTGAAAAAATGCAGTAATCGAATCTTAAGGATAGTAATGGCCCTGCCATTATGCAGGAGCAATGTAACTGTAAACTCGTCAGGCTGTGGGTTCGATCCTGTCGAAGAAATGAAATATTTGATATTTTCTTCTCCTCGCTCTGGTAACGAGGCAAAGCTTGGCGTTAAGTTAAGCAAAAAATATATTTTTTGTGTCTTGATTTCCCCGAATTCAATACATTTTACGTTACTTATTAATAATGTGTCTAAATGTAACGCGGTGCTTGTGGCTTGAAGTCCAATTTGAGCTTAATAAGTCAGCTTCGCGCTGTATCCCGCACACAGCAGGGTAGACAGAGAGAACGTAATGTTAAGAAACTCCGTTGTCCATTTTCCACCGAATTCTAGAGGTAATACGTGTTGAGTGGCAGATCTCACACACTTGAGTCAGGAATCAGGTGTTCTCTATTTCACCTTGGATAAAATAGATAATAAAATATGCTTTTTGACAACAATAATAAAACATTTATTGAACAATTCTAAAAATATGCTTTCCTTGAATCCTTTTTAAAAATTTCAAGGAAAATCAACTCCTCAACTCTACGAGTTTTAATTAAATTTTTTGACATTAAAGTTTCATTAAATGACAAGTGCTTTAAAAGAGATTTTATTAACTTAATAAATTTCATTTAAGTCTTAAATATTTATCTTTCAAAATTTAAATTATTAGTATTTGTTACCCTTTCATAATTCTTGGGTTCAAGAGAACCCAGTTTTGCGGAAGGCTTGCGTGGGAACATAGGTGGACCTATGGACACGCAGGGGCCCCTTAGAGAAATGTCAATATATTTACTGTGACATATGTATATCCAGGATTTCTGAGTAACCATAGGCAATTGCCCAGAGATGGGCACCGGATAATAACTATGGAAAATATGGATAAATTCGGGTTATGTTTGCTTGTCGCTTGTTACAACGCACGAAAATATCGACAATCTATAAGGAAATATCGAAAAATAAATTCATAGATGATACAAGATCTTAATAATATCTTAATAAAAATTCGACAATTTCTTAGTGATTTTCATATAACTATACGTAATTATGTAAATAATAATACCTATCTAAAAATACAATTTTTATTAAGAACCTGAGGTTATAAAAATAAAATTAAAGTCATGAATATAAATATGTTAAAGGAAGATTACCCGTCATATTATAAATAAAAGAATTAGATAAGCTCATTTAGTCATAATTAGTACGAAGTGCAGTATTGGTTAAGGTCATATACCTTTAAATTAGGCAGAGGTGACCTACCCTTTATTTAAGGTGACCTAAGGGATAATAAACTTATGCATATATAAAAAATATTTGTAGTAAATCTAAATATAATTTATGACAATTAAATAATTATCTGCATCATTACTTAGAAAAATATAAGCACCTCTCGGAAGACGTGATTGATGATAGTGGACGAGGCGAAAGAGATTGTAGAAACCGTAGCGTTTGCTATCTGCTCCGCTAAGAATAAAGCGTGATGCTGAAAAAACCAGCCAAGAAAGAGTCGGAGTTGCCTGTGATATACATATTTTTAATAAATATTTTTTTATCACAAGGCTTCGCTTTGCACGTTGATATTTAGCAAGTAGGCAGGTATAGGGGAACACTAAGACAGAATTTTTCAAACATTCCTAAGAGAATGTAAAAAAAATAGCTTTAAAAGATTTCTTTAGAAAGACGACTAGTTCTAAATAAAAAAAAATTTCATTTCATAGCCTTTGATTGTTTTATAATATAATAACATTATAATAAGTAATAAAATTCTATTATAATCCAGTATTTTCACTTATAAAGTCTCGAATAGTTGGCGCAGCGATATCAGCAAAGACACTCGGTGATAGGGCCTGTCCGCAACCTCTGCCAAAGGAAACTATACCAACTGCCAGACCATCTTGTATGGCTGCTCCTCCGGAATCACCCTGGAAAAAAATATATTTGAATAATTTGCATGAAAAAGGCAGAATATCGTGGCCAGGAGACCAATGTCTAAGGCCCATATTTAAAAACCGCTCTAATATCTGAGATAGATCTTGAGTGCGTACTGTATTATATAATATTTCAGTTCCTCGAGTGGGGATCGAACGCACAACCAGTCGCGTTTACAGTCACACTTTGTACACCTGCGCCATTAGTGACCTCATTCATAAATTATAATCTACAAATGAAAACCGGATCTTAAGATCGATCTCAGAGTTAAGTGCACTTAAGTCCCAGTGCACAAGTTTATGCACTGGGAAGAGATCCAAACAAACAAACTATAAAAAAATAAGAATCATATTCTTGCATACATATGCATATGTATTTATGTTTAAAAATTTTTTGCTTTGCAGTTCTTAGGTATTTAGATATTTAAATAGTGATATAAAAAACAGACCAACGTCCTACACTTTTGTATTTAGATACTTAGTAAAAACAAAACAAAATAAATAAAAATTAACAGACTACAAAAAAAAAAGATTATATTTTAGAAATCAATTCGTTAACAAGTATTAGCCTAACTACTGCGCACCAAAAATATCAAATCTGTGATGCTTAAAAAAAACTTTTGGCCGTGGGTTCGATTCTCACTCGGAGGAATGTTTTATTAATCAATATTTTCATTTCTTCGTTCTTGTACAAGGCAAAGCGTGGAGCCACCACAAAGAATCCACCACTCAAGACACAATTCCTCGAAAATCCGGCAGAAAGTAAGGAATGGAGTGCCTTAACACTAGGTTCCCTCTGCCTACTCTATTTAGTAGCTGTATTTTCTAAGATAGATACTTAAGAAACAACTTAAAGATGTAGTTCTTTATTTATGGCGTTATGAGCGTGCCAGTTCAGCACCACTTACTTCGCCAATAACTTTAAAATTATAATCTACTCTACCTGACAGGTGCTTTTCCCCCCTAAAAAGAATTTTCCCCCACACCACATATTCCTCGTCAAAACTGTAGGGTAGACTAGGAAACATGTATAGAAATGTACGACTGGCAGCTCCACATGCATGAGACGATCGGGGATTGTAGACGCTCCTTGCTAAAAATGACAATTATTTTCTTAGACGTCGGTATATTACTCTAGGTGAAAGTCACTTTTCAATGTAATATCTAATTGTATTGTGTGGGTTCGATTCTAAGTCAAAGAAATTATTATATTTGAAATTATTTTCTTCTTCATTCAAAGATAAACCGCGAGCTTAGAAGCTAAATATATTTTATGAAAAATAATTTAAAAAAATATATGAGAAAAATACTTTTATAATAATATATCAAGACGCAAATACTAAATAAAAGTATAAATACAAGTTACTCTAACAGCACATGTTCAAAGTAAAGTACGTATATCTTGAAATTTCAGAACAATTGTTATTCTGTAAATGAATAGTCCTCTGAAAGGCTTTACGCATTAAATTAGGTTCTCATTGTTACTAAAAGCAACGTATAAAATAACAACAGTAGGTACATCTATATGATTTATAAAAAGCCTTCGCCAAAATACATTTATTTAGTACATTGTAAGTAGAAAAGCTATTTTTCTTTCAAGCACTTTACAAGAAAACAACTATTGAGATCTTTTCTTATATGTTTATATAGTTGTACTATTTTCTGAATGATATTTATAATATCTATATATATATAGAATAACATTATAAGGCTTTTGGCCAGTCTTGGCGTGTGACTGTAAACGCGACTGATTGTGGGTTCGATCCCCATTTAAGAAAATTAAAAAAATATTTAAATATATATTTTCATTTCTTCTCTCTGGTGTCGAGGGAAAGCGCGGCGTTGAATTTCGTGCGCGAAAATATTACCAAAAAAAATACACACCTTTGTCCTACCCCAACCACTGACCATGATTTCACCACTCAAAGGTCTACCCCTGGGCGGTAAAGCTATAGGCCGCATGGTATCACTAAACCGTATAGGCTCAGCGGTTTTCATGTACGCTACGTCTTTATCGAAGGGTGGGTTGTCATATTCCGGGTGAGGCTTCACCTCAGCTATGGGGATGATTGTGCCGTTCTTACGGAAGGAACTACCTGCTCGGAGAACTACTGTTGATGGATCGACACTGGAAAATGGTTGTTTTGTAATTATGCTCTTATTAGACGTCGTGGCAGCACGCTAGTATGACGTGTGACTGTAACGCGACGGTCGTGGGTTCGATTACTACTGGGTGGAATGAATTATTATTGATTAATATTTTTTTCGTTTCTCTGGTGCCCAAGCAAATAGCGAGGTTTTGAGTCGAACCACTTAACGCGCAATGCTTCTGAATATTTGGTGGAAAGTGGAGAACGAAGTGTCATTAGATTTCCTCTGCCTACCCTGCTATATGCGGGATACAGTGAGACGCTGATTATTTTTTTTTTTTTAAACACACATAAAATTGTCTCTCTCCTAGTTAATTCATTAAGTCTCCTAAGTTCATTCATTAAATTTATTTATTAAATTTATTTCATTAAAAAAACATTAAAAATCTCACGTTTATGTCTAAAAATACACTTACTTTTGAGCACAGTGTCCCGCTGTTAAAATATAGTTTTCGCTGACAATAAAACCTCCACAGAAGTATGAATTGTTCACTATAAATGACACCTGGTACGGATGCTCTTCTATGTTCGCTTCCTCCCCGCCCACTATCCTGTCGCCCACATCCACTGTTTCGAGATCATTGTCCTCGTCATTTACGGGGACCCTTTCTGATAATATTATTTCTGTAAAAGAAATATTTTTTTTACATATTTTTGAATATTATAAAAGTATAGCTTAATATCTCTCTCGCTCTATTTTCAAGACATTGCTTGTTGATTGGCAGAAATCAACGCCGAACGTTATCTACCAGAGTGGAGAGTTAAAAACAGGACTCGAACCTATAACCCGCATCAGGCCCTAACCCACTGTGCCAAGACGGCCTTACTTATTTATATTATTTAATTAAAATGCTAAACAAAGTCGCCACTTCAATAAGAAGCTAATACCTACTCAAAAGGCAATTTGTTGGAAACATCAAGTATACCGAAACACGTTTACTAAAAGATCAATCGTTATTTAATAACCACTGTGGCGTAGTTAGGAAGTTAATAGCGTGATAGTGGCGGGTACAATACTTACTCGTGGAAAAGATTATGTTTTAAACATTGCACTGAAATTCAATACATATGTACATGAGTTGAATGGCGGAACTCAATCCCCTGTCTAATATTACCATGGCGGGAATCGAACCCACTGTTATCACGTTAAAAGTAACACGATTATTACTTTAGCCTATTAGTCGACCAGCTTATTAATCGGTTGCTAGGACTTTTCTTTAGAAAAAAGACATTTCCAAACAATAAGCAATCGAGGTTATTAGTTAATGTTATTCGCTCTACATACATTTTATGCCAAAATACATACAAAAAAGAAGCCGGATACTCGGCGCTTTTAAACAATTATGGACACAATAATCTAATAGAAGATTAGTGGGAAATTTTAAAGAAATTTATATCTTTCTCTACACTACAAATATATATATTTTTTCAGTATTTTATTGGACAAAATGGAATGGAATGAAAAGTTACTGTAATAAAAACAACAAAAAACCTATAAATCAAATTGACGTCGTATAAAAAAGCTAATAAAAACGAAACTCTTAAGAGAATATTAAAACAAATGTGGCTTAGGAGAAAATAAGTCTTAGTAAAATTAAAACGTTCGCACTTAAGTAATTTAAGGCACCTACTAACATTGCTTCAAGTTGAGTAAAATCAGGAACTCGATAACAAATTCACAAAAACGTAAAATAAACACAAGTCAGCTTCACACAGCACAGCAGGCAGAGGGAACCTAGGAACAATATCACCAAAATTTAAACAGAAAGTGAGGAAGGGAACCTATCCTACCATATACAGACAGCGTGAACCTAAAAAAAATAGTCATTTCTAGTTATTTTTATAACAATGTTCTATTGTCCCGTTCGCCTAATTCACATTCTATACACGAGTAAACGAAAGTTGTCACCGTCATTACTCATCGCCCGATCGAAACAATACTTATTTAAGTTAAGCCATTTATAAAACGTGATAGGGCTACTTGTAGCAGAATTGCTATTTAGGAGAGCTCATTTTATATTGTAAACATATTTTCCTGTAATAAATTATTATATAATTATAAGATATATCGCTCTTTTTAGTAAGATCTTTGATTTTCATATTAGTCATCATCATCATCAGCCTGTCCTCGTCCACTGCTGGACATAGGCCTCTCCAATGGCATACCACTGAGCTCGATCTTCAGCTCTTCGCATCCAGCTGTTGCCCGCCCCTTTGCGAATACCCCATCTAGCTGGAAGACGTCCTACATTACGCTTGTTCAGGCGTGGTCTCCACTCTAGAACGCGCTTACCCCAACGGTCATCGGTTCTGCGGCAGATGTAAATTAAGATATTTCGTGGTTCAGTAGAACAGAGTTCGACTGTAAACGAGACGGTTGTGTTGTTTATTTTAATTTCCCCACCCTATCTCTCCCAAAAGAAACAACGCGGCGTTGAGTTTAGACACTACGCCATGTCTTTTTTATCTTTAGTTCAGTCAGCTATAAGTTAATCGTAGTTTAAATCGAATGGTATTTTATTTAAATTTTATCGATTAAATTGCTGTATTTATAGAAAAATGTTAAGTTATTTCATATATATCTAGCGCGAATGATAATCGCAGTTTCTCCGGTGATAGTCCCTTATACAGTGGGAATTTCGGTATGAAAACTATATGTTGGTCCATAACATCATAAAAATCGGTTCATCTGTTCAAAGACAAACAAACAGACATAAATGTTAAAATAGTTTGTTTGTGTCTAGTATCATTAAATTAAACTAGGTATATACACTTGAAAAACACTTGGTCAATTCACTTCAAGTTTAGAGTACAGATTATTTCAGTGCATTTAAGGAAAATTGATTGGTTATCTATGCTGTTATACACTTAATAAATCAACATTATAATCTTTTAGGACTTTATTTGATTTTGCTCGCAAAGTGTTTAATTATTTCATATTTTCCTAGGCAAAGATAGATATAATTTTTCCAAAAAAATTATCCGGACAAAGAGACAGATAGACAAAAAAAATTTTTTTTTGTTTGTGTTTTATTATCGTATCAAGTAACTATATGCACTTAAAACGGTTATTTTAAAATTACAGAGAGACGGAGAATATGTTTGTATAGATTAAAATTATCAACTACAGAATTTTATTAATTCTTATAAATTTTGCTAAGCTATTACCACCATTATGTCACTTCACCGTTTTCGGATCTTTAATTTATCTGGTTTTTTTCTTATAGTGGTTTGGCTCTTATAGTTAGAGCTGCTAGAGCTGCTTTTTGCAGATTATTCATCAGATATTCCAGATCTTCAAAATATGTAAATAAAAAATGTTCATCACGCTCAACAACTTTTGCAATGGATGCATTTAATTATTATTTTTTTCCATTCCCGTAGGTATTTATCTACGTCTCTCTTATTGCTCTCCTAAACTCTCCACTACTTAGCTTAACGGTCAAATTTTCATACGGTTTTTAAAAAGTATTTTTCTTTCCTAAATGTGAATAATTTAAAATGATTGAAAGATAAATTGGTAATTTATAGCATATGTCGCAATTTATACAACCAGATTCGAGAAAGAAAATGTTTTAAATTAAATATTTACCTGAGCCAGACATCGAATCTACAACCACTGTGCTTCCAGTCAAACACTTCGCAATTTATCGATGTGCTCCACCATGGAATGATTACAACCAATTTAATAGCAATTTCAAAGGTGATCTACGCAAGTTCGCCATAATTAGATATGAAAGACCGATGCACGTAAACTCAATTAATGATAAAATGATACATGATGAGGCCAGTCGTGACCCAGGGGCACAAGTGTGTGACTGTTAATGGGACTGGTTGTGAGTTCGAAATGGAATATTTACTAAATTTATATTTTCGCTCTAGCGTCGAGGCAAACCGCGGCGTTAGGTTCCGCCATTAACACGCAATGACTCCGGAATACGGCGTATAATGAAGAACGTGATGACATAACACTAGATTCCCTCTGCTTACCCTGCTTGTGCAGGATACAGCGTGAAGCTGATAAAAAAATGATATTTAGGATCATAGTCAGCTTGTCGCCTTGTAAAATTAAAAAAGATGAAGTTTTTAAGTTATTTTTTTTTTAGTTTCCCGCTGTATTCCGCAAGATAGGCAGGGGGAACCTATTTTTAAGACACTACGTTCCCTAACATTGCTATCTGAGTGACTTTAAATAATAATATGCGGTGATTGGCGAAAGCTAATCCATCCAAGCCTCTTCAGTATCTTAACTAAGAAAATATATTTCCATATCTTTACATCTATTACTTCAATACCTAACTAATCAAAATCAAAATAACTAACTCCATCAAATGGAAATCGAATTCACAATCAAAAACAGAATTAAAATACTACGTTTAGAAAGTTTATATAGTAATATATTTCATTATAATTTTCCTTATTCTTTAAATAAACAGATAGAGTGCAGAAGATTAAGAAATAGTGATATAACACTTGAATTTCCCGGATCCCGCAAAGTGTGAAAATATATATTTAAATCGTTCTGCCTGATATTTCACATATCAACTAACCTATCCAAAAAACAAATTTAAAAAAATATAAAAAACGGAAAATAAATTCCCAAGCCTCACCTGACACCACCAAAGGCGCGACCACCAAACAAACGAACGTAAACGACCACATGACACTAGAAAGTAACTAACCTAATTGAGTTGGTTCGCACTCAACACTCAAGTACTATATACTGCGGGCATCGCTCATTTACATAAGTATGCGATACCCACATCACGTTACAATTGTTGTTAGAAATTGACCTTACAAAGTAATAATTGTATTATTAATCTTATATTAATACTTATATTATCTATCTATATATATATATATATATAAAAGGACTTGTCCTCACTGACTGAGGTAAGACGCATGCACAGTCGTAACCGCTGATGGTGGAAACGTGGAATTTAAACAGATGCTTACTTTCGTAATCTGGACATCCACTAAGAAGGGATTTTGAAAAATTTAAACCCTAAACGGGTGAAATAGGGGTTGAAAGTTTGTATGGAAAAAAAATTAAATCGGGACCGATTTTTATAAAATTTGAAATTTTCATTTTTAAAAGTATTTAATTGAACACGTGTTTCATCTTTTTCCAGAATTTTCCCCCTAAATAAGGTGTTGAAAGTTTGTATGGAAAAATCTTTAAATCGACACTGATTTTTATAAAATTTGAAATTTAAACTGTTAAAAATATTTCATTGAACACATGTTTCGTGGTTTATTCAAATTCACCCCTAAATAAGTAAGCGAAGCTGCGCGCGTCCGCTAGTCATTAAATAAATATGTTTTATTATATGTTTCGTTTGACGTCTCAAGTTCATTATGAGGGCTGTTGTATCTGTAATACATTTGACAAGAGACAAGTAAGAATTAAAGTCGAAGTACCTGGTCGTCTAAGCGTCGTATTTCAAACTGTCATTTCCAAAAATCATCTCAGTTATATTTTGAAAATAAAGCAGAAATATTAGTTCTAAAGTAAATATCGCATTCCGTACGTGGTGTGTATAAAAATGGCTGACGAAAGCAGATGTCCTAGCGTCATCAACATGGTTAAGAACACGAAGTATATGACCATCATGAGCTTCAAGCGTTGATGGCTCCTCTGCTGGAAAACGCCGTAGACAAGACACTAGCTTAGAAAGGAGACTTGAAATTCTCATACAACAGCTGTTGAGTATATACGTAAGTGATATCATATCAGCAAATTTAATGCCACAAATCGCTAAGGTTTCGTTAAAATAAATAAATATTAATATTTCACACATTTATAAAAAATCCTTAGACCGCTCACTCATTTCTAATTCAATTCGAGTTCATATCAATGCTTTCATTGTTGTCATTATTAGGTACTTATAAAAAAAATGAGTACTCCTCAGTCCTTACACAAAAGACTTAATAAATACATAGTAATAAGTGGGTACTTATGATATATTCTTTAATTACATTGTTGCGTCCCTTCTCACAAGCCACCAGGAGATAAAAAACATATTATTTTATTTTGGTCAATTTAACTTTAATAATTATATATCTATTTCTTTATTTTTAATTAAATACATTTTAATGAAACTTCATACGTTCAAAAAAGGATTTTCCTACATTTATATAGTATTTAATTAATTTAAAATTAAATTCATACGGCTAATCGTGGCCAGTTGCACATTGGCTCGTCACTGTACTGACAGGCTGTGGATTCGATTCCTACTCGACAAAATGAGATATTTTATATGTTCATTTCAGAGAATTCGATGGTAAATGGGGAACAGAAGTGTTTTAATGGGGAACGGGGTATCTTAACACTAGAATCACAGATAGTTCTATACTAAATCCCTCTGCCTATCCTGTTATGTGCGGGCTACAGCGTGAAGTTAAAAAAATAATATTTAGAAACAAGCTTTTGCCTATTTTACACGGAGAGAAGGTTACTCTTTTCAACATTTAATATTGACCTGACGAGAATTATGTACATAAAGACTTATAGGTCATCATGGCACAGTGGCACAAGCGTGGGTTGTAGTTTTATATGCATTAATATTTTCATTTTTTCGACCTGATAAAAAGGCAAAGGCAAAAATTTTGTACAATTTCATATTTCGATGTCTACTTATTTGTTCTATAGAATAGAATATATTTTTCCCTTTTTTTATTAGGATCAACCCTTAATGGGATTATTCCTATTACTAGGACCGTCTGCTGCCCGATATCCCATCTAATATCGCCTAACTTTGTAACCAATTTCAAAATTATCACAACTTCTGTCTAGTCAAAATGACTTTAATGTTAGGCCGATAAATGAAATGCGTTCTAAATCTCTGAGGAATTAAAATCTAAATTTATTCTAACATGTCATATTATAACCGAAATTTATTATTACTTTAATAGAACTACATTTGGAAGAAAATCTGTTGTTTTTTTTAAATTAGGTACTAAACTTTAAAACTTGTAATAAACATATAGCTGCAGTGTTAAGTTCCGCTGCCAAATACATACATAATTACCCAGTTTTGGATGAAAATGAAAAATGATTAGTCAAAAATGAATGAAAAGATGTGTACTTAACACCAATCCATATTTCATCAAACTATATTGGATCTAACATATCTATATACGAGTATATTATGCTTATATACATTCGTAGATAGATTTGGGAGTGTAGGGGAGTACTAAAACAAACATTCCTCTAAATACCTACGGAAACTGAAAAAACAAAATACCATTTTACGTCTTAAACGTCACGCATACAAATTTGCGGGCGATGACTAGTTGAAGTACTGGTATAAGTACCAGAACCCTAAATAAATATAAACGTACTCGTAGATCTAAGATAAAATACAAATGGTCCAAATGGCCTCAACAATTACTGTGGTAGATAAGACTACACAACACTCGCATTAATATAACATCACAGCGTGGTATTAGATTTCATGTAATGCGGGCAAGTTCATTTTGGAAATATTAAAAGGAAAAATATTGTTTAACCTTATTTAAATCTAGTGTAATTTAAAAAAATATATATTTTCAACAAAAAACAAAGAGATTTTAAACAACATCGCTTAGCATCAAGCAAAACGTACGTTAGTTTTGTTAAACAAATAATATATAAGCCTACCCGAAAGCCTACTAACGAATACCCTGAGCAAGGCAATATTATCGTCATACTTTTTACCCTTGCTCGTGTAATTTAATACTAAAAAGTGGGCATTTGGGTCAAGTTCATGAAGAAAAGTGATAAATATTTTATCGACAATACAAAATTGAAACATAAAATGTATGATAATAATCCAAAGAAGGTATTAAATAAAAAATTGACTGTATCTCCATAAAAGAAGCATCTTCAATACTTACTTATCACCGGAACTCAACGCCGCGCTTGGTTTAATTATAGTCAGTCGGTGTCTGTTTGCTTGTCCCCAATGAATATGAATATGTATAAAATGGCTATATATAATTTGGTATCATCAACATATTTATATGAGTCGTAGTTGTCAAGGAGCACAAGTAAAGACTGTAAACGCGAACAAGGCTGTGGTTTTGATTCCCAGAATATTGATTATATTAATTTCCTCTGCCTCTCAACACGCAATGGCGGAGTGGGAAATGGAAGTATCTTCATGGACACGAAGTGGTTTAATAATAATAATAATAATAAACTCTTTATTTCACACCATAATACATAGCATAAATTAAAATTTACAATAGCTTAGAAAAAAAAATAATAATAATAAAATGTGAAAAAGGCGGCCTTATCACTAAAAGTGATCTCTTCCAGGCAACCGAATTATAGGAATAGATAAAGGGGTGCGGGCATAGTGCGTGGGAAAAAATAATTATGTCAATACACGAAAATATATACGATATATATATATATCGTACACACACACATATACACACACATAACATATATATAAATGTATATACTAGAAATATATAAAAATAGATAAATAAATAAATAGAGTATAATACATATAATGCATAAATATAATAAACTCGATGTTTCCGACTTTTCTTTGCCTATGTACTGGATTATAGATATAGGGCCTTTTTTTATAAATCGTCATAAATCCACGGCACTGTCTCCACTCCAGAACTAGTTTATCCCGATTATATTAGTTTGTTTGCTACTTTCACTTAGGCTTCATGAAGAATCTACAGGTGACAGACAGAGCCCCCATCTGTATTAAGACATTTCCCACTTTCCGCCTAATTTTTGAATTACTGTATTTTGCGTGGCGGAACTCAACGCCGGACTTAGTCTTCTTACCAGAACTCCTTTTTGAAAACAGTAGTCAGCACCTTAGTGCCTAGAGGTATAATAGGTAATTTAACTCCAAAACAGATTTATAGTCGATTTTTTAAAAAACATTGATAAAATAATTTCGAAGTAATTACATTAAATCACACGCACATAACAAATACATTAATATTGTCGCCTCAACATCAATCACTGATCATGAAAGTGTCTTCTTCTTTTTAGCCTTAGATAAAACCAACAGTAATATTAACATTAAGCGAACCTACGAGCGTATTAATTTTGAAAACTTAGATTCAGACCTGAAAAATGTTGATTTTGCCGAAATTTATAGCTACGGATATATAGTAAAGTAGATAAAGCTACGAATTATTTGATTTCAGTCCTAAGTAAAGCTATACTAAGAAATACCTGAATAATTCATATACCAAGCAGAAAAATAAAAATAAAACCATGGATTACCACAGGGATTCTTAGATGTATGTGAAACAGAGATAAAATGTACCTAAAATCGAAACAAAACCCAGACGATGATTTTCAGAAACTAGCTTATAAAGGATATAGAAACTTTTGCAATGGACTAGTAAAGAAATTGAAAAGAGTGCTAGTGCTAGCTACAAGTTTACTTTCTGCAATAGAGCCCCAAAATAGTGTCAATGAAGTAAATTATTATTTTGCTCACGTTGGAAAAAATCTAGCAGAAAGCATTAAGCCTTACTCGTTTCCAAATCAGAGACAGTCTTGTTGGAAGCAGCTTCCAACAAGACTGTCTCTGATTCCTTTATGCTCTTTCCTACTAATGAACTAGAATTAAATACAAAAATTAAAAAAAAAATTAAATACTTGATTTAAAAACAGATTGTTCAATGGACATAGACAAATTACCCAACAAAGTAATTAAAAGGTTTAAGGACATACTACTTCCTCCTATAAAGTATATTTGTAATCTTGCTTTTTCTTCAGGAGTGTTTCCCGCAGCTTTTAAGACATCTTTGTTTATACCGATTTATAAGAGTGGAAAAAAGGACTGCGTCGAAAACTATAGGCCCATATCTATCTTACCCTCACTGTCGAAGCTGCTCGAAAAGCTAAAAAACATACGTTTAGTTAATTTTCAAAGCTACTATCATCTAATCAATTCGGTTTTCGATCAAAAAGATCGACTTCAGATGCAGTGCATGCTCTAATTGATTAGTAGCAACAGGCCTAGATGAACAGAAAAAATGTATCGCTGTCTTCTTAGATTTAGCGAACGCTTTTGACACTGTCTCTATTCCGAGGAGTTTTTTAAATCTTATTTAAGTGAACGTTCATAGAGGGTTAAAATAGGGGAGTGAATAAGTAAACCGCTTTCTATGGCATATGGAGTTCCTCAAGGCAGTATAATCGGACCAATCCTATTTATAATCTATATAAATAATTTGTGTCAGCTCCCTACGGTCAACGGTAAAATCGTTACGTTTGCTGATGATACAGCATTTATCTTCAAGGCTAACTCATGGGCTGAAATCTTTTATCATACTCAAGAGGGTATCGATAAGGTCAAAAAGTGGCTTTATGATCATCTTCTAACACTTAACTTTAAGAAAACTAAATATCTTACATTCTCCATTCATAAGTCACAGATTCCATCAAATCTTCATCTATTAGCACATACTTGTAACATCCCGTTATTGGTTATCGTATTATTACATGGGGTGGGACATACAAGTCCTAAATGATAAAAGTAGAAAGAGCTTTTGAAAGTAGACCCAATTTGCTCGTAAATTTTATTGTTATCTCGGTAATTTCCTATATAACAAATTAAACACTAAATTACTATTTTACGGCTTCACTAAGGCAAAAATAAAAAAAGTACTCTTCAAATGGCTTCCAGCTATGTCATATGGCTCCACAGAAAAAATATTAAATCCCTAATTTAAATTTTTCTCCTAGTCTATGTCGTACAATAACACACACACACAAACAGACACACACACACACACACACACACACACACACACACACACACACACACACACACACACACACACACACACACACACACACACACACACACACACACACACACACACACACACACACACACACACACACACACACACACACACACACACACACACACACACACACACACACACACACACACACACACACACACACACACACACACACAGAGAGAGAACCTGGCGACTAGAAACACAGGCCTAGCTTAGTACAAGCGGCAGTCTCACATAATTGTAAGT
The DNA here is from genome assembly GCA_013403645.1 of Heliconius nattereri. NCBI lineage: Eukaryota > Metazoa > Arthropoda > Insecta > Lepidoptera > Nymphalidae > Heliconius > Heliconius nattereri. Next base: position 10,256,376 of record JAAIXI010000236.1, read on the forward strand.
TGTATTATATGTACCTACTGAAATATGTAACTTTTGTAATTTTTTATTGTGTGAGAAATAAAGTTATTATTATTATTTTTATTATTGTAACGAAAATATCATGAGACGAACGTATGAGAGCATAATTCTGTTAAAAGCCAATTTTCCCAATGAAGCCCATTTGGTTCTTTTATGAAGAGAACTCCGCAAACTGCTATTCAATATAGCAGTTAATATGCTTTTAATATGTCATCCACGATTTTGCAAATATAAGCAAATTATATAGATATAAAAATCACTTATATGTTTCTTTTCCTTAATGTAAGAAGCCATATATCTATTTTTGTATTGTAACTATGTTCTTAAAGAGCAAACTTTTAAAAACATACTAGAAATTCCGTTTACATAAAATCCTCAGAGACTAATATGGAGTACCTGTAAACATTATTTTTTTATGACACTCCGTTCCCGATTTATCGCTTACTATTCGAGACATTGCATAATAAGTGGCGGAAACAACGCCACGGCTTGTCTTTTTATTATTCCTAAAAACCAGGAACACATTCCCATAGAACGGTAATCGACAAATGTCACAGGATTTCTGAATTCTGAACCTTCGAACTCTAAACTTCAGTAGGTACATGGACTGCATCAATGAATTGATATTAACCATTAAATATGATGTATTTCTAAAAAAACCCCAGATAAAAATCGCCAATTACACCAATTATAGTTATTTAGGTAACTCATAAAAAATGTACCCAAATGACCCCCTTCAGAATAACAAACAATAAAATATTAATCAAATTTTTAAAATGGACTATAATTTTGTAATAACGGACGATGTTCTGGGTAATGGCGTCTCTGGTGTATTACTTTATCTGATCGCTTTTTGATGATAGTTGGGTCTACGCCGACTGTTTAATGTGGGTCCTTTGTTGGAAGGCTTTAGAATATTGAAATTTTAAATTTATATACAAGTTTTGAATTAAATTTAAATTTGTTAAAGAATTTTTCTTTAAGCTTCAAACTGTATCCTGCATGTAGAAGGATAGGCAGAGAGAACTTAGTGTTAAGGCACTCCGTTCACCACTTTTTGCCGAATTCTGGACGCATTGCGTGTTGAGTGGCAGAACTCAACCCCGCCCTTTACCTCGTAACCAGAGCGAAGAAATAGAAATATAAATTTAAATAAATATTTCAATCTCCTCGAGTGGGGATCGATCCCACAACCGATTTTACAGTCACACTTTGTACCTCTGCGCCATGTTCTTTGTTAGATAAATCAATAATTATAATTATAAAATACGAAATAAAATAATTCGTAAACTGGTGTTTGAGGGTTTGATCACTCAGTAAAATGCAATTCCCCAATTTGATAAGATGAGACCGGATGACGGAATTCAACTCGTAGTGCCTCGGGTTTGAAAAACTGAGAATAGAATGACTGAAATACAAAATGACTGACACAGAGTGATTGATTTACAAAGTGACTGACACACAGTGACTGATATGAACTGACTTACACACAGAGTGAGAGTGGCTGACACACAGAGTAACTTGAAACCAGAATGATATTTAATTTGTTTTTTGTAACATCTTTTTATGGAACATAGTATAAAAAGATTTAAAGAAAATGCATATGTTTATTATATTTTCTATTTTATGATTTAACGTAGTATGGGCAAGTTTCTATCCATCTAACATTCATATGAGAAACTTTATTTAATTCATCAGTTTGACTTCAATATTAATTTCAACATATCTGACCAGGAAAATTATAGTAGTTATTAAATTCAAAGCTGGTTAAATTCAAAACGTGGCGTTTTACTAAGAGCAATGAATTATTTTGATTTCCTCGCTCCGGTAACAAAAAAAAGCGCGGTGTTTAGTTCCACGACTCAACACACAATGTCTCAAAACATCGGCGGAAAGTGGGGAATTAAATGCAGTTACGCTAGATTCCTGCTCTCCACCCTGCTATACCTATATGAAATATAGTGTGACGCTAAAAAGTTTTCTCCAAATTGAAATCGAACCTACACCAGCCAAAGGGCTGTATAAAGATACAGACAAACACTACAAGACCATGACGTTTAAAAAATTCCTTACCAAGCTTTATTGCTTTTTTTAAATTTTATATAGAAAGTTTCCATACAAAATTTTTATTAAATTAAAAAGGCTAATAAATTCTTAAGGTTTTCACCTGAGGGCCTACCCGCATCCAAAACGTCAAGTGAAATCTTGACAAATTGTGAGTGTAACGTACATAAGAGATATTCTTGCAATAAGCCTCTTTTAAGATGTTTTATCTTTTTTTATTATTTAATATGTATGAATACGAGACTATTGTGGCGCATGCGTGTGGCTGTAAACGCGACAGTCGTGAGTTCGATTTCCACTGAAGTCATGAAATATTTTATATTTTCATTTTCTCGACTCGACATGCAATGCCTACAGAATTCGTCGGATAGTGGGGAACGAACGTGTCTTAATGAGACCGGAGCGTCTATCCTAGACTAGGAACAGATATTTTTCTTAGCTTAATTATGGTAATTAGCTGTACGCTTTTCCATATAGCAAGGTAATTAGAGATCCAGAGAGCAGAGATAGGAACCTAGTGTTAAGACACTCTGTTCCCATTTAGATACTTTCATTTCTCATTTTCCGCCGAATTATCGCCGCTTTGCCTTATTACCAGAGCAAGGAAACGAAACTATAAAATATTTCATTCCCTAAGTGGGAATCAAATACACAATCGTCGTGTTTACAGTCAAAGTCTTGTGTCACCGGGTCACGGCAGCCTGCCTCAAAATGTTTTTTTTAAATAACAATTATGAACAAGGAAATGATTCTTCATTTTACATTTATTATTATAACTAAAGTAAGATTTTTTTAATTTTTCACAAACCCAATTATTATTTATTGGCGTAGATATATCATTATATAAATAAGCTAATAATTATTCTACCATTTAAACGAGCGTGACTTAAAATTACATCGGCCTTGGGACAAAGCCGATGCAGGTCCAACCAACTACTACTGAAAACAGTATCTATAGAATTATGGTGTTTAGTGGTCAGTGATTGTGACTAAAAACTACTAGAAAATAGATTTTTAAATAGTTATTAGTGATTCTTTTGAAGTGGTGTTAGGTTCGGTTTTTAATCAAAGCTCCTATGGTAAATTTTTGTTTAAGACCATCATAGTGCAGTGGGTTACCACTTGATTGTGAGTCCGATGCGCATTCTAGAGCAATACATTTGTTTTATTTTAATTTCCCCGCTGTATTTAAGACAAAAAGGGGAGGTTGAAATCCGACGTTCAATTACGTAATTTTAAAATTTAGGCGGAAACAAAGATTTTGCCAGAAAAAGGTGTAAAAAATATTTAAAATAATAGTAGAGATCAGAAAAACAGTCCGTTCCCCATTTTTGCCAAACTATGGAGACGTGAAGACTGTTAAGTGGCTAAACTCTACGCCTTACTTTGCCTCGACATAAGAATGAAGAAATGAAAATATTTCGTTTCCCCGAGTGGGAATCGAACCTACAACCCCTCCGCGTTCACAATCACAAGCATGTCCTCTTTGCGCCACGACGCTAGTATATTGTTAATGAAAACTATAAATATTAGACTATTTAAATATATTTTGTTACCAAAGCTGGTAAATAGAAATAATTAATTCACCTAAATGGAAATGGTGAAGCTGCTCTTTTAAAAATGATTGGCCTTAAGCCTATCAGACTCCATAATCTTGATATATTTTTTATTTAAATAACAAAAAGGGACTTCCGCGTTATGGACAACAATGTAAATTTTAATATAAAAATAATTAAAGTAATTTGCGGAAATTGCTAAATAATTAATTATCTCATATTTTAATACAAAAAAATATAAATATTTTACATGCGAAGTTAAAATATAGGATTATCTTATTTTCCCGTCAAGTTTCTGCCCAATAAAGAAGAAGTGTGGTGTGGATTCTTAAGAAAAAGAAATATTTAATATTTTCATTTCTTTGCTCTGGTGTCCCCAGAGCGCCTGACCAACCTGACCTGCACTATAATGTGAAACCTACCTTAGATACTTCCATTTAACTACGAAGACGAAGCCGCAGGTAAATATAGTACATTCATGTAGATACGCGTGTGCGTCAGAATTTTTTATTTAACTTTAATCACGACCGCCATTGTTGTTTAAATATTACATGAATTGAGCTTAATTAGCATTAACTTTGTTAATTTGTAATTAACGACTGTTTATAAGATTTTTTTTATTTTATTTTTAAATTGACACACCGACTGAAATTTGCACTCAAATGATTTTTTTTTGACGATTCATATACATTAAAAAATCAACTTCACGCTGCACACAGCAGAATAAATAGGCAGAGGGAATCCATTGTTAAGACACCTCTTTCCCCACTTTTTTTCGAATTTTCGAAACATCACATGTTGAGTGGTGGAACTGAGTGGAGTGGAGTACTATGCAACTACAGACCCTATAAAAGTATTTCCATACTGGTGACGAACTCAATGATCAATGACCTCAAGGCTGAAGACTGAGTGCCTATATATGACAAGGTCATATTATTATAAAAAAAACATTTTAAAAACTAAAAAAATAATAGTTTTAAATTAATATAGTTTTTGTTATATTGACTTGCAGTGGCGCAGTGTGACAGCATCTAAAGGTAAACGCGACTATTGTGGATTCGATAACCACCCGGGGAATCCCGTTACAACACTTCCGTTCCCCATTTTCTTGCGTATTCTCAAAGTATTTTCAGAGCGGGGAAATATTTCATTTCCTTGAGAATCAAACCTACAACCGTCGCCATGACCATGAGTGCTGCCACTCAACGCGCAAGTCTCTAGTTCAGGGCTAAAAGGGAAAACGGAGTGAAAAGAATATATGGAGATTTTAAACAATAAATTAAATATTTTAAACAACTCTATACAATGAAGTATTAGGTATATCATTAAATACAAATACGTTCATATGTATTGTATAGTTACGTACACGTTTTTAAGGCAATTATGAAAATATATTCTGTTGGCAAAATTTCCCATCCATTCTAGCATTTTTTGAATACAAATGTATGATTTTTTATATGATAATAAAAACCGTTTTGCCAATTTAACTTAGATAAATCAAAATACTTTGAGCTTTGAATATAAATAAGTGCTTCGGTTAAGTTTTTTAACATTTTTTAAATGTTATTCCACAATTAAGAAAGAAAAATACTTATTAAGAAAACGTTTAATCAATTTTAAGCATTTTTAAAAAAATATATTATAACAAAAAGTAAACAAAGCTTAATTGGCTCTGAGAGGCACGTTCGAACATTTAAAGTTATATATGGGATTTCCATGTTTACAATGGACAGTGTATGAATAACACTTAAATACAAACAAAATATTAGCTTCACGTTTTATGACATCTATCATAGCAGGATAGATTAAGAAAAGCCAATGAAAAGAGAAAAGGTAATCCATTCTCCCCTTGCCACCACAATTCGTGCTAATTGGCGCCGGCTCCGCTTTCCGTCTAATTCTTGAGGCATTGCTTGTTGAGAGGCGGAACTCAACTAAAAAAACTGCGCTACGAGTGCCTACAAAATAATATAATAATATACATAATAATGTTATGAATATTTAAATTACTGCGGGATTTGAACCCGTCATATTACAGTCAATTATTGACATTGCACACTGAGCTATATTACAATCATAACAAAAACTCAAAGTGGAAGAAAAGTCGTCAATATTATATAAAGTAATATTTCATACAATGAATGAATCACCTTCCCCTCCTAGTGCGTCAAAACATCTTCTATTCTATTCAACAAATACATGACAAAGTACTTAAACTATTCGCATTAATAATGATTTTTTCAAGGCTGTATGTATCTAATAAACTTTTTCATTCAAATTCGTGGTATAATATAAGTTGTATGTTATTTAAATAATAAAGACCGCCGTGGTGCAGCGGTTGTGTGACTATAACGCGCCAGTTGTGAGTTCGATTCCCACTCGAGGAAGTGAAATATTTATTTACGTTTATATTTCCATTTCTGGCGTCGAGGCAAAACCCGGCTCTACGCCGCCTACAACTTCGACACTTCGTTCCCCACTTTCTGCCGAATTCTGAAGGCTGGCCGCAATGCCTCCAGAATTCAGCAAAAAGTGGGGACGGAGTGTCTTAACACTAGGTTCCGTCTGCCTAACGAAGCTATTAATGAATGAATATATTGATATTTTTTCATGTAACTATTGGTATTGGTTCTTCATACCTTCTCTGCTTTCTGCTATATGTAGAATACACCGTGAAAACGAAAAAATATATATAATATACATAACAAAATATACATAACAAAATAAATAAAATTATATGAAGCAAGGTCATATAAATTGTAAAATATATTTTGTTAACATAAAAACAATTATAAAAAGCCTACTTTGGTCAGTAAAAAGTTTAAAAGAAAATATTTTAAATTCCAATTACAGCCTAGCCTTAATCTTACCTCGACAAATGGACTATGCAAATAAAAAAATATATTTTTTATTTCGAATCAGTAGTCCTGAGATCACCCTGTTGAACCAAACAAACTCTTCAGATATACACTATTATAATATATCATAATATAATAGTGTATTACTCCAGTATAGACTAGCATAGATATTCATAGATTTATTTCTGTTAGAAATCCTACTTATCTAAGTAAATATTTACTTGTTTAAATAATCTCAATCCTCATCCATTGTATTGTAAAATCTACTCGTATTTGAATATGTTATAGATTACAGTACGGTCAATAAATCGTAGTCGACCTGAAATTAGTTATTAGTTATTAGTCACTCGTGAAGAAAATATTGAAAATTAAGAGAAATCCTAAATCCAAATCTGCGAAGGCGTCTACAGCTAACTGTACACTTACTCAAATTATACTTAAGGACACCGGTTATGTTAATTTAGGTTACTTTTGTTACTGCAAAAATATATATATAGGTACATAGTTTTTTAGGGTTCCATACACATCTGCCCTCAATATATACATAGCTGATATGTATGTGGTGAGGTGAGGTGAGAGATGTTATATTTTTACTATTTTACAAAAAAATTGTTATAAAAAAAATATTTATCAATTAACTAAATGCAAAATTACAATTTATTCAGGCCTGTTTTAATTTGTCAAAACAATTATTTAAATTTGTTTCAAGACAAAGATAAGATAATGTTACACTTTATTCTCCGTTTTCGTCTCTGATTTACCTAGAACAATGCAAATGGTGGGACAACGCCCGACTGTAGGCACTATGCTTGTTAGCCTCACGCAAACGCTATCTTTCCGTATATAGCAGGGTAGGTAGAGGGAAGTTAGAGTTAAGACACTCTGTTCTCTATTATGGCACTTAATTTTCGGGGGTGAAACGCGATGCTGGTATAGTCAAAGTCGCTCTCCCACTCGATTTGTATCCCACACACGCTATATTCCCGATATTCTCCATTGCATGGCATTGCGTGTTGAGAAGCAGAACTCAACTCGCTCGTTACTAGAGCGAGCACACCACGGTGGCCTATTTCCCGCTTTGCAAGGACATAGTGCGACGTTTGATTCCGCCATTCCGGATTCTTACATTCGGGCGAAAAGTGGAGAACGGAGTGTACTCTACTCTCTCACTAAGTTCTCGCTGACTACCAAGCCACGTGAAGAATATACTGTTAAGCTGAAACACATGTCCATTATGTATGTATTCTTTTGTCAGCCTACAATGCCAAATTTACATAAATACAGCATTATTATAATTTCTATAGAGTTGTATCGTTATTGACTATTGTATTATATACAGTCATTATTCTAAAATAAACTATAATCAAATAATATACACGATAAAAATCATTTGGAGTATTATTTTGATTTGGAGCTTTAGCTTTTTAGCTAGGATAAACAATATATATGTTTCTATAAGTGTTTATAATTCTATTATTTTCTTTATAAACTAGAAAGAATCTAGTACTATATTACTCCGTTTTCCAAAAACCGTCCAATTTGCGCGATATTACGAGTTGTGTAGCAGAACTCAACTCCGCTCTTCCTGTACCAAAACGGGGAAATGAAAAATAAATTAAATATAATATATTACCCCCGAGTAGAAATTGAACCTACAACTGTCACGTGTGCAATAAGACGTTTGCACTACGATGAACAATAAGAAGATGATGAAGAACTTATAAGAATTTACATTATGATCATCATTATCAATTTATAATTACTTAATGACGACTAAGATTGTGACCCATCATTCCTTAAGCCATTTTCCACTTTGATTAATTCACCTTATCATCTTATCACCTACAAAAAAAATTAAATGTATTATTTCTTCGATTGAAATATATCTATCATCTTTTTATTCCAAAATTACTAACCTCTAACTAACTAACTTAAGAATAAATAATAATATTTATAGTAGAATTGAATGATTTTCTTGTATAAAAAAGTAATTCCCACTGAGTTACTTAGCAATTATCTTCTTTAATTGTGTATAGGTAGTTCAAAAAGGTCGTGGTTTCGTTCTCATACATGTTTAATTTATAAACTTGCTATTCGAAGAGGACATGTAGTTTCTAATAATAGGAAATGACTTAAAGAAAAAAAATCCATCGTGTGGCAGCGGCATTGCTACTTAAGTTAAACTGTAATTGATTCGCTTCCCATTCGAGAAAATGAATCATTTTCGTGTCCGCGCTCTAATAATAAGGCAAAGCGCGGCGTTAAGTTCCGCCACTCATCATACAAAGTCTCGATTGGGCAGAAAATGGGGACCAGAGTTAACACTAGGCTATGCTTATGGGGATTACAGCGTGAATATAAAAAACCTTACTTATAATTTTTCATAAAACTGACATCTGTAAAAAACATAACTTAAAAAGACACAACATTTTTTTTTATTTAAACATAATAGACTAATAAAATTATGTAAAAAGAATAATGTCTGTAATCAAAAATTCCACTAAACACGCATAAAAAACTATGCACGCAAGATCTCAGCGTGAAGATATTTCTGCAAACAGGCTTTATGTCGGCCATTTGCTTGTCGGCAAAAAGACGAAGTGTACAACAACGTGTGTAGTAACTTTATAATTGTTTACGATTTGGACGCAAACGGTCACATCTTGGATTTATTTATAAAACATTTATTTATATTAAAAATATAAATTCTAAATATTTATTTTATATTTGGATTTTATGTGAGATTTTTTTACTTTTAACACTAAATATAAATTAATATATTACTTATGAAATAAATTCTAGTGTTATAATGTTGGGCAAAAACGCAAAATTGTTTTTTGGTGTATCTGTGGGTGTTCTGATTGGGGCCGTCGTCCTAGCCGCGTGGGGATTCCCGAAAATTGTCCAGGATCAAATACATAAGGTAATATTTTGGTATTATATATTTATATTTAAGTAGAAAATAAGTGAATATTATTATAAGAGTTAAGTAAAATTGATCTTTAGAACTTATATTGTAATTGACAAAATCAATAAATATTTCATTTAGGAAAAATTTTGATAAATGTTTTTTAATATATACTTACGTTAAATCAATTAAATAAAATATTTTAAAGTGAGATATATGAAATGTATCTATATAAAATGATAAAATTAAAATAAGAAAAAAAATCTCTAGGTTTTTTTCTGTATAACAAGATAGGCACAGGGAACCTAAAGTTAAAGTAGGTACTCTATTCCCATTTTCCGCCTAATTTTCAACGTGTCTCATGTTTTTTTTGCATGTTACAATAATATATAATATTTATTCAAATTACAAATATACCAACAAATACAAAAGCACGAGTATAAATACAAAAGAAAAAATATGAATAATTTCAAAAATAAATAGTTTAGTATATTATCTTTCTTCACTTTATATTATATTTTTAGATATATAATTTAATTCTTTTTATTTTTTCTATAATCTATTCATGTAGTTTATAATTATGTCAGCAGCTACCCGCCAATTTTCCTTTTTCGCGCCATTTTTATTGACAAACGAAGTGCTTATTATACAATTTTAATTAATCAGTGAATTCGTTAAAAGCTATAACAATAGATAATTATGAATAAATAAAAATATTCTGAGTAATTAAAAAAACAATATATTTTTATAACGTCACACCGGAATCTGGTTTATAGTCGTAATTTTGATCCCATGGATGGATAGATTTTCCCAATATTCAAAGACTAGGCGCGGTGTTGAACCCTTCACAATCCAATGTGTTTAAAGTGCAGAACGGACCGTCTTAACACATTCTTTCTTTTCTATGTACGGAAAAACGGCTACCCTCGATACATATCTCACTTAAGAAAATATTAATTTTAATATAACAAAACCTACATTGAACCACTATCGGTGGTACCAGTGGTAATAATCTTTTGTAAAGTTTAAAATTGAAGAATGAGAGTCATGCCACTATGCCAATAAATTATCAAAATTTTGTAAAAATAAATTGCAATAAGCGTATACTGTAGATATAAGAATTTCTACAAAGCGCGCTCTCGATTAGAGCTCATGCTTTAATTAACGATAATCTCTTGAACGGATTCCAACAGGCGCGGGTTCACACCCCGTATAGTGCGGCGGTTATAATTTTTTAATTTAATATTTTTTTTACTAAAATAAAATAAAAAAACACTCAAAAACATAACAATTACTACTTAAACCATCATAAAAAAACAATTATAACTGGTTATATAACAAAATAATTTATCTATAGGTAAAACTGGCTGTCTGTAAAAAATATCTATTGGAGTTATGTATCAATGTAATATACCAAAACAATTATTTTTGTATGTTTATCAGTGCGTTTGTGCACGCTAATACCAGAAATGACTAAACCGATTTAAATGTACTTTTCACTATTATGTTTAGGCACATATCCCTTTATATTCTGCATATGTACTATAGTTCCAGCGGGCGAAACCGCGTATGAGTCGCTAGTACAAAATAAAATTATATTTAACAAAACATAAAGAAATAATAAAATACAGTGATTAAATTTTTAAAAATATTATTTTATTTTATTATTCATATGTTGTTAATTATTTTAACCTTCATTTTCATTTCCTTTTTTTTAAGTGTAAATGAAACAACTCTAAGATTATTCATTATTCTTGGTGATTTACTTAAGTTCATTTACTTACTGATTAAAATGGTCCCCGGCTTCGCGAAGCTCTACAATTATGAGATCCGGAGATAGGAAAGAATCAAGAAATCAAAATTAGAATTAGCTTCACGCGGCATCCCCTACACAACAGGGTAGGCAGAGGGAACCTTGTGTTAAGACACTAACGTTCCCCACTTTACGCGTAAATCTAGAGGTATTACGCGTTGAGTGGCCGAACTGAACGCCTCACTTTGCCTCGACACCAGAATGAAACGAAAATATAAATTGAAATAAATATTTCATTTTATCGAGCGGTAATCGAACCCACAATCAATCGCTTTTACAGTGATATATGCCTATTATACAAACATATATGATTTTATTTTTAAAATTAATTCTTGTTGTAATGAAGCGAGTAAATACTAGAAATTATATTTTTATGCTCCGCAGTCATCTAAATAGTGTTATTATGTCATTAAATATTGTCCATTAAATATTAAATGGACAGTAAAAATACACTATTAGTATTTATGACATTTTACTATAGAAATAGGTAAAAATTATATGTTTAAATCCATCCATCCATCCATCCATCAGCCGTTTAACGTCCACTGCTGGACATGGACCTCCCCTTATTCTCGCCATTATGTTTAAATAAACTTGAGTTATTATATATAATATTTAGCATTCAGCACTTCTTCTCTAAATAAACTATAACTGTTCCAATTTTCATACTCCTCCGTCCGTCCGCACAATTTAAATGAAAAGGGGTGCAAAGTTTTTACTTCATGTACTAATAATAGATATATAGATATAAAAAATATTCTAAAGGTAAAATATACAACTTGTACATATATAAATTAAAGAAAAAATATATATTCTATATAAAAAAAATCTTATTTGTTGTTTTAATATTTATATTTTTCCACTGGAGGTATTTTTTTACATAACTATAGGACATTATTATCTTTTCATTATGAACCTAGTGTAAAAACAAAACATTTTTCTGTAATGTTATTTTTCTGCAAAAATAAAATAATTTAAATGTAAAATGAGCAATGGAATTGAATATATTTTACAAGTTTTTATGACTTATGGCACAGGAGCACAAGACGTCATTGTAAATGCGACTGGTTGTGGGTTCGATCCCTACTCGAGGAAATAAAATATATAAATGAATATTTTCATTTCTTCGCTTTGGTGCCGAGGCGAGGCGCGACGTTCAGATCCTCCACTCAACACGCAATACGTCCTGAATTCGGCGGAAAGTGGCAAACGGAGTGCCTTAGCACTAGGTTCCCTCTACCAACCCTGCTGTGTGCGAAATACAGTGTAAAGTACCATGGGTTACATTGCAATTATTAATATAATGTAAATATGGCCGATCACACAAATAATTTTTCAATTCGCACCATTAGTTCCTGAGATTAGCGAGCTTAACCAAACGTCTTAAGCTTTATAATATTAGTATAGAAAGATTTCGATTCGAATTAATACTTAAAGCACCGTTGTAAGTATTAGTAGGAATCGAGATATCGAATTTACAGATAGTGATTTTAATTTCCTAAACGTGATTGCGAAGATAAGACATAAAAGGGATTTCAATGTTTGATCAAATTGAAAATTCAATTAAAAGTGAGTGAAGCTAACAAATAAAGTTACGATTGGCGTTAACTGGTTTTCTGATAAATGTTATTATCATTTATATTTATCTTATTTTTGTAGGTACCTATAGTATTTAATAGTGTTCAATTTGTGGAAAGTAGAAATAGGGCAATTGTAAATTAAGTGTTTTAACACTGACTTTTCTAAAATCTCAAATCTCTCACAGCTGTCTCATAGTAGGTACAGAATACCCAATTTTCTATTTATCGATCATAAAAATTAAATATTTATTTCATCGCTTCATTAATACAAGTAGGGTAAGTAGGGTGAATAACAGATATTTTCCAATTGCGGCTCGATCATGTCAATCATTTTATCGGTTCTTGAATCATAGTGTATTCTTTTCAAAATGACTATTTATTTTCAAGCTGATTCCCGCATTTTGGAGATTAAGCAAGAAATAAAATAAAGTCCTTAATTATTGAGATACCTTAAATAGATATATGTCTCATAGCATTATCTCCAGAATTCAACGGAAAATGTGGAACGGAAGTGGAAGTGGAAGGGAACGGAGTCCCTTAATACTAGGCTCCCAGATTCCCTCTGTCTTCCCTGCTATTTACGGAATACAACGTGAAACTAAAAAGTTATAGGTATAGAAAAGTATATAAGTACATTTAAATTACGTAACAATAACTGAAGAATATGCAAAAGCACGATAATATTTAAAGTTTTATTTTTATTATATAAACACATTGGTAATTTTATGCAATCGTAAAAAACAGAAATATTATATTAGATATTTATTTTTCTTAAGTTTTTATATCTCTGTAGGTATTTTTATCTCTGTACAATTTATAATTATATCATTAGTACATTATATTTTATAATTTGTTTTATTTTTATAAAATAAATTGACTAATGATGCTTATATATTTACGTAATCTCGGAAAGTTTGCTAAAATACTAAAATGAAATAAAGTATTTATTTACGCCATTTTTGAGTTAAGCGTACACAAGCTCACAGACAAACACAGAAAAGATTTAAAAATGATTGTTTTGGGTTCTATTTCACCAATATATGCCCTTAATAATAGATGTTCTGACAGATTTGCAATTTAATTAATTACTTTCCTTTTCTATATTCATTACTAAACAATATTTTGCAAAGATTTTCTGTATCATATCAAAAATGTTATCCAAGCGAGGATTTTGGGATATACTAAAGCGCGGCAGATTAATATACTGGGGAATTCCTTATACTCGATTAAGTACTTCCAACAAATATGAGCCCCATATATATGCCACCTATCTAGGATAAAGTACCGGATTAGTAAAAATTTACCATCTGAAATTCTTGAGCGCGTCAGGTAGAGTTAGTAATATTCCACTAATCTGACTATTTTAGAGTGACGTAAAGCGTGGCCATTTTTTTTTATTTTGAAGGTATTCCCTTCAAGGAAGGTGTTCAAGGTTTGCGAAAAATATATAGTCTAATGAATTCCACAACCCGAAGTAATAAATAAATAAATAATAATAATAAAATCATCCATAAAGTTTAAAACAGCTATGGCTTCTAACGGTGTACGTTTGCAGTTGGCAAGTCCCTTCTGATAATCGTCAGATTATAGAGATAGCACGTCTAGGTCATGAAGATAAACCATATATATTTTAATCTGACGCGATTGAGTATTTTAAAAATGACGATTTTATGGCGCTTTCCAACAAAGGCTGCGAGTTTGCGTCACATTCAAATCGTCAGATTAATGTATAAGAGCTTTTTTTTAGGTTCACTTAACATCCTCTTAGATAACCTGACGAGGTTGATCAAATTTGTTATTTCTTTTTATTTGTATTTGTATTTCGATTCCCATTACCAGGTATATTAAATACAATTACACCAGGTGTATAAATATTATTAAATTCCGTTTATTAACAGTAGGTTCCCACTACCCTCCTTGCTATGTGGAGTACAGCACAAAGCTAGTTTTACAAAAAAAAGAAAAATATATTTTTTAATACATTTCTTATATAAAACAATGATAATATTACGTTACCTAACGCCAGACGACCTAAATTATTGACGCGAAGGCTGTCTGATGATATCTGATAGTCATTATATTCCCATCTCTAGAATACACTTAATATTGGTATGAAAGGTCAATAGTTATTCTTACTTAGGTATTTATGGTATATATATTTATATATACTACAATTTATTCATATAATTACCCCACTCTGACGTAGTCACACCTGCAGTGCACCTGCAATACGTGGTTATGGGCTTCAATATCATTCCAAGGAACAATTATAATTATTTATAATATAAGGATCTTCAATTTTTATAAAAAAAGCAGCCTCACGCTTTTTCCCGCATAGAAACAGGGTAGGCTGAGGGAAACTAGTGTTAAGACACTCTGTTTCACAATTTTCGTTCAATTTTCGCGACTTTAGGTATTGAGTGGCGAAATTCAACGCCGTACTTTCCAAATACAATTAATTCCCCCGAGTGGGACTTGAATTAGGAGATTAGGGAACGATACGGTGTCCTCGTTAAAAAATCCGTGAAACTAAAATATATTTATTTAACACGTAGATTTAAAATTATAATAAATGTACATTTCCATAACAATTCCTTTATAATTCTGTTTGATTTATACTCGTATCGTGTGTATGACAATATTTGTAAATATAATAAAACACTTGTATTTACTTGGCATTTAAACCAAGGACGGAGTATCATTTCTATAATATATTTATATTTTTATACGCTTTAAAATTGTATGCCATAAATATACATATAATACTTTTTCCTATTCACTGTAAACGCGAAAGGCTGTGTGGGTTCGAAGAAAATTGAAATATCTAACATTTTTATTTCTTTGATAAAGAGGCGAAACGCGGTGATGAGTTTGAGGCCTTCAGCTTCCACCGAAAGTGAGAAGCAGAATTGTCTTAATTAGAAATCTAGTATTAATACACTATTAACACTAGATTTCCAGGTCCCCTCTCCCTACCCTGCTATATGTATACGTGAAGCTAAAAAAATAACAGAGGTCTTCATGGCGCAGCGGCACAGCATCTGGCCACTGCCTACATATGGGAGGGTAGGCAGAGAATTCGACTTCGCACCCCAATACAATTGAGTGACAATTGAATTTCAGTCGTCAATCCTACATAAGTTTTATAATTAAATAATATATAATAAATTTTAAATAATCATTACAGAAATTACAATTATCTGAAACCTCTGCAATGTTTGACAAATGGAGGGAGCTGCCTATACCGCTGACGTTCAAAGTATACGTGTTCAACGTGACCAATACTGAGGATGTGAATGAAGGATCGAAGCCTGTGGTGAAAGAAATAGGACCTTATGTTTACAAGTAAGCTAAGCCTTTGCTAATTTACTATGATTGTTATTAGTATGTCATTTATTTTAAAAAAAACAACTCGTTTAAGCTTAGTTTTGGAGAAAAAAATTGGCATTTTGATTTACCAAAAAATATGGAGAAAATGTACGAACGAACATCTATAGTTCTATCAGAGAAATATAAATAAATATATCACTTAGACTTGTTGGTTGAAAAAACATTGATTTCTTTATCAAAACCTACTTTAAAATATTAAATACTAGTAACATACAATGATTTGAGGTTTTTTTTTATTTTTCATATGAATCTTGTTTTTTAAATATTAAGCTTTGATCAAATATGTTACAGCTTTATATCTTATACTTCCAAATCGTATTCTAAAGCAAAGTGAAATAGCTTTAAATAATAATATAATATTATTTTTTACAGAGAATATAGAGTTAAGCGTATACTTGAATACGGAGAGAATGACACAATTAAATACATGTTGAAGAAAACATTCCATTTTGATCAAGAAGCTTCGGGAGGTCTTAAAGAAGATGATGAAATTACAGTCATCAATTATTCGTATTTGGTAAGAGTTTCTAAGATTTTTATATTTTCTCGCTTTCAATTTTCTAGAAAGCAGGCACCCAGTATCAAGACATTCTATTGGACACTTTCCGACAATTATTTAAGACATTGTGCGTATTGAGAAGCGGAACTCAACGCCGCTACTGAGATATGCGACGTATGCAGAAATATTCTTATATATTTCTGCTTAACAAAAGAATTAATTCGCATTTTATTAACAATTTTTACTTTAAGATACTTAAATCTAACAAACCAGCTTATATACTCATACCTACATCCTCATATTTGTGAAAATTTAATTATATTGTTCAACTCGTATGTCGACCTTATATGCACATCCGTTAATGCATGTTTTTCCAATACTATACAAAACATGTTCTTATACTTCATATCTATCGATAGAATACTGATATCAACCATAGTTTTTACTACCGTCTAGTCTAGTATTTTTACGTGAGCCTAGTGCTATGACACTCCGTTCCCCAATTTCCGCCGATTTCTGGAGGTATTGTCAAAAAATAGAGAGGGGTTGTGGCGCAACTGACAGGATATTTTATAACGGAAATCTCTTAGGATCGAAATTTACGCAGAAACAACCGCGTTTGCCGTTCGCAAGTACTTCTCTTACCTAAATAGATATGAAATAACTAAACTTTTTTTTTTTAAAAATGACAATTTTAGCGAGCAAAATCAAATAAGTTTCAAAAAGCCTCCCAATAGATTGAAATGTATTTAGACGATAATAATATAGATAGGTAAACGTAAATAAATTATTAATATTTTTTTTTCCTAAACACACCTTCCAATACAAAAAGAATTATTGAATTCGAACCTGTAGTCCCTGAGAATAGCACTTAAACCAAACAAACTCAACAGGTTTATAGTAATAAAATAAATTAAATTATCAAACAGTATATTATACAACTATAAAGTAAAAACTTTGCGGTAAATGTATTTAAACGTATAATAATACCGTGGGAATAAATGTTTTAAGACAATTATAGCGCAATTTCTATACTGTATCTCGTATATAGGATTCTATCATCCATAAAAAGGCCTTTGTTAGTTAACACGCAAGTATACATATATATAAATATATTGGGTAAAATGGAAAGTTTATTATATAAAAAGCAGTTCCATTAGGGCATCGTGGCGCAGTGGAAGTTTGACTGTGAACGTACACAATCCTTTAGTTGTGAGTACTATTAGGGGTGATCATCATTTTCATTTCTCCACGCTGGGAAAACAGCGCGGCAAAAATTGGAGAAGGAATCTTGATACAATTATTTTTTTCTTATCCTTTTATACCGAATAAAGCGTGTAGCTAATTTAATCATATTTTTTTTCTAGCTTTCACGTTGTATCCCACAATGACATGATAAGCAGAGGGAATTTGGGAACCTAGTCTTAAGATTACTCGGTTCCCGGTTAAACACTTCCGTTCCCCACTTTCCGCCGACTTCTCAAGTCGTTACCAAAGGTAGGAAATGAAAATAATAAATATGTAATGGCCCCGAGTGGGAATCGAAGTACATATTTTGAATATAGCAAGACATATAGCATATTTAGAATTACGCATGAAGTCTTAATAATGTTATTCATTTTTCAAAGTAGTTAAATAAACACCTATAATTAACTAGTTATTTTTCGTTACCATATGAAAATACAGAAATTCAGTAAAATCTTCTTTCAGATATGTTATTTTCTAAAAAAAGATATTATAATTTATATAGAAATATTCTAAGCAGAAACCTCCCACTTTAGAAGATTTTCCTTGAATAATTTTCAAAAAAAAAATAAGTAGATACTAAAAAAATGTCTCATTATAATATTAAAATTGTATATAACATCTGTAAATTCCCATATGTGAAATTATAGGACTTATTTTTGATATTTTTATATTTTCTAAAGATCTTTTACGCCCTTTGATGGTCTTATTACGTTACATATTTATAGAAAAACATTCAACATGGGCTCAAGTCACATGGTATGACAATTTCGCAAGCAATTTTGTTTTGGTAATAACTCAAATATCATTTATTTACAGCTTCACGTCACAGTAGGAACCAAGTGTTTAAATACTCCGATCTTCATTTTTCGCCAAAATCTGCAGGTATTGCCTGTTGAGTTGAGTAACTCAACGCCGCGCTTTGCCTCGACACCAGAGCGAAGAAATTATAATATTAAATATTTCATTCCCCAAGTGGGAATTGAAACCATAACCTATCATTTACAGTCACACCCCTGTTCCACTGTCCTCCAATTTGATATAAATTAGTATTTTATTTCCTTTTATTAATATTGTATTACCTACTTCTTTTGGCGCTTGAGCGACTTCCAAGAGGTGCCGTTTCAAGTCCCGCTACATTAAAATTGGAATTGAATTAAATATCACTTGAATAATATTGAAATCTCTATTTATAATGTGAAATTAACACGTTTAAAATACTTCTACTTATTTATTTAATATTTTGGAGCAGAAAATTAATTCATCTTCACGCTATATCCCGCATGCAGTAGGATAAGCAGAATCCAGTGTTAAAACACTCCGTTCCTCGTTTTCTCCAGAATTCTGGAGGCATTGAGTGTTGAGTGGCGAAACTTAACGCTGCGCTTTGCCTAGACACCAGAGCGAAGAAATAAAAATACATATTTTAAATAAAAACTTAATTTCCTCAAGTGGAGATCGAACCCACAATCAGTCGCGTACAGTCACACACTTTCACCCCTGCGTCACGACCGGCTTCATATAGGATATGTATATTAAATAATAACATAATGGACTTGCAATCTCTCAGATCTAGTCTAGGCCAACCTGTCTGGCGAGGTCGATCAGCTATTAAATAATAAGTCTTGATCTTAATAGATGACTGCACACCAATTGATTTATAATTGCATCTAAGATGACATTTGTTTATTGTAAATATATAAATAAGTTATATAATATTGCCCCTGCCTGCAATGACCCTGGCATTGTTATGGATCTCAAATCAAGGAAATTATATATATATATATATATATATACATATATATATATTTTTTTTCTTCGATCTGTTCAGTCCTGAAACTCAACACGCAAGGCCTTCAGGATTCGGTGAAATATGGGGAACGGAGTGTTTTAGCAATATGTTCCATCTGCCTGATCTGCTGTGTGTGGGATAGAGCAAGAAGCTAATAATAATTGCCAAAAAAATTATTTATAGGTTTTTTTTCTCTTCTATAGCCAAAAAACATTTTTCTTAAAGTTAAATCATTAAAGATTAGAATATTTTACTAAACAGCATTTGTTATTTTAAATTTGAAAAAAATTGGAACCTTTAAAAAGAAAGTACGTAAACACTACTTACCTGTTGTTATATATGTTAAAATAGTTTATGTGAATATTATTATTTCGTACATTAAGCATTAACTCGAATTAGAACAAAATATTACTAATTACTTCCAAGTTCCAAATGGTCACAAGAGGTCAGGCACCGGACACTGCTATATACAGGATGTAGCTAATCTAATAATCACTAGTAATAAATAAAACATAACATAAGACTATATAGTTGATTCATCTATACATATAAATTTATATGTCGGTGCTTTTAAAATCACTGTGCTATTTTCAAATGGTTATATTTATTTATACTGCACTAAGAACATAATTAAAATGTTTAAAAAAATATATGTGTCTGTCTTTCAGTTTGTTCGAGCTAATCTTAGGAACAACTGAACGGATTTTATGTCTCTCACTGAAACACACTGGGTGGTGGACAGTGGCGTAGCGAGCTTAACTCGCGCCCAGGACAAAATACCTTTACAGCGCCCCCCAGGCGAACATTATATAATTTCATATGCATGTTTAAATAGTTTTGCGGACTATTTGGCGCCCCTTTATGAGCAGCGCCTGGGGCACGAGCCCTCTATGAGCAGGAACCATACTAAAATCAAAAATTTATTTCTAATGAAATTAACATAATATCTTTGTTATTTTAAATAATAATTTTTATATTATATCTTGAATTATAAATTATAACTCAACCTTGTTTAGTTATAAATTATAATTTTCTTTTGTAACATAACTGAGTATGTCATCATCTAATCGTCATAATAATTCTAAATATACATATGTATGTATGTTTGTCCATTTATGTTATGAGTTAATGCATTTTATAAGACCATGGATAACATGGCCGCCTTTCAATGCAATCACTTCCGCGGAGATAATCTTTGTTTATTATTTTTTTTCTATCTTTATTGGCACTGACATCTTGCGTTTAACTGTAAACGTGACGATATAATTGTTTCCTCGTGTATAATATAACGGTTGTTTGAAATAAGAAAAATCCTTATGGTGAAACGGAAGTGTTTTTATCTACTTCCGGTCATATAAGGTCAATTTATGTTAGCGAAACTCAAGCTATTGAAATGTCTATAGGTAAAGCAAAATGTTATAACCCCTCAAGCGGGATTACAATCTGTAACCATTGCATTTCACTCTGACTATTACGTAAATAAATAATATTGTGTAAATTTTTTTTGTATAAAAAGTATATGTTTCTTTTCCAGGCAGCTATGTTGTCAGTGCAGGAACTGATGCCGTCTGCAGCCAGCCTTATAAATAAAGCACTAGAATCCTTCTTCCCTAACTTGATAGATCCATTCTTAAGGGTGAAAGTGAAAGATCTGCTTTTCGATGGAATATTCTTGAATTGTAGCGGCCAAGACGCTGCGTTGAGTAAGTAATTGCTAGTTTAGTTTTAAAATTTTATTTTTAGCTTCACGCTGTGATCTTTCTCATAACAGGGAAGGCCGAGGGAACCTAATGTTAAGATACTACGTTTCTTATTTAATGTCCAATTTTCGAGGTATTACAGATTGGTCTTGACACCAGATACCAGAAAAAATATTACATTCCCCCGAGTGGGGATCGAACCCAAAACCGTCGCGTTAACAATAAGTCGCTATGCCGATGTGCCAAAGCGGCCTCAATTATTTATTGTATTTAACTATTTAATACAAAATTATAATGATAATATACAAATTATTTTATAATAATTCGAATTCGAATGCCAATCGGGGAAATATTTTAGTCTACCCGATAAGGTAAGCGATTTAGTTTGTAATCCAAATTGATATAATATATCCATAAAAACCAATATACGCTTCAAATTGAAAACTTCATCCGGTTTTTTGTTGGTTCAAAATTAAAGGATAAAATATAAATCACTAATACCGACGTATAAAAAATAAATAATATATTGAAGAATATGAGAATTTATGTATTTATTATTTAATATTCAAAAATATGAGATCATCTATAATGCATATAAAATTCTTCTTGCCGTCATGCCTATACTTATATAGCAGAGTAGACGGAACAATTTTCATGAAGAAATATGTACAAGTAAATTAACTTATGTATTTTAATCTTAACTTACAACAGATGCCCAAAAATATTTTTCTTAAATAAATCAAAATCAGCTTCACGCTGTATCCCGCATACAGCAGGGTAGGCAGAGAAAACCTAGTGTTAAGATATTCCGTTACTAAATATATGACCAATATTGGAAATAAAACTTGTTACTTTTTTCATTTATACAGTTAAACTATTTAGGCTGTAATAAAAAAATATTATTTACTAATATTTCTTCCGTTGACGTGGTCGTCAATACTATGCCCCCTTAAAGGACTGACAAAGCGCGAGGTTCCGCATTTAACGCTTCAACGCTTCAACGTCTCAAAACTTGGACGGAAAGGGGGAGGGTGAAGATTCTTAATAATAAGTCAGAGAGTCTTAATCTAGGACACTCCGTTCCCACGCACTGCCTTAGTTATCAGCCTAAGCTATCGCCTTATTATTTCCCCGAGTGGTATTTGAACCTACAACTGTCGCGCTCATAGGCAGACGCTGGGCCACTACGCTATAACAGCCTCGTAATAGCTGTGAAATATTTAAAAAATAAATTTATAAAAATAAAAGAAAAACACGCTAGCTAAATAACCTTTTATTACTGTAGTAAAAAGCGAAACAGCATCTGTGACGTCTCTATAATGAAACTCCGTACATTACTTTTCTATACGAAGTTTCAAATTAATACTTTGTTAAAAGTTGTGATATCTTAGAACTTGTTTTCGCAAAGGTCGCCGGTAGGGCAATGACCCCGATATAATATTTGCTCGAGCCTGTTTATACAGTTGGTTGATCAAAGATATATACAATAGTACTATGATATGTACTTTATTTTTAGTTTTTATTTTTTTACTTTATGTTTTTATTTGTTTTTGTTTTTTAATTAAAAAATACAAATCTCCACTTGTCACTTTATAAAAAAAACATTAAATTCATTATTATTGCTAGGCAGGTACAGAGAACTTGGAGACAATTTAATTCATTCTCCTCTTTGTGAAAATAATTAAAGACTATATTTATAAACATTGCCCCAGTGGAAATCGAATTTGCAACCATCGTATTTAATCAATTTTCCATCGAACTTGCATAGTCAATAACATCGTGAACAGCATCACCCTTTCATTAACTACTTGCTAGAACATTATTATGAAAGATGTCTAAAGAAACACAATAATCGATGGTTCAACTCGCCCTGGTAAATAATATTCAAATAATTGCCTTTTCTTGGTCTGGCGTTGTCATTTCTTAAACCAGATAAACAAATAAGAGTTACTTATTCTCACCACAAAAATCGAAACGTAAAAAAATTCTCGACAAAGGTAAAAAACCACGTTTAACTTAACTATTTAGATTTTTAAAGGTTATTAAGCATATTCACGTAATCTTTATTTTTAAAAGTCCATTACACTATAAAGACTCTAAACAATATCTTTTAATACCTTGTAATAAGAAAAAAATCCTTCCAGGGCTAGTATGCGGTAAGATAAAACTAGAAAAGACACCAGTGATGAGACCTTCTGAGGACGGCACCGGTTTTTACTTCTCCATGTTTTCTCATGTAAGTTTGTAGCAATCTGTTATTGAGTGATTTTGCTAAGTTTTAGTTTTTTATATTTGGCTTCTTAATTTTATAAATTAAAATAGGCTAATTTTGTTTACTATTGTTATTAATTTATATTATAATTAGTATAATCTACGTACATCGTAATGGAACTGCATTTAAATGTGATGGTAGGAAGTTCGATTCTCAAGGGAATAAATTTATTTCCCGCTTCCCACAATCTCGAAAATTGACGGAATATGGGAATCGGGATGTCTTAACACTAGGATCCCTCTGCCCCTGCTATTTGTAGGGCAGCGCTCACTTTTCTTACACATCAAATGTCTAAATAAGCGAATGGTGAATAACTGAGTGTTTTAACACTACGTTTTTCAAACCTACAAAATGAATTAAAAAATCTATAATTTTCATTTTCAGCTAAACACAACAGAATCAGGGCCATACGAGGTCAATAGAGGCATAGCTGACGTATCGAAGTTGGGTAATATAGAGACTTACAAAGGTAGCTCTTCCAACAAACAATGGGGCAACGAGTACTGTGGCAGAATAAATGGTAGCGACAGCTCTATCTTTCCACCTTTCAATGGAAATCCACCTAATAGAATTTATATATTCGAGCCTGAAGTATGTAGGTGAGTAATAAATTGTGTAAAGATGTGTTGATGTATCACGTTCACGCGGTATCAAGGCTGGGTATGCAGAGGGAACCTAGTGTTAAGACACTTCTTTCCCCACTTTGCGATGAATTTTTCAAGACATTGCGTGTTGAGTGGCGGAAGTCCAGTCCAGTCAACCCAGGGCTTTTTTCTTGATGCCAGAGCGAAAAATGAAAATATTAATAAATAGCAATTTAATCCCCCTAGAGGGTATAGAACCCACAATATGGTTGTAGGCGGCGTTGCAGTTGCGTTGCTTTAGAATAATGAAAAATTAAAAAAAAACGTATACACGAACAAACCTTTTCAAAGCTAAAGCCCAGGTTTAGATATCGGAAAAATGATAGTATTTAAATTATTTTCATTTGCTCACTCCAGTAAGTTGGAGTGGATATATTAAAAAATCGGGTGAAATTATACCTTTTGCTTGCTACCTCTCCTGCTACGAGAAAACACGTAAAACTGAAGCGTACATTACGTTTTGTATAGAGAGACCTAACAATATCCTTTGCTTATTTTTTTTTACCTTATTTATTTTGACCTTGAGAAAATGGAAATATTTGGAAATTTCATTTATAACTTACCCACGTATATTTTCAAACCGCTTGTTCTATAAACTCGACATTATTTGTTTTCTATTAAAAAGTTTTAATTTTAATTACAATATTTCTCGTCATTAAAACTATTCAGCAATAAATTGTGCAAGAGATATTCACGTTTTCGCAACAACTGCACGTTTTAATTAATTTAATTTTTAAAAAAATATATGTAAAGGAGAAATTGTTTTATAATTAATTAATTATTAATTGCCCGTCGAATATCAAATTGCAAATTGTTTTTGTAACAGAGGACATCACCCCACATGTCTGTAAATAGGATGGTTGGATTCCCATTATGTCAAATAGTAAATCTTGTTTTCATTGGAGTTTCGAGAAGTTATTTCTTAGTGCCCGCCTAAATACCGGTGGTTCCTAACACAAACAATTGTTCACAGATCAATGTATGTAACTGCGCGAGGCGAACGGGAGATATTCAACATCAGCACTTACTACTACGAAATCGATGAGTCGCTTTTCGCCTCAAAGAACGCCAATCCAGACAATAAGTGTTTTTGTAAAAAGTGAGTAAATTTATAGGAAGTAAGTAAAACTGTATTAATTTTAAGTATATATCAATATTTGATGAAATCAAATCAACTTCAAGCTGTATCCCGCACACAGTAGGGTACGTTGAGAGAACCTAGTGTTAAGACACTCCGTGTCCCACGTTCCGCAAAATTCTGGAGATATTGCGTATTAAGTGGCGGAACTCAACGCCGCAAATGTGAAATTAAATGTTTCATTTCCTCGGGTGGGAATCGAACTTTATCGACCCTGGCGTACTTACAAGAAAACTTATCATTTTAATTATTATTATCGTTAGAAGCCGGAATACTTTTTTGTCGTAGAAAATGTTATTTCCAAAACAACAAAATTTGTTACACTAACAATCTGTTATAATAAAGCCAACAAAATGTACATCAGACTTTATAAAAAAAAATGACTGAAAATTAAAACAACCTTTCAACATCGTTTCATGTAAATTACGTTAAAACTTTGACAAAAATGTGGCAAAAGTAAAAAAAATATTATTTATTTCTCATTACTCCATTGAACTTAACTAAAATATTTAAATTAAATTTTACTTTGGTTCACTTCTCTGTTTCCTTATTAAGAGTTTTTTGACATTATACTTCGTATCCGAAAAGTTGGTAATGACATTACGGATGCAAAAGTGAAGTAATATTAGATTTAAATATTTCTGACGGCGTCATGGCATATGAAACGTGTCCGCTATTATATAACGGGTTCATTCCCATTTGTGGGTATATACATAAAATAAATATAGTGATTTGTAGAAAAGAAATACATCTAAGATTCCTTAGGAACGGAATAGTTTTTAGCGAAAAAGAATCGCGTCAATTGTTATTATTCATATGTGGAATTTAGGCCATAACATCTTGCAAATAAAATTAGATTTTTTAATGGACAATCAATCAAATATAAATTGAAGATTTTTTTATTATAAAAAAATACAATTTAACACTCTTTTTTCCTTTATAAGAATATTATGTATTATTTAGTATTAGTCTTTATATTTTTTATGGTTCCGTACATCAAAAGAAAAAACGGATCCATTACAGGATCACTTTGTTGTCCGTCTGTCCGACTGTCAAGACCACTTACCTCGAGATTGCGTTCACACTCAGGAAAAATACCCTTTTTAAAGCTTTTCAGGTATCGACGCAATCAAAAGATACAACCATTTATGTCCCGTTTTTGCTGCATTTTGTAAAAATAATCCTTTATAAACATTAAAAGCCGCTTTAAAAACTTTGTTTTTTGTATGGGAGCCTCATTAAATATTTTTTTTTTTTTAGTATTTTTAACCTTTTTTACGGAACCCTAATAGATAAAAATATAAAAGCTCCTATATAACATGTTACTTAAGAAATTGAATTGAATTGAATAAAGACCAACTGTGTCTACAGTTCAAACATGTTTGATGATACTTCATAAAGTAGTTACAGTACTAGTAGCGAGCGAGTAAGTAAGTTCTTATTAAGTTTCTTCTTTTATTTTATAAAATTAAAACTTTAATAAAAACAAATGTGTGAGGGCTAAGAAGTTATACAAAATTTATAAACTTTTTTATTTATTTGAGTATTATATAGATAGATCTTCTCTTTAATAGAATATAATACTAGGTTCCTTTAGATAAGACACTTGAAATATTAAGACACTTCGTTTCCCTCTTGCCTAACTGTTGCTATATAATTAATATTTTTTTAAATTTTATTTCCACTTAAGTACCACTCAAAAGGAATATAAAGAACGGTAATTGTCCTACTTACATCTTATACATCTTATCTTAAACGTTAAAATAGTGAAGAGGGAAACGGCCCTTCATATAAATCGAAAACTTGTATCGATTTTCCGCTCATGTAAGGATATTAACTATACACTAGCTAAAGTTAACGGTCATGCTTACCCTAATGAAAATTTGTTTCTACGAAAACATGTTTACCCATAATATTAAAGTCCATAGCCAAGTTAATTATACTTTTTTCTTTGCTTCACTCTGTATCCAGTACCGGCCTCGATTACAGAAACTCGATTATCCGGCCTCAGCTATAGGAATCCGCGATTATTCGGACTATCAACAACGATAATTATTTTATACAACCTACTACGTTAAAACCTAAGTTGGAAAATGTTAATAATTTCTTAATAACCATTGGATTTCGTAGTTCGTATACATAATTTATATTGTTTTTAATATGAATACAATAATATCATAACAATTTTGTACCACATATGCACAAAACCAGCTTTTCTTTATACATTGGATTATCCGGATTTTCAATATCCGGATGACTAAAGACAACAATTAGTCCGGATACTCCGTTTTCCACGCAACGTCAAATTTTCAAGTCATGTTTACGGTTATTATCTTGTCACCAGAACGAGGACTTTTGAATATCATTAATTTAAAAAAAAATTTCAGAAATTGGAGTGGCAATCACGATGGCTGCCTCCTGATGGGAGTGTTCAACCTAAGTCCCTGTAAAGGAGCCCCAGCTATCGTCTCTCTGCCGCACTTCTATCTTGGATCTGAAGAACTGCTAGAATATATAGAAGAAGGTATTAAGCCCGATCCGGAGAAACATAACAGTTATGTGTATCTAGAATCCGTAAGTATTTTTATGTCTTCGTCTCATTTAGATCAAGTTACAGAATATATTTCTGTCTGGTTCGTGGTGGCGCTGGGCACTTGTGCCCAGTTTGTGACTGCGAAACGTAAACGCGACTGGTTGTAGGTTCGATCCCCATTCGAGCAAATAAATTTAAATTTATACTTTCATTTCTTCGCTCTGGTCTCGAGGCAAAGGGCAGCGTTGAGTTCCGTCACTCATCGAGCATTACTACCAGAATTTAACAGAAAATCGGGAACGAAGTGCCTTAACACTAGGTTCCGACTGTCTACCCTGCTGGGTGAAGGATACAGCGTGAAGCAATTTTATTTTTCATTACAGACAACAAGTGCAGTACTGAAAGGCGTGCAACGATTGCAATTTAATATAGAATTGCGCAAAATGAAGGACGTTCCACAGTTGGAAAATGTAGAGACTGGGGTCTTTCCTTTCATTTGGATTGAAGAGGTAAACTTATTTTATTGAAGACTAAATAAATACATTAAATCTTCTTTGCTGAGTCGTAGTGGTGACCCAGGGGCACGAGAGTGGACTGTATGCGAAAGGTCGTGAGTTTGATTCCCACTCGGAAAAACGAAACATTTAGTGTTTTCATCTCTTCGCTCTGGTATCGAGGCGCTGCGTTAAGTTCCGCCACGCAATACACAATACCTCTAGAATTGGGTTGAGAATAGGCCTTATGGCCTTACTAAATTCTAAGGTTCTCTCTGCCTACCTTACTATGTCCAGGATGTCCACTCTAAACAAAAAAACAATTACTTTTACAGGGAGCAGAAATAACAAAAGAACTACGAGAAGAATTAGAACAAGGGCGTTCCTTGCTAGCATCAGTTGAAATAGTGAGATGGGCGATACTAGGCGTCGCTATAGTGATATGGATGACGAGCTTCCTCTGCCTGCGCAGCGCGCTCGGTGCGTGGCCGCGCTCGCATAACAGCGTCAGCTTTATACTGAGACCGGGGACTACTATGAGTAATAATAAAGGGCATTGATTGTTGTCTGTGTGTTTTATTTACATATTTAAAAAAAACTGTTAAATTCAAATTCAAAATATTCTTTATTCAAATAAACTTATTATAAGCACTTCTGAATCGTCGAATGAACATATGAATAAAAACTACCACCAGTTCGGAAGGCAGTTCTGCTGAGAAGAGCCGGCAAGAAACTCAACAGTTGCTCTTTTCAAAATCAATGGTACAATCTATTACATTAGTTGGCAGCTATCCTGCATGACATTCAATAGACATTAATTCCATACATGTTTGTCCTCTAAATATTCTTGAACAGTGTAATAAGCTTTACTTGTCAGAATTTTTTATGCTTATATTGTAAATTTTCGATGTAGCAAATCTAGAATACACTGCGGAATTTTATTATATACACGTATGCTCAGACCCATCAAAAGATTTATTAACTTTTTGGAGGCGAAAACTTGGAGTAACAATTTTATCTTTGTTTCTCGTTCCTATCGTATGATTGTCTCTATGTTTACTATGACAATGTATATTTTGTTGAGGCAGTTTATTCTCTATTTTCCGCTGTATTCTGGAGGCGTTGTGTCTTGATTGGCAAAACACAACGCCACGCTTTTGCTCCGATACCAGAACGAAGAAATAAAAATATAAATTAAAATAAATATTTCAATTCCTCGAACGGGGTTCGAACCCACAAGCAGTTGCGCACCCCTGCGCCACGACTGTCCTCAAAAATATTTATTTATGTTACGAAGTTCTTGATTAGACTTTGAATTTTGTTTCTGAGAAATTTGTATACAAACATACATAGGTGTTATAACGTCATGAGTGACAATACCCTCTCTGTTTACGTAGGCTTCGATTCCATGATTTGTATAGATTAAGGATTGTTAAGGAAATTCTATTAGAATATTCTTTGTTGGGAATGTAAACAAAAGTCCCTAAGCATCTCTCAAGATTCAAGGGTACGCGTTACGTACCTACTATAATATATTGAGTCGAGTAAATAGAATTTATGATCTAACTTAGAACCTATAAATAATATTTTATTTCTGTTTTCCTGAAGAGCCAAGAAAAGTGCTGATTTCACTTCTTTCTGTACATAGAATAGTGTCTTAATAGTTCGAAATAGAGAAGAGATTTTTACTGCATACTACCTAATTATTAATGTTTGTAAATAGCAAAATAAATAACTGAAGGCTCATTTTCAATAGCCCTTAACTCGGTTTATGGCATTCGGGAAGTTCCCGAATACTCTTCTTCTCTCCCACTTTCTGCCGAATTCTGGAGCCATTGCGTGTTGAGTGGCAGAACTCAACGCCGCGAATAAATGAAAATATAAACGTAAATAAAAATTTCACTTCCTTGGATGGGGATCGAACCCACAGCCGTCGCGATACGGTCATATCTTTACGCCGCTACGCCGCGCCGGCCTCAAATATAAATCAAAAAATATATTTTTATGCCAATTTAATAAATTGTTTGTTTAGTACTTAACATGGAAATAAATCCAGGACTCTCTACCTGCACTGAAATACACTTCTAAACCAAAAAATAGAATTTAACATTAAAGATTTCACATAAAATCTATACGAATACATACTAAAAAAATTATAATCTCTGTTATCGATATAATACATTATGTAGTCAAGATAAAATGTTCTCCCTAGAGTTGTATATGAAGTATATACTAATAACACGATTCTCTAATTTAATACGATTATCTAATGTCGCCGTTATGTCGCAGCGGTTCAACTTCACTGTAAACACGACGTTTGTGAGTTCGATTCTCACCAATGAGATCGTCGCCTTTCGGAATCGTTGCACATTTTAAATGAATCTATTTAACCGAATTCAGTATAGGGTGGACAGACAGACTACCGCAAACGCAAAGTATATGTTATAACTATCATTTACCTGTGGCTCTGCTCGCGTGGTCACATTATAAAATTCAATAGAAAACTAGATACGTAGTTAGTTGATTTTCGCCACTCAATACACAATGCTTCATGAATTTACGCGGATGCGGAGAGTGGCATGGCATCGGATGGATGCGAGAAGCCCAAGACCAGGATGGTTGGCCCTTGATGAGGGAGGACTACGTTCGGCAGTGGACTGCGATAAGCTGATTAAAAAAAATGGGAAATTAAGTGTCTTAGTACTAAGTTCCCAGGTTTCCTATACTTATCCTGCTATATGCGGAATCCAGCGTGAAGATAAAAAAAACAAAAGTGTAAACTCTAAAATAGCCCTAAGAAACTTATTAGGTAAATGAACCGACCTCGTTTGAGTACTACACTACAAAAGCCTATTTCGCAACAACGGCGACTATTTGGACAGCCTCCAAATGAACTCTACTACTGTAAATATTGTATTGTCTGTATGTACTTTATATATAGATATTTTATTTTTTTTCTTAAATATATTATTACATAAAAGAATAATAATGACTTGTAAAATTTTTTTTTTTATTTGCTTAATTTTTTTTGGATATTTTACTGTAAATTTCTGTCTGCATGTCTATGAGTTTTTCCACGCTGATCTCAAAAACAGCTTACCCATTTAATTGCATTTTTCACTATTGTATTCTTGCAAGCTTTCCTTAATACTTAATAAATATTCTATTCAAATTACATTATTATTAAAAAACTAAAATAATGGACATTTATAAATTAATAATTATGCAGTTCAAGCGGGCGAAGCCGCGAGCAGGTTTAAATAAATTTCGATTCAACTTCGAAATGTTATTCCAAACATTATAACCTACTGCCTTACAAACCTGACAAGTATTAGAAAAAAAAAACAAATACTATGTAAAATCATAGTCATTGTAACAGGAATCAAATTATAATGCTACTATTGTAAAAAGAACTTTAGAATAATAAAAAATAGAGTTGCTTTTCCATTTTCTCTCAATTTGCTATAATTTTTTGGCACTTTACGTAGACTTCATAAAGACTTATGACGTCATTACACAGCTTCAGTATGACAGATGGCATAATATACTTACCTAATGTATGACTCGTAGTCTAGACATTAGGATCGTTGTACTAATGAGAATCATAAAAAATGAAGGTTTTTCTAAAATTACCATTGCAATTTTATTGCGTGGAAGCCGCCGTGACGCAGGAATGCCTGTAGAGCGACTGTATGTGCGGTTCGATTCCAACTCGGGAAAATGAAATACTGAATTTTATCTATTGTATTCTATTTTCTTCAAGCTGCATGCAAATAAATTTATTATTAAAACCAGTTTTCGCTTTTTTCCTGATGATATTTTAGGCAAAACTACCCTACTACTAACCTAGTGTTAAAACTCAAGTTGAGGAACTCAACGCCGCGCAACAGTCTCTACGTAAGTTTATTATTAAAAAAATATATATTTACTAAAGTAGTTTTCCGTATCGTCACTTCAAGGCGATAAAATGTGATTCACGATTTAATTTCAGTGATATACAAACAAATATTTTTTTAGTATTCTATACTTCAAGGTAAACCAGTATTCAACAGATTAACTGGAAAATGTAACTTTGAGAAGTGGGAACCTACTGGTACAATCGTTTCTAAATTTTAATATTTTTTAGATTATATGTGACGTACTCTAACGCCACAACACGCTACGTACGTTCTTTTAATCACACAGTTCTAGCACATATCAGGCTAGGCAGAGGGAATCTGGGAACCTAGTGTTGAACATTCCGTTTCCTACCTTATGCTGAATTCTTAAGACACTGTGTGTTGTGTAGCGGAACTTAACGCCGTGTTTTGCCTCGTTACCAGAGAGAGAATAAAAATATTGAATGAGTGAGTGAGAATCGAACCCACAATTGTCGCATACTTGTGCTCCTGCGCCGTTAGTTTTTTCAAAGGTATTTTAAATCCACCACTAAAACCATAACAATGTGGTGTGATGCGTAAATTTGCAGAGCTCAACGAAAATAATTCAGTCTCCCCAAGTTGGAATCGAACTCACAAGCGTCGCTTTTATAGTCAGACGCTGTACCCCTACAGTACCATGGTCTAACTGTATCTATGTTCTAATAATAAATATATATTGTTTAAAGATAAAATGTTTGGTTTATAGATATCTCCAGTAATATACAATTTCACTAAAAAAAAAACCATTGTGTCTCAGTACTTAATTAAAGAATAAAAGATAACTAATAAAACTTAACGAACAAATATTTAAAAAAAACATTTTATTATTTCTTTAGTAATTTTATTATGTTGCAAAGTCAGTCGTCATCAGTGTCTGAGGATCGTGCGGTGTCCTGGTCGGTGCTCTGCTGAGGCCGAGCAGAGTTTACGGCGCTAACCGCCGCGCAACAACGCACTGTGTATTTGTTGAAATCGCAACTGAAATTATAAATTATATGAAAATTATGAACATTTTTATAATAAAAAATATATAATGATATTTTTTTTATAAATAGTCAAAAAAAGAACGTGAAAAATGTGAATAAATAATTATGATAAGTTCAAAGAAAAATTAAATATTCAAAACTTCTGTTGAAGTGGGAATCGAACATTAAAAAGATTTTAGTTAGATTAAAGCTACTACTAAACACAGAACAATTTAAATTTGGAGGAAATTCAAGAGACATTGATTTTAAATCCTACTAAATGCCAAATTTATGCGATATATTTACTATTACAAGTATAAAACAATATAATTAAAAATCACAAAAAGAATTATAAAGAAAATCTATAATATACTACCAAAAAAGAAATCAAAATTTACAACAACCAATATATAAATAAAAACGTCAAATTTATCATAATAATATGTAGATAACACTAAAAGGCCATACATTTTTGTAAGATTCCACTATCACATCTCGCATTATCAGAACACTTGACATTATCGCTGATAAGAGCATGTGATGGTTTATGTAATAAAAATAAATATCTAGATTGTACTGAATAACTCAATTTTTATAATTTTTTTAGCTACACGCTGTATCCTAATTGTAGCAGGGTAGACATTGCCAACTAAAACACTCCGCTTTTCGCCGGAGTTCAAGAAATTGCGTATTGAGTAGCGGAACACAACGCCGCACACTATCTTACTAGAACGAGGAAATCAACTGTCACGATTTAAATCTTGGCCAAATAAGCTAAAAATAAATACGTCGAAACACTTATTATATTTTTGTAGTGCATCAAAAAAAACCATTTAGTATCAAATAAACAATTTATTTGATATGTTACTATAAAGGCATGTAACTTCATCGTGGTGTGGTTCTAGTGTCTGTACACACAGTGGCTATAGGTTCAACTCTACTATTTTTTGTTAAATAAAAATAAAAACAACTCACATTTTACTCAACTGCGAATATTTCACTGTAAGAACTTTCTCGACTGCCAAAAGCACACTTTGTGGGTATTTACTTTTATCCGTCAAAAGATTTTTCACCCAAATTAGTAAATGTTCAAAATGACGGCTGTCCTCTAGTAGACGGGCTATTGAGTCGAGAAGACGGTGGGAATATTCTTTTTCTAGACTTGATACTGTTAATTGTACTGAAAGGAATGAGAGGCATTATATTTAGTTAATATTATGTTCTTTATTTATTTATTTACTTCTTTTTATATAAAGTTACGCGTCTACTCACTATGCATCGCCGGTACACTCTCCACGCACTGTTGTATGACGTCACGTTCGTTCAGTTGCAGCGCGTGATGCAGTGCTAAGCCCCATTCTTTATTCTCTAAGTGTTTTTTTACCGTCAATGGAGTAGAATCTGTTGATAGACGGAATGGCCTGGAAATTTAATACAAAACGTGTAATTAATATAAATAAATTATTTCTGTCACCTTCACGCTGCATCCCGTTCATATCCAGATAGGCAGAGGGAACCTGGGTACCTAGTATCTCCAAGTGGAAATCGAATCCACAATACACACAATATGACGGAGAGATTCATCATTACACAAAAATAAAATAAAAATTTACCTAAAAGTGCCATCCAAGCCTGCATTTTGAGCATATATTAGAAGTCCTTCAGTGGCCGCTACTGCAAAACTTTCTCCGGAGGGTGAAAATCTCACACAGTGCACTCGTACCTATTATAAATATTAATATTTTAATTTATTATAAGAATTTGTAGTATATTATAGACAACATTTTTAAATATTGTAACATAAGATATTGCGTATTGTAATTGTGTTGATTTCCGCCGCTCAACACGAAATGTCTCGAAAATTTGGAAACGCGTGAGGAACATAGATTCTTAACAATAGATTCCCTCTCTTCTCTGCTATATGCAGCATATCGCGGACAGCCATTTATTTATTTGCATTTCATAAAAAAAAAAAATATTTTAGCGTTTAAAGGATATTTGATATTAAAGAAAATTGTAGTTATTCTGACAAGAAATATTTTGTAAGAATAATAAAAAAAAAAAAGTTTCACGCTGCATCTCGCATATAGTAGTAGGGTGGGTAACCTAGTTATAAAACGATCCGTTCCTCATCCACGGTCAATTCTCGACACACTTTATATTAAACTAGCGGACGCGCGCAGCTTCGCTTGCTTATTAAGAGGTGAATTCTAATAACGAATAAATTCTAATAAAAAAAAATCACGAAACATGTGTTCAATGAAATATTTTAAGACTTTAAATTTCAAATTTTATAATATAAATATGGTGTCGTAGGACACCAGGTAGGAACGAAGTTCCTTCGGCTAATGTAGAATCGACACAAATTGCAAAAAAAGTCATGCTCAATTTTATATAGGTTTTCTTGATTTTTCTCTTAAATTTTGCTGATTCGTTTTTATTTAAGTACAAGAAAATATTTAGGAAATTCAGTATTTTAGGAAATAATAGATTACTTAAAATAAAAAAAACAACAATATGCAAAATCAACACACAATCATGCAAAAAAATGACGAGAGAACGAAAAGAGAGAGGGAGAAAGAGAAACGTATTATACACTACTCGTCTGTGTATGCGACTGTCGCGCCTGCGCACGTCTCATTTAACGGTTTTATTCCACGCATTTTTCTTACGGTTTTACTATCACATTTTTTTCAGTTCGGTCACGCAGCGAAATCCCTATCCCTTCCAAGCCTGCCGTAAGGAACTTCGTTGCAAAAATCGGTGGCGATTTAAAGATTTTTACATACAAACTTTTAACCCCTTATTTCCACCCTTAGGTGGAGAATTCTAGAAAACCATGAAATACGTGTTCAATTAAATACTTTTAAAAATCTAAACATAACATTTTATAAAAATCGGTGCAGATTTAATTTTTTTTCCATACAAACTTTCAACCCCTATTTCACCCCTCTTGGGTTAAAATTTTTCAAAATCCTTTCTTAGTGGATGTTTAAGTTTCTACGCACAGCGGTTACGGCTGTGGGCGCGTCTTGCCTCAGTCAGTGAGGACAAGTCCTTTTAAATATATATAATAGATATAATAGATGATGGAACTCAGCTCGTCTACTAGAATTATTGCATTGAGTAAGAGTCAAACCGACAACTATCTAGTTTCCAATCAGGTGCTAAAAGAAATATTTCAATATTTTACCTCAGGTTTGACATTCCTATCGGCCATATCACCAGTTTTGACGCCGGGTAAGCGTATATTGACTTCTCCACCTTCTAAAGCCTCGCGATCCTCTACAAGCGCCATGTTGCCGAATTCCGTTAGAAATCGACGGTTTATGAAGTCCTGCGAAAAACATATAATATGTATAATTTTATTTGTATGTATATTTAGAAATGTATAAAAATTTAAACGTACTGTCCCAGCACTCTGAACACTGCCACATTCTTATTAAGGCGACGGTCAAATTATTATAAGCTTGTTATAAACTATTATTGTTTTTAGGATGTCTGTAAGTAATTTTTTAAGAATTTCTACTGAACCAAAATGTATATCTTTAAAATATATATAAAAATATTATTTAACATATTTTTAAGTTTTTTTAACAAAAAATAATTTAATTTAATTAAAATTTGAACCCATACTCACATTAACCGCATCCAAAGATCTATTCTGAGTAATAACATACTTCTTTATAAGCACCGTCTCGTTGACACTGTACAGACATATGTGCTTAGAGTTACCACCGCCGAGTATACACAGACCGTCCGCTGTGTAACATATTGTTGTGAATGCTCTGTAAATATCAAGAAAATTACGTTAAAAATTTACATAGCTATGGCGGCGTTAAATTCCGAAACGTATTATTTTATATTTAATTTATTAACTTAGTATTTAAATTAAGTTCTCAAGCGAAAAAGTGAATGCTGAGCAAAAAAATAATTTAATTTTAAAATAACATTTTACATGTTTAATGCATTGTCATTGACAATATCAATATTGTTATAAGATCGTGGTCTTATATAGTTTTTATAGTTAGCAAACAAAGCGGGATTTGAACTCGCACCTCTCCTTTAAATTATTTTATACTATAGTAAAAGGGAAGAAAACAATCATAATTAAGAAAGATCCTAAAATTAAATATGCGCAGCGCACTTCAGAGTGGCGACAACTCATCGACTGTACTGTACATGCACTTATCACGAAACTTACTTAGTTTTCAACATTTTCTCAGGTGTTATAAGATCTGTGTCCGCCCTGCCTGATCCCAGGTCATTTCTGCCTTCTATACTGCCAGTTTGTTCTGAGGTTGATGGATTGAAAAATGTTATGTTACCGTCTAGTGTTGATACTGCTATCTAATAAATATAAAAAAAACTATATTAAGGTTTTTTCAAAGGTTAATGAAAATTGTATATAAAGCTAGGTTTAAACGCCAATAAGATTCAGATCCCAGACACAGAAACGCCAAATAAAATTTGACTGAGATTAAAAATTTTGTAATAAATTCCTTTTGTGGCATTGTCCAAGTCTGTTAAATACTAATTGAGGGAACAAATTATTTAATATTTTCATTTCCTTGCCGCTCTTTATCCTGATACTATGATCTGCCATCCGAATTTGAGTGACTTAATACTATGATCCTTACTTATCCCGCCATATACAGGATACAGAGTGAAACTAGACGCAGCAAAAGAGTTATATAATAAATACCTCTTCACCATCTGGCCTAAACGCAACTTGCAACGCGTCTGACATCAATTGTAATGTTTCACAGTCCGAGCTGGTTTCTATACAATTCCATAGTTTGACTGTTTTGTCCCATGAGGCTGATGCCAGTGTGGAACTCGATAGGATGGGAGAAAAGGAGAGCGAAGACACTGGAGCTTCGTGACCTGCTAGAACCTGAAAATTAAAAATTAAAATAGAGAAATTGATAAGTATTTATTTATTTCTTTTAGTATACCGCATATACCGAGGGAACCGAGTGTTGAGATATGTTTTCTACACATTCCGTTAAATCTTCCATATATTGCATGTAAAGAGGCAGAATTTCTTGTTACGCGACGGATGTGGGTTCGATTATCACTCGGGGAAATAAATTAACTTTCATATTCTTATTTTAATATGAAGTTTGGAAAATTATTTTACAAATCAACACAAATATCTCAAGAATTGAGCGATTCGTGGTATACGCCGTACCTTACCACTAGGTTCCATCTCGTTTAGAGTCATCTAAAATCCTTCACCTACACGAAACAAGGTTAACACTCCCAGGCTGCAGTTTACCCATGACTAAAGACTGCTGCAAAGTATTCCAAACTTCGGGTTTCCAAAAATATATAATACTAAATATATGTGATTAATCAGGTTAAATAGTTTCCTTTAATAAAGGTTAACACTATATCCCTCACCTCTAAGAGCTTCCCAAACTTGATGGACCACACATATATGTCAAACACGTCCTGACCTCCGGCGGCGCACAGCTCGCTGCTACTGTCTAACGCCGCGCACGCGAATTGTACTAGACTGGGCGATGTTAATGTACGGAAATTGCGGTACCTGGAATAAATTAACTTTAATTTTATTGTGGCCACGACTCGTCGACAGTACTGTAACTCAGAAGAGTTTTACTATTTTATGTTACAAGGTTGTTCATAACACCGCACAAATTTATTTTAAATTGAATTATTAGTATGGTGACATTCTAGTCCAGCTACATTAAAATCCATATATTTCAAAATAAAATTAAATTGAAATGAGATAAAAGAAGTATGCTTGAGTTAGCTTTTAGCCTTCCGTTCTCTGCGGAGGCTAAAGTGTTAAGAACAACCCAAAAAAGTAAAAGACACTAAAACCTACCTAGTAAGATCATAACACCGCACACTTCCATCAAGCGAGGCAGACACAAAAAACTTCTTATTCGCACTAAACACAATATCGGTGACCGTCGACTTGTGTTCGTTGAAGGTCACAAAACAGAAGCCGTTTGAGGTGTTCCACACTTTGACCTTGCCGTCGTAGCTGCCGGTCACTATGTACAGGCCGTCGGGCGAGTAGGCGAGGCAGGTCATATCCTGGGAATGGCCTTGTTGCTTCATTACGTATTGTTCACCTGTTGATAAATAAAAAAAAATATTATATTAAGCAGAATAAAGATGGTTCTTCGGCTCTTCTACCCTTTTTTTTGTAGCAAATATTTCATTTCCTCGAGTTAGAATCGAATCCACAATCTGCCGTGTTTACAATCACACGCTTGCGCCACTGGCCGCTAATAGTTTTGTATTACAAAAAATATTACAATTTGGTACAAAATTAATAGTTTTAGCGCGGGATCTGTCAATATCTTAAAAATTCGACGGTGCTTGAGGAGCGGAGGAACTTACCACTAAATTACCTCTGCCTCCAATGCTATGCTAGGTGCTGTGAGATATTTCAATGCGTGTATAATATACACGAATAAAGAATACAGAACACATTGGCACACCACTACATTCTAAATATACACATTCTACATCAAATAATAAAAACAAATCACTCACTTTGCCACTCCCATACCAGCAACTGTCCAATATTGGGACAACCGAATGCTATCCAGTCGCCTTGGCTAGACACAGCTATACTACTGATCCTATGCTCTGATATACTTAGCGTGTGTATAAGGTTCACATCCGGCATTTCATGTAGGAAAAATATGCCTGTTGAGAAACCTGTTAAGAAAAAAAGAAAATAAAAATGATTTAAAAAGAAAACTGATTTTTTGTATTTTTTTTAATATAAATATAAAGTTAAAAGAAGAACTATAATTTTATATAATAAAAAAATCGCCATTGTGATTTACTAAATTTGATACTTGTCAGATCAAGTAAGTACTTACCATTACTTAGCATTAATTTGTACTACTAACATTTTTTATTTAAGTAATTAATAAATCATAATCAAAAATAAGCATTATAAAATAGTCAAATTATTAAATTCCAAATTAGTGAACCTTAATTTTTTAAAGGTTTACTAAAGTTAATCTTAATAAAACTCAACAGGGCTTTTTTATTTAAAGATTTCATATTATGTCGATAAAAAACAAACCTGTAACTAATATTTTAGTACTCTTATGGTAAGCTGCAGCTGTCAGTTTGACTTTATGGTGGGCGTTCCTTATGGCATCTCCTATGTAATGGCGCCCAAGTTTTTTATATTGTAGCTTTTTGTTATCTTCTGTTTTTATTAATTCTTTCTCCATATCTTCATCTTTGTCACTTTCCTGGGAAAAAGAAGTTAGATTTAATATAGAAAAAGAAATATAATTGTTAAGGAAGAAAAAAAATCCCTTTAAATTTGTTCTGCTTTTTTTCTGCTTTACGTTTTGTGCTGCATATGGGCAAAAAGAACCTAATGTCAAGATACACCATTCTGTCGTTACAATCACACGGTCTACTGCGCCACGAAGGCCTCTATGTAATTAATTTAATAGAATACGTGAAAAAAACTTACATATTCCTTATCTTTCTCAATAACATTCTCTTCATCAACCTCATCCTCCTGCAATTCCTCTAACTTTTGCAATTTCCTTCTTTTCTTATGTGAAATTTGAACTTTGGACGTAACCAGTTCCTCCGCATCAATAGTAGATTCCCACAAACATATTTGACCATTTCGACTAACAGTTATAAGATCTAGACTTTTCTTTTCAAAGAAAACACCAACAATTTTGTCTGTATGTCCACTTAAAGAGTACATATTTAAATTATCTAAATATTCTGATGTATATATTTTAGTTGTTGTGTCTTTTGAACCGACGGCTAATAATTTTCCACAGGACGACCAGTCGAGACATGTTACTTGGTCTAATGCCTTTTTGAATACTCTTTTCATAGTGAACGATCGAAATTCCCCAGTGAAAGTGCTTGGTGCTGTCATTATGAATACTGTAAATTGAGAAATATTTCTTTATTAGTCATACTTCAATATATTATTTCATCTATATATATAAATAAAATTGATGTGTCTGTTTGTGATTTCAAAATAACTTATTTGATTGCATTTATTTATTTACACAATACTAAAAAACCATGCAAATGGTTATAAAATTTTTGTATGTCTGTCTTTGTTTGTCCAGTGTCCAGGACAGCTGAATCGACTTTTATGGGATTTTGACTGTAAGATAGAGGGGGTTGTGGAGCAACTAAAAGGCTTTGTCTATCATGGATTTAACGAAACGGGACAGAGCTGCAAGTAGGCCACTAGTAAATAATATTTACTATAAAAAAAACTTTAAATTGTTTAGTTTATTTTTTTTAGTATACCTGCAAAAAAGTATTATAATATAAAATCAAAATCGTGTACTTACAAATTTAAAATAAAAAAAAATGTTGCATTGAGTTCTGCCACTCATAGGCATAGCATGCCTCCAGAATTCGGCAGAAAGTGCTGCTGTGTTATTTTAAAAAAATAATTGGGACAGTGTCCAATAACACACACAATGGTGGTAATTACACACAAGTTCAAGACCAACTCGGTACATTGAATGTATATAACATTTTTTTTCCAATATGCCTAATCAACATACAAACTACTAATTGATATCAGAGAATGGGGTATCCCTCACAGTAACACTGAGTGTGCACTAATATTGGCAAAATACATTTTCTTTACCTGTATCATCACAACAGGCGGCAAATAATTTTCCATCTGGACTAAACTTAACAGCATTTACTTCTTGCTTAAATTTATATCTGTGTATGACAGTACATGTCAACAAACTTATCATTTGAGCTTCACCCTCTGTAATGTACATATTTTATAATTTAATAAAAAAAAAATTACGGGAAAAGTTAAAATTGAAACTATGCTGCTAAGCCATATTATTTTTATAATATTTTAATATAAAAAAATAATAACAATATTTGAACCGTTATGTCACAGGGGCACAAGCATGTTACTGTAACCACTATGGTTGTGGTTCTATTTGCAGGGGCAGTTGGATATATCATATCCTTCCTTCATTACTATTTTTTATGGTTATGTGCCCAATGCAACATGAGGCTAAAAAAAATTATGATTAGTTATTTTATTCATTTTTACGAATACTTTAATGAAATTGCAATGGATGAGTTTTACTCTTGGGCAAATCATCTTTTTGATTCTCCTGATCTTAATTTTTACAGGAATAAAAGGAAAGAGAAGTATAAAAAAGTTAGTATTTAGTATTAAACATAAATAAACATAAGATTTTTTCCAAATATGTGCTTACTTTCATTGATTGCCAGCAGTATAGAGCCATTTGGAGAAACATCAATTGCTGTATAATTAAAATGGCTTTCTATGGGCAAAGTATTACTTTTATTCCTGAAATTATAAAAAAATAGAATATTATTATTACAAAAAACAAACGAATCCGTGGAATGTAGTACCATTTTTATTATTTATAAATTGTAAGACGTATAAAATACTCACTGCTTAAGATTGTAAATAGTAATTTTATTACCAACTGGACTGATAACACAATTTCCATCATTCGTAAACAAAATATCACCACGTCGATACACTGTACCTAATAGGTTTTGAAACTGAAATACAGAAACAGGTCATATATTAAAAAATAAAAGTGTTTATTCCAAAATAAACTATACATAAACATTGAAATTCTTTGCTAATTTAAGCTTAAGGGAGTCATGGGAGCATAGTCATATTTTATAAATGCACATATTACAGCTAAAACAATTAAACGAACCTTATAGTTAAACTTCATTTTTGTTAAATTTAAATGTAATTTTTAAGTTAAAAATAATTGTATCAACATATCACATGGAATAACAAACATAACCTATAAAATTCAACATGATATTGACATTGACAAATAGACCGACGACCATTAAAATGCCCAAAGAGAGCAAGTTACAATAAATTATTATTTTATTTAGCTTAAAATAAAATAAATTATTGTATGTTTAATTAAATTACATATAAAAATAATATTTTTATTTATAAATCTTATTGAAAATATGTATTATATTTATCTAATAAAATTATAACTATAAAGATCTGCATATTGTAGTTAATTTGCATCTTAAAGATGTATAAAACTACTATAAATATATTTAAATTACTATCCTACCGTATGGAATTGCACTGAGGTATTATAATAAAAGGTTAAATATTAAAATTTGCATGTAAGTGGTCTACAAATGTGATTTTTATTTATTTAAATTTATATGGCGAACTACGATAAATACTTGTTTTCAACGCATATTTTTATTTCTTAACTTTACTTCAAACATAAACAGTTTCGAATTTTTAATAATATATAAAATTTTCTAAAATAGTAAGTTGTAATACTTTAGACAAGTTAAATATTTGATGGCTGCTACCAAATTCTGTAAAAACTATTCGTTTCAATCTCTCATTGTATTTAATGATGATTTAATTCAACAAAACAAAGGATTAATTGTGAACATTGTAAACATATTTTATAAAATCTCAAATTTTGTTTAAAATTAATTAATGAATATTCAAGGCCGAAAAGATCGATGAATACTCTCATTCATTGCTATTTTCAAAATTCGCGCTATCTGTTAAAGTTATAAAGTGAATAAGTCAAATTGGATACCTATTATAAAAATTACAACGAATTTATTTCATTGAATATTTTTCAGTGCACCATATATTTAAAAATAATTTGTTTATTTTGTTTAATAATTCATAATGTATCAAATTATATTAACTTCGTTTAATGTTTTAATTAAAAGTATCAAACTTGTTAAGCAGAGTATGCGCAGTCAAAAGTTGCTGGCCAGCGATCCACATCAATGTTATACGTCATACCGATGTTGAGTGTCGAGCTCAGGATTGGTTGCGCATTTCGGACATGACGTCACGTCGCCAATCACAACCCAAGGCACAACGAACACTGACTCGAACATCAATCGTCATATGACCCATTCTACCGACACTGCAAAGCTTGAGCCATATTTGTCTGTGCTAAAATAGTTCCGTGGAGTGAGTGTGTGCAGATAGTCATCACATCACAGTTTTTGGGACCTGTAAATACTCCCACACTTCACATACAAAATGGCCGAAACAAATCCCATCTATGGACCTTTCTTTGGAGTTATGGGGGCGGCGTCTGCTATCATTTTTAGCGGTATGTAGCTTTTGTGTGTTTTAACGTTGACGGAATGGCTGAACGAGTATGTAGGGAAAATGTCATCGGGATAGACTCA
Organism: Heliconius nattereri; assembly: GCA_013403645.1. Taxonomy (NCBI): domain Eukaryota; kingdom Metazoa; phylum Arthropoda; class Insecta; order Lepidoptera; family Nymphalidae; genus Heliconius; species Heliconius nattereri. Next base: position 10,300,976 of record JAAIXI010000236.1, read on the forward strand.
CGCGTCCACCCGTACCTGTTATTTGTTTCTTGGTAATTGTCTTTAGGGCGGGTAATCTATTTAATTGCGAATATGGTTATTTTAGGCGTACTAAATATAGGAACAGCCTCACCTTGGGGACACGTTAAATCTAGATATCTATAGCATACTTCAATCGATTGTATTCGCATCGATGTTCTTAATAAAACTTGCGGTTTTGGTATAAAGGGGCGTAGCACGGGGTTGGAAAAATGAATCGATCATCATTTGATTGACATCGTGTAGCGTAAACCATTAATGTTGGCAGCATTGCTGATGTAGCGTTAAACCACTGTCATGACACATTAAAACTTTAATCAATACTGTAGATAAAACTAAAGATATAGGCATTTCTAATCAAATATCTATAGAAAATAAAAGTTTGTCTCGGTTATCTTATGTCTATTAAAGATTTCTTAATCGTAAATGTCAAAAGACGTTAACGCATTCTAAAATGAATGTAAGCAATTGATTTGCGCAGGCTTGCAAAAACGCTGTTTTCAGCGAAACTATTGGCGTTTGTATAGGTGGTGTCTTTTCCAGTTAACCAATTCGATTTTCAACTTGAAAATCATGTGACTTAACTTGATCATGTGATGGAGGTAGTCGTAACTTAGTACCTTCTCAGCTTTGAGTACTAATTTTATTGATTTGTATAGTATATACAAATATATATATGATGAGAATTAAGATTGAAATAGATACTCTTTTAGATATAATAGTAAAATTATTAATATTCTATCAGTATTATAGGGAATTACCATTTAATAAATGTTACTGTTAGTTACCTTGTTACATATTTACAAGGTTTTTAATGTCATAATAATTGCAAATGAAATTAATAAAGTTTTTGTACACAATTAAGTACTTGATAATTACTTTAAGATAATTGCTTTAAAGATGAGTTGTTCTTATTATACAATACCTAGAAGTGCCTTATGTAGGTTAAGAGCCTAGATTTATATAAAATGTGATTTTCAACAAATAGGTCACATGATTTTTCTTTAGAAATGTATTTCATTATAATGTTAATGTAAAGCCTAGTAAGCCATTGTATTCTATATATAATTATATATATATATATATATATATATCTCATAAATACAAAATTACGAAGTATATTATTGTAATTATTTTATTTATTGTATTATTTTACTCATAAAAAAACAAAAAATACTTTTAACTATAGATAAGCTGTGCACATGACAAAATTCAAGAGCAAATAACAAACTCCAAATTCTTTAATTAACATTGCTGATGTTGCATTTATACTCTGCAATACTGCATTTTTATTAATGAGCTAAAAAACTCAAAATATAGCCTGTAGGCTAAGTGTAACCAACAAAATGTCATTGAGTAATTACATCACATGATTTGCTTCATTACTTGAGTTAAATTGCAATGTCCTAATAAAGTTTCATTTAACTCTCAACCATTTTCATAAGATTTGGAAACAATTATAGAAGCAAGAAACTATAAGTATTAATAGAAGAAAATCTTTTTCTTAATATAACAAAAAAAATAGTCTAGATATTTTAAAACTGGGTCATCAGAAGCCACACCCTATCAAATTACATAATTTATGTATTAAATAATAATGCTTGAGGTCAATTGTAATGACTTATTAATTTATCATCTAATTTTATTTTTAATCTATGTACTGTCATAATCTGTACTTGTAGGTATAAATAATATCATACAAGAAGCATGTATATTTTGCATGATAAAAATTATTAAAAGTCTTTCATTATCAAGGGCCTAATACTAATACTTGAAACCTTCTTATTTTTACTATTAAATAATATATTATTACAAATTACTAATAATAAAATTCCTTCATATTCCAGCCCTTGGTGCGGCCTATGGCACAGCCAAGTCAGGCACAGGTATCGCCGCCATGTCGGTGATGAGGCCTGAGCTGATCATGAAGTCCATCATCCCTGTTGTCATGGCGGGTATCATTGCCATCTACGGGCTGGTCGTGGCTGTGCTGATTGCTGGGTCATTGGAGGCTCCGGCCACTTATCCTCTTTTTAGGTGAGATTTGCTAGTTATTTAGGAACCACAAAAATATTTGAACAATTATTACATTACATGATTTGGCCCAATGCATAAACTACTATTAATTTAATGTGTATATGTGAGGGTTGTGTCTCACTCTTGAATTAATTATATTTATCCTCACTCTGCAAAGATAATTACTGTATTGAGTTTAGCTACTTAATTAATAAGTTAATATTGAATTCAGGTGGGTAATGGAAATCAGCCTCTTTAGTTATAAAGTTCTATCACTCACTAGATTGTCTCAGCCTGTTCTGTAATTATAAATATTATAAATTTATTGCTAATAGGACTAATTATAAAAATGGCAGAATGTCTTGTAATATTTGATTAAGTAATTTGTCTTACATAAATTGGACCTGTTTTAATAATTATATGGCATCTTCTAATTTACTTACATTCAATAAATACAGCAGATTAGAATGATTGCTGAGATTATTTGCTCCAGTGGTTTCCTGTTGCAGCTAGGTTTTGTTTTGACATTGAATATTGTAACAATTGCTTGTCATTGACTACTGTTATTGACAATCTATTCAAGATCAAATATGATAATGACATTGGATAATAAAAAGTGTCAGTATAAAGATTGACTTATTTAGTGGTAAATCATAAGTTTTATATTTGATTTTTGATATTTCTATGTTTATTCATATACTAAACAATAATTAGTTATAATTGACATGTCTAGAAAATAAATACTATAATACTGCATTGAAATTGTTGATATATATTTTTGGGCCGTCATTTGTATATCGCAAAATGGTAGATTTAATTTCAATACTTTTGACCATTAGTAATATAATACCATAAAATCTTATTGCCTAAATCGAGTTATAATTTAACATTCAAGGAGTTGATTAATCTTATTGATTCTGTGGTATCAATAAGTCATACTTTAGTACTTTTTTGAGCACTTACTTTAAATTAAAATTTTCCGTTTAATATTATCATTTGTCCAATATTAATATATTTTTTTCCATTTTCCAGAGGTTTCATCCATTTGGGAGCGGGTCTCGCTGTAGGTTTCTCTGGTTTAGCCGCAGGTTTCGCCATAGGCATCGTGGGTGACGCCGGCGTCCGCGGTACCGCCCAACAACCAAGGCTGTTCGTCGGAATGATTCTCATTCTCATTTTCGCTGAAGTATTGGGTCTATACGGTCTCATCGTAGCCATCTATCTGTACACGAAACAACAGTAAATTTTAATATCTGACATCCATTCACCATCTTGTATATCCCCTCGAAGTTTTTTTAAGTTCATATGTCGCGCAAATCAATCGCTGGTAGCTATTAAACTTCGAGGGTTAAGATTAAAGTATAACATCAAGCGTTGACTTTGTAGACTTGATGCTGCGTCTACAGAGATCATCCTTATACTGTATATTTAAATGAAATTTAAATTTAAACCTCCATCAGCTACCGAGTGATTGAAATTTCAGCTTTGATTTTTGGAGTATTAATTATTATTACTTCTACATACTACTACATACTATGAGCGCGTTACCTATTGCGAAATATATCACTTAGATTATTTTAGTGTAAGGCGAAACTAATGTACAGTTAGAGTAGAAAGTTAAGTCCAAACGAAAAAAAATATTTATGAACCGTATCCCCAGCGGTACTGTGTACCGCATAATGTATCGTTCAATACCTGGCTTTTAATTATATTGTTGTAATAATTGCTACGTTTCATGGGTGTGCCTGTCCCGGTGCTCTCGTCTGTATGCTGTGACCATACTTAAATTATTATATATTTATTTATATATATGTATTAAATAAATTATCAGTCTGTCTGTTCGAAAGTGAGTCACAAACCAATGTATTTGCCAGGGATCAGTTAATAAACATGATTTGTACATTCCATATTATTTTGTTTCTTACTTGTTTTTTGTGTGTTTTATTTCTTTTTTTTTTTCCTCGACATTATTATTATTCTTTTTAATAATTATATTAATAACTAGACATTGCACTTTTAATATATATATTAATTGAACAATGGAATTTTTAAACAATATTTTTATTATGTATAAATACCTCATAGTCAAATGATGTTTGAATGAAATATAAAATTTGGTAAGTAAAATGAAATAAAGATACAAATAGGTGAAATTGTATTATTTTAGGTTTTCATGTTAGAGAATGTTATAATCTTGGTGTTATTGAATGAATTGTGTTAATAAAATATTTTGAAAACTACTTGTAAATGATGTATCGAGTGTTTCAGTTGTCCAGTTTTCTTTTTTTTTTGTTATATTTTCACCTGTTTTGCCTTTTACATAAAAAATACAGTAAATTAAAATTAACTTAAACAGAACTAATATATTAAATGAATTCTTACTTCAAACTTTCAAAAAAATATTAAAAAACAAAACAGAAAATTTGTATAAACATAACTAGTTCAGTCCATACTATATTATGTAGTTTTTTTTATGAATTTAGTTTCTCATCTGTACTTATTCAAATTAAAATTTGTATTCAAGAAATTACCTAATTAAATTAAAACACATTTAACACATTTAGATTATAACACTGAATATTATATTAAAATTTATCATAGGTCTTGAAGTTATATAAAAACAAAAAAAAATTGCACTTTACACGCAATGTCTATAATATATACATTGAATAATCAATAGTCATTGTTAATATATCCGTTTTGTAAAATGCGGAAATCTTTTTTGTGGTGATGAACCGAAAATATGGAAATTAGATCAGATATGGAGTGTCCGACAATAATCGTGATGATTGTGGGTTCTTTCAATCCTACCAAGGAACGAATTATTTTTATTTCTTTGCTCTGGCTACTACACAAAGTGCTGGTTTTCATGCTCAAAAACTCAGAAAATGCCATATCAGTGTCTAAAAAGGTTGATATTATTTTAGAATAAATTGTGGGCAGAATAGTTGAATGTGATAGTTGGTTCGGTTCATTGCGACCATTAGCCTTTAATTTTGTGGTTCCACACAATGTCTAAAATTGAAAAATGAACTGTATGTAAGTACAGTCGGACGCCTTGATCTTAAATTGTCTAAACTGCGCATTTTTCATCCGGAAAGGAAAAGTTAAAAATTAAAACACAAAAAATTATGGGCGGCCATGTATCTTCGACCGTACTTGTATTATTCAAAAGACCTCATAGAAATATGGGAATTGCCGCTTAAATGCAACACAAATCGATGATTCCTATTGATGTTATGTAATCATTTGTATTAATTACGATTTAAATGTCAACGCTAATTGTGATGATGATTCAAAGAAATCCGTTTGGATTTATAACTTATAATTAACCTTGGTTCTCGATAGTTTCTACTCATATCTCGCAAAATCATATATCTACCAGTTTAATCAATAGCTGATGGCATTGTACGAAGATAATAAGCGTTACATTAATGGATCTCTCGATTTGTTATTTATTTAGCTGAAAATTAACATAATACCGTATGTATGTAAAAACAATTATGTTCTGTAGGGACAACGTGAATAAATTATAGCAAAATAAATTACGGTACAATTAGAAATATTTGATATCAACTTTACACTTTTCTTTTTTGAAAAAGTTTCTTGATATTATTCTCTATTAGAGATCGTTATTTTAATATCTTATTTAATTATCTTTTTACACATTTTTTGTTAAGTTTAAAAATAGTATGATACGGGAGGTTACTTGCTATGATTTATTTAGGTGTGGCAACAAAAACACTTTTACAACAGATGACGTTACAGTTGTCACTTGTCAATTATAAAGTTTGGTGGCGTTTCATTATTGGCTCTTGCATTTCTATTCATATAAGAAATTTACGTCCAATAAATATAAAAATAAGAATTAAAAAATAATAATGAAGTACAAATTATTACTTAGTTTTCTTGCTATACTAACATATTATAATGTTAATGCACAAAATCGTGGGAAAGGTGTAAGTTTACTAAGAAAATAGTTGTCCCACCGGTAAACCTATTTTTAAGAAATACGAGTATAAAACAATATCTTATTGAATTCCAGCTGGAGGAGAAAGTACAGCAGCTGGCGGAAATGTCGCTTAAACATTCAGTAATACCATTAAATCTGAATAAGTTTAAAGATTACGTGAAGTCTTCGCCAAGAGACTACTCGTTCATCGTGATGTTTACAGCTATGGCTCCTTCAAGGCGGTGTGCTATATGCCAACACGTTTATGATGAATATTTAATTATAGCCAACTCAATGCGCTTCGCTGGAGCACAAAATAACCAATTGTTCTTTGGCATGGTTGATTTCGATGAAGGTTCTGATGTCTTTCAAATGGTGGGTATTGTTTTTATGTATAGAAAAACATTGTCGATTTTCTCGAAATAACAAAAAAGAAAGCACCAAAAATAAAGCACACAGAGATATACATCTTGGCTGAGCGTTTAGAAGAGCATTTCATATTTTTGAAATATCTATCTAACAGTGAGGGATATAAGTTTTTAATCAGTCAATTGTACATGTCAATGGAGCAAGCATGTGAACAGATATAGTTGTCTATCCTAATGACAAACTATTTGTAGAATGGGGCTGGAAGGCAGATTGGGACTATTAGTTCTCTATAAGGAACACTATAGTCTTTATTGATAAGTGGACTACACACACACACAACAAGACAAAGATAATTTATCATTTTAAATTTCTAGTATTTGTTGAGTTCAACCAAAAAATACTTCAATTTTGTAATTTTAGTATAGATAAATTTTTAATTTCAGCTAAGACTCAACACAGCACCAGTAATCATGCACTTCCCAGCTAAAGGTAAGCCCAAACCAGCTGATTCCATGGACTTTGAGAGAATGGGCATACACGCTGAGGCTATTGCTAAATGGATACAAGATAGAACTGATGTTCAGGTTAGATTCGATTTTTTTAATCTTCCCTCATGTTGTGTTGTGAATATATGTAGAGAGAAACCCGTTTTATATGACTTTTGTCTGTGTACTGTTTGGTTTCGAGACATTTCACTAATATTGTTAGACTTTTCGTTTTTATTGTCATTTAAATTGCAAAAATTTAAATGACAATAAAAACTTTATTTTAGTATTTTAAGTGTTAAATCATATAAAATTTTACCACATTTTTCTACACCATCTACCAGAGTAGGCAAAAGCCTTGTGTATGGGATACTACTGAGATTAAAAATATATTATATATGTGTTGACTTTTTTACAGATTAGAGTACTAAGACCACCAAACTATTCAGGCGTAGTAGCATTCTCAATGCTATTCATTCTAGTGGCAGGCTTCCTATACTTGAGACGGAATAATCTAGAATTTCTATACAATAAACAAATGTGGGCTATAGGTGCAGTGTTTTTCTGTTTCACAATGGTGTCCGGCCAAATGTGGAACCAAATTAGAGGCCCACCATTCTTCCACAGAACTAAGAATGGGCCAGTTTATATTAATGGAGGATCTCATGGACAATTTGTGTTGGAGAGTTATATTGTTGCTATGTTGAGTATCCTTTTTAGAAATGGCAAGAATATAACAATGAGTAAAACTTAGACATTCTCATGGGTTCTATAAAAAACAAAATTCTCTCAATATAAGAGAATGTATACTATGCATGCAATTTACACATTGTAAATTTTTCCCAATTTGAGATCTTCATACAAATAAAATAACAAATATTGAAATTATTTTATTGCCACAATGCAGGTCAAACAGTGATACTCAACAACTCTTTACCAGAATGAGTTAATAAAAATAATTCATTGCCTAGGAGTGGGAATCAAACCCACAACTTTGTGATCACATGATATCCAAAATTACATTCCTTAAGTCACAACTCAGATGGTGCAGTAGTAGTCGGCATGATATTGATGATAGAAGCTGCAGGAGGTGTCAAAGGGTCTTCAGAGGTTCAAAAGGCACAGGACGGCAAAAAAAGAAGGTTCCAGTCCGTTGTAGGATTGATATTAGTTTGTGTGTTCTTCTCACTTTTGTTGTCTGTGTTTAGAGCTAAGACTCAGGGTTATCCTTATAGGTAAGATATTTTTGTTTATATATATTTTTGCCGGAAATTGTAATAATTAGACAATATTGATGGGAGGAAATTGCACATTTGATGAAACTTTAACTGGGATAATCGTGTTTGTTTAGTATTTGTATTTTTAGAAACTCCCTGTAAACGCGACAGAATATGGGTTCGTTCCCCGCTCAAGCAAATTTAGATATGTATTATTTTTATTTCTTTGCTCTGGTGTCGAGGCAAATCGCGGCGTTGAGTTCCGCAACTCAATACCCAGTGCCCCCAGAATTCAGCAGAAAATGATGAATGCAAGTACCTTAACACTGGTTCCCATGTGCCTACCTGCGGTGTGTGGAATACAGCATGAAGCTGTGTATATACTGATGCTTTTTTAATATTTACTATAAATTTCAACACATTTTTCAAGTACAATATTTTTCTATTTCTAATATTCTATTCATTTTGTTTCAGCTTCCTGTTCAAATAGAATATAAAAATAATTGTCTGTCTGTGTGCAATTCAAAGTGTGATAGTGTATACTTGTTGTTTGAAATAAAACACTTAAACATTATTTATTTTGATGTATTTATTATTATTAATATCTAATAAAAATCTCTTAAATATTATTATATTATCTTTTAACATTATTTTAATAATAGTATAAAACCAGAAAAAAATATATATGAAATCTCTAAATCTTATTTTTGAAACTTGATTTTAAAATTGCCTTTATTTTTATGTTGTCCATATTAAATGGTGGAAAAAAATAAATAAATATTTCATTTCCTTGAGTGGGAATAGCATCTACCGCTGGTTGTTTAAGGTCCTATGCTTGAGCTCCTGTGCAATACATATGTCTGGCATCAATTGGAAACTATTATATATATAACTATAAATTATTGGAAATATTAAATAAAGTGGGAAAGGTAATGAATTAAAACAAGGCTTCAAATAATTATTATACAACTACAGGGAATTATCTAGCAGTCTAATAACAATATCCGGTTCTAAAGAATTCATCGGGCAGAGTGACGTTAGCGATCTTTTTCTTTCGGTCGCCGTTGACAGACCATGAAGGTACCAGCCAGTAATTAGGGTCGTCCTTATATAACCTCTATGGTCATTATTTCTAACAATAGCAATTTTTTTCTAAATAAATCATATAGTTTCTGTTATAATTATAACAGCAAAAATATACACTTGGGATTCATATTTTAATTTTTTACAATAAATAATTATAAAAATGTATTAAGTCTAGACTTATACTAGTATAATAGTCAAAAATACATCTTTTTATACCTATAAAAGTTGTAAAATGCATTTTTCAAATGCTTTCTTCAACATACAGTCTCATATAATAATATTATAAGTATTAAATCTCATAGAGTTAATATAGTAAATAATGGTCATTTAATTTCAAATATTTTTTATTGCTTTTCAAAAGCAATACATATTTTTCTTAATGTAATATAAATATAACTTATTTTTATAATAAATAAATGTTACTAGATGATGTCTTGTATAAAAATATTTCACCATACATGTGGTATGAGTATCTTTCTGTCATTTGGGAAGTTTTTGAATGTGTCTTTGTAGAAGAGGTAGGCTTGTTTCGCTGTTATTGTCTGAAATTACAAAGAAAAGAAATTAAATATTATAGAGAACAAATAACTTACCAACATTGTGTATTTTTTTTTATATTACAGAAAGCCAGTTCAAGTCTTGTCTTACAAAACTTAACATAAGAAACATAATTTCTTTTATATTTCAAATTGTATGAAACTCTATAAATATAAAGTTAATAAATCATCTCACAATAAATATATAAGAAAATAAAATAACTAACCTGATTAGCAATAACCCACAAGAAAATAAAGAAGAATGTCCTAGTCGGTACCAACAGTATCAATGATATATACATTATAATTTCTGTCAGTCTGTGGGGACTACATACATAGTCAAACAATCTTCCTTTAGGCAAACCATAGTTTTCAGTAACAACATTCCCCTTTTTATCTTTTCTTAAGTTTACTAGTATCATGTTAGATTTGTACTGCTCCGTCCAAGCCCAAAGGAAAACTATCGTGCAGGGTATTGCTAATATTAAAGTTCGAATGTCTTTCCATACTATTAGAGATCTGTCGTGAGTTCCTGTAATGAGAAATTAATAAATGTTGGTTTTAATAAATATAATATAAATACATTCTTTTAAGATCAACCAACAAAAGCCAAGTGTTAAGACACATTTAAAGTTAAATTTTAGTACATAAATAAATCAGCTTCACGCTGTATCCCGCGCAAGCCAGGATAGGCAGGTTTCCTACCTAGTGTTAAGAAACCCCGTTCTCCACTTTCCCCAGAAGTCTAGCGGCATTGCGTGTTGAGTAGCAGGACTCAATGCCACGCACTCAATGCAAATTTTGTATAACTTTTTTTATGCTTCATATTTGTAATTTCCAAATTGTGTTCAACTCTTAATAAAATAAAATAAAAAAAAATCTCTATACAAATTTTAATCAGACGATATTAACTACACAATACTCAATATACAATAACTACTATATATATTTTATAGCAAATCTGATGGCATTGTTTCAATTATAATCTTAAGAAAATATTATAATTATTAATAGAGTAAAAAATTAAAAAAAACATACCACAAAACAAAGGAGCCTGTCCAACAGCAGCTATGATAACTCCTAAATAGTGCAACATTCCTGCGGCATAGTGACTTAAATTCATTTGTGCTCTCTTAGAAAACACTTGTACACTGGTTGTCTCATACATTCTTCTTGTACATTGTATTGTCAGAAGAAATAGAGCTAAGAGAGCAGCGGGTGCAGGAACTAAAAATAAAAAAGAGAGCTTAATGTGACTGTGTGTGAATAGTGGGTTTGATTCTCCATTATGAAAAAATATTAATTTCATTTCCTCTCTCTGGTAACAACAAAGACAATATGCAATGTTTTAAAAATTGGCTTGAAATTGGGGACAGGAATATCTTAGCACTAGGTTCCCTATACTGCTATAAACATGATACAGCATGACAGTAAAAAAGAGAAATAAAAGAGTAGGTATGTAGGTCACATGAAATTGACTCTAGGTTTAGTAATTGCAACTGTATGTGAATCTCTAGGTACGTCAGTATGTTTTATTTATATATAAAATATTATTTACAAAACTTAAGCTTACCGGAAGGTTCATCCTGCTCTAAGAAGAAATATAGCATGTTCACAACATATCTATGCACATCAAAACTAAATATATATACAAAATTGGCATACACTAAGGTAATTGTGCCAAAAACCACGGAAAATAAATAGAAATGGGAATATGCTGACTTCGGCATTTCAATTGATTGAAGAAAACTAGCCCCTTCGCCTTTGTAGGCGAAACACCCATATTTAAAACCTTTTAAAATCACTGGAGGCAAATGTTTCTCAAAACGATCTATTAAAAGTCCCGTTAACGTAACAGAAGTGGTCAAAATGAGAAACGATAAATCTAATATATTAATCATTATTTTATGTTTTCTAAGACACAGCACACAAGCACTTTATACGAGCGTCTAATCGAGAGTCATAGCAAATCAATATGTAGAACATAACGGTTAAGTCTGCATAAATAACTTTAAACTCAATTTTTTAAACTTTCGTCCCCATTTTCGCTTTTACATTCTAATCAGGCAATAATAGTTGCTCTGACTTTAGTATTAAGGATGAAATTGCATTTTGCGGCCTTTTTAATTATTATATTCGGAAACTTAAGTTTATGGACGATTTATCTGTATTTATAAATAATTGCTGTAATGTTATAATTATAATAAAATTGGAAAAATTAACATTCAGTAGGTACTCATCATGAAGATAATCGGAAAATATATTTTTTGACGGACCGGTCAGTGTTGGCAGCGCATAACAAACTAAAAATAAATACGATGTTGCAAGTTTCTACTATTTCTAATTAAGTAAAATAAAAATTAACGCAGAGTTAAAAAAAATATAAAAGTATGTATATAAATGAATATCTATTTACTTCTTTAAATTTATTTTAATATTGTAATAGTATAACAAGTCAAGTCCAAGTCTGATTTTGACGTATGCATACAATGACACCTTATTCATCGAGTCAAAATGTGTAATTGTGAATTCAGTTCTTTTAATATCGCGTAAATATTAGATTATAATTATACGGTACATTTAACAATAAGTAAAGTAATAAGCACTTTCGAGCTTAAAAACATAAATCAAATAAAAGACGTTAAAAATAATAATTATAATATTTAATTTAATTTCCTTTCCCCGTTATAGTGAACAAGGCGTAGTTCCACCTCTCAACGCAGTCTTGTAAAAATTAGATGGAAATTGGTGAACCCAGTGTCTTAACACTATGGATTGGTTCCCCCTGCATATATGTACAAAAGCTTGAAGTTCTTAAACTGGGACACTGTCGCAGCATTAATGACAACTAAAAAAAATTACGTAATAAAAAAAAACAAACACATCGCACAAAATCTACTCAATATTAAAAAAAAAACAAATCGAAGCTATTTGTAATTATAATTTTATCATTCTCTTTCCAGTGAACAAACACGCCGCTAGGTATTATTGTTCGATGGCGTGGAAGTTTATTAAGTGTTACTATGCAAGTTTCTGGTCGACGATGTCAGTTCCAATGTGACGCGCCGTTTCATCCTATTTGACGGCTTAAGTGCGCCTTAGATTAGTATCGGCGCCCTGTCGACGACAAATTGTGATAGAAAAATGTTAATAAACCACTTCCGCTGTTGATTATGTCTGAATGAATATGATGGGTTCTAGTTCTAATTATTTAAGAGGGGGTTTATTGGTGTATGTTGGCGCCTCCAAGCCTGCTACGTTTTTACATGAGCAGAGAATGTAGGCCAGTCGTGGTTCAGGCAAAAGTCTGTGTGTTACGTGACTGCTTGTGGGTACGATCCCTGCTCGAGGAAGTAAAATATTTAATATTTTCATTTCTTCGCTCTGGAGTCGAGCGCGGCGTTGGCCATTGAACACGCAATATCTCTAGACTTTGGCTGAAAATGAAGAATGGAGTATCTTAACACTAGCTTCCCTCTGTCTACTTGCTATGTGCGGGATAAAAGGTGAAACTGGAACATGATAAGCGCTGGTTTTAAAATTAAGGAGAATTTATTGACATATGTTGGTACATGTTTGTACGTGAGCCAAAGTATGATGTTTAACGCCGCCACTAAGCAGGCTAGATTTTTAAAAGAGCAGAGAATAGCAGCGAAAAAGGTACTCGTCAGTCAACAAATTTGTCAAAATTGTGGTAGAAAAAATTTAATAGCTATCTTTATAGATGTTCGTAAGAGATTCGTAAGTCACACAAATCACAGTGTTTAACGCTGCCACCAAACAAGTTTTTAAATTAGCTCAAAATAGAATATGTGCGTTCAATCTACAGTAATTGATTAATTATATAGTTTAGACTTTCAAGTTTGATGATTATATTAGGCAATGTGTTTTCTAGTCAACAAAACAAACTAACAAATACTCTTAATTAGAAAAAGAGAGAATAATAAATTCTCTTTTTACTTTTATATTTCATCATTACCACTGTATTTCACCGTGAAAAATGAGTATTAAACTTGATGGATGCCCCTAATTCACAGATACGTGTTTTTTAAATTTATGCCGATACGAGTAGGTTTGATTTAGATTACCGTAAATCCCTTAGAGTGATAGCCTTATTTAACAGTTAAATTGAAATTTTTTTTTCAATCTCTAACCAATTGAAGGCTTCGATGGTAGGCTATATTTCATTGTTTTTTTTTGTGGGAAACACCTTCATTCCTTAACTCCTCTGGATTCGTTTTCTATTATTATTATTTCTTTACAGTTTCATGCATTGAAGATAAGTAGAGGGAACCTAATGTTACCTATATTCGAAACATTGCGTGTTGGGTGGCGGAATTCAACGCTGCGTTTTATATTGTAGAGGAACCCACAGCCGTCGTGGTTACAGTCAAATGTATCTCTAAGTGTAATTAGGAAAAAAATATTTTATGAAAAATAAACATTAAAACTTTTATCCATTGTTATATTTATAGTTTTAATTACATATAACTTACAAAGTTACAAGTAACGTTTAAACAAAGCCCTAATAGGGTGCGGAACTTTATACAAAATAGTTCCATATTTTGATAATAATGGTCTTTAACTTTGACGTCAACACAATTATTTTCATTGTCAATATAAAGTTAAATGTAATAAAGCGAAGTTTTATTACATTTTAGTCGTATGCCTAAATACAATTATGTTTAACCTCAATTCGCAGAGTTGCGTGGCTCAACGCCGCGCTTAGTCTTGTTACCTAAACGGGAAAGTGAATATAATTCATTCCCCTGAGTGGAGATCGTTTACATGTAGACGCTCTGCCACTGCACCATGGTAATTCTACTTATCTATATATATAAAAGGACTTGTCCTCACTGACTGAGGTAAGAAACGTAAACGTAGAAACGTGAAATTTGGACAGATGTTTACTTTTGTAATCTGGACATCCACTAAGAAGGGATTTTGAAAAATTTTAACCGTAAAGGGGTGAAATGGGGGTTGAAAGTTTGTATGGATTTTTTTGTTATCGACACCGATTTTTATAAAATTTTAAATTCAGACTCTTAAAAATATTTTATTGAACACGTATTTCACAGTTTTTTAGAATTTGCCCCCTAAGGGTGCCAATAAGGCGTTGAAAGTTTGTATGGAAAAATCTTTAAATCGCCATCGATTTTTATAATATGAGAATCTTAAAAATATTTAATTGCCCATGTGTTCCATGTTTTATTGGAATTCATCGCTAAGGGTGCAAATACGCAGGCAAAGCTGCGAGCGTCCGCTAGTGTTATTATAAAGAGTTAATGTCACTTATAGCTTAATTTTTTATAAGTTTACGTGTGTATAAGTTACACACTGAAACCTTACGTTAATTATATAAACATATAGACATTTCAGTCATGAGTAGTTATACGTTAGCGAAGTTTGAACCTTCTCCTCGAAGTTTGAACCTTTTCCTATTCTTAATTGTCCGTATTAGCTTTTAGCTGCAACTTCATCCGTATTGCAGAACAGTGGGTTACAAAGAAACGATTACCGCAACGCCTAGCCTAGCTTTCCACGATAAATGAGCTAGCAAATAGGAAAAGGCTTTTTTAAGAATACTTAGATTACTATTTGATCTAAACTTTTCAATAGGATTTAAATCTGTTATCATCACCTTTAGCCCAGTCTCTACTGTGCTATAATGGTAATAATTTCGCAATATAAATATTAAACAAATAAAGATGTAAAAGCAAGTAATAAGTGAAAAAGCAAATATTTGACTGTCATCGAGACTTGAATGATAAAACAAATATAAACACCAATACATAATTGTGTACTGAATTAAATGAATTCAGATTTTTCTTATTCTTGTTATTTTTCATATAGTATCCAATATATTCTTAAAAGAGCGAAATGTGGAGAACAGAGTTTTCAGAATTTGTGAGATTTTTGATCTTAATACGATCACTGTAATTGTAAACGCGACTTGCGGGTTCGATTCTCACTCGATGTAATGAAATATTTAATAGCTCTGTTATCTTCAAAGCTTCTCTACAATCAGAAGCTCAACAAAATCACCATAAATCCTCATCTACATACCTTTTAAATTAAATTGTTTTCTACAATACAAAATTGCGTTACAAAAATATAATGTATTTTTGTAGCCGTGTCGTATTGTAAATACAAATGTGTTTAAACCAAACCAGCCGCTCGCATTGTCCGACCGCGCGTGATGTTTATTTGATGTGAACACTGCACAGTGAATATTCTTTTGAGTGTTATTAATAAAAATATACATCAGCTTCACGCTGTATCCCGCACACAGCAAAGTAGGCAGACAGAACCTAGTATTAATACACTCCGTTCCCCACTTTCCGCCGAATTCTGGAGGCCTTGCGTGGCAGAACTCAAGGCCACGCTTTGAATCGATAGAAGCGAAAATAGAGTGAAGAAATGGAAATATAAATGTAAATAAATATTTCACTTCCTCGAGCGGGAATCGAACCCGTAACCGTCGCGTTACAGTCACACCCTTGTGCCGCCACGATCGCCTACGCATCCTTATGCTTCTTTATTACGTTTATTTAATTTATTTCTTTGTGGATGAATTGGTACTTCCAATAATTACAACACGAAAATTATGATAATAATTTTCACTAATAAAATTAATTGTTTATTTGTTTTAAATGGGAATGTCAACTATTAATAAACTACCAGATTAGTTTTGGCGACACCAGTCAGCGGCACCTTCGTTATTCACGTTCCAATAAAAATAAATGCTAAGCGAATCACACTAAATTTTTACTAACATTTTATTATTATAACAAAAATATATATATTTTTCGGTAAAATGTTAATTCTTGTTCAATTTCAAATTGCCAAGTTTATATTACTTTAAACATTTCCCTATTGGCTGTGTAGTTTGCAGTATGCAGTATGCAGTATGCACTATGCAAGCGTATCTGTTATGCGTTATTCCGTATTTGAGTCACGAAGGTCTCTAGGCGTTTGCCGCCAACGGTAGTTCACTTGAGTAGTTTGTACAGAAAACTTCTTTCTACATATATTCTAAATGAAACCCGGCGTTTAAAACGCTGGTTAGAACTGTTTTTTTTAAATCATAATATGTATCTATGTTTAATTTTTAACATTCTTTTCGTATAAGTAACTTTGTAATTATGTAATTGAATCTAAGAAACTGAATTTGACCATTTCATAATATTTTTATCATATTGAAACTTGACAATTATATGTAGCTTAGGTGATAATATATTTAATTGGAATATATTTTGATTGGTCTGATGATGGAGCCTGAAGGTGGGACATGAGTTTGGGTACTTCATTTTTGGACCTATCTATGGAAATGGAATGTGGGAGATGGAACGAGTCGCGAATGACAATATTATTTACTTATGGAAAACCTTTCTCAATAGGCTTGTTTATGCTACGTAGGCATCTCAAATGTGTATTGGTACATGGTACAAAAATCTGTATTGTCCGTGTAAATCTAAGATCGAGAAGTAGAATTAATAAAGATCTCTTATACCAGAAGATATATTAATTCTGTTATAAGTTTTGTTTTTTTATGGGGCTCGAAAACGTGATTTTTTTTTAATTTTATATTTGAAAACGTGTTATAAAAGCCAATAAATAACACTTAAAAAATTAGGCATCCAATTTATACGGGCGTTTTTTCCCCGCCACAAAAACGCTAGTCTACCGCACCAAACAATAAAAATAACAAGACGACATTTTCAACTTTTCTAAAAGAATACTTTGAGTGCTCTAGACGTTTCAGTCGACATACAAATTACAGAGTCGAATGCTTATCACTATTCACTAGTATAGTAGTTGTACTAGAAGTATAGAAGTACTTGCTCAGATAAGTTTACAATGAGGATATTGGTGAAACTTGGCTTTTTCTTTTATTTTTCTTTATGTAATGGTACAATTTTATATATTGTACCTACTATTCTAGTGTTCTAGTAGTAAGTAGTTTAACGTCTTTGTTTTTAATAAAAGAATTGTAAGCCTATCCTACATAAGAAACGTTTGGATCGAATTATTTTAACCGTGGGTGCTATGTAAGTATTTTTTTTTTTATTTTCACACTATTGATTCGGCGGAAAGTGGAAAAAGGAGTGGCTTAAAATAGGTGCTGTAAACAAATACAGCGTCAAGCTGATTTAATTATTTATTTATACTATATATAAATTGACTAAAATTGAAGACCTGAATGGATATTATAATTTACTTCATAAAATTTCTGTAAATTATGAAAATTGCTTTAAAAAAACTGGACAGGTGCTAGTCGTACACGATGCTTCTTTGCCTAAAAACGATAAAAAACAACCCACCTCGCTTTATCCTTTGGATACGGAACCCAATAGAGTAAAATGAGTAATGTGATTAGTAAAAAAGTGTCCACCATTTCATGAAATAATATTATTAAAAATTCAGTAATAATTGATCTTTGACAAATATTTAATAACGAAAATATAAAATAATAGTGAAACCGTTCTAAAATATCCACCACACGTTAGACTAGTGGGGGATTAACTTTAGCCTCTCATTAGGAGCAAGCTTTGCTAGCGAGTCAATTAATAGCCTGTTATTTTCCATTTTATAAAAGGCAATAGTTTTATACGGATAAAGGCCGTCGTGGCCCAGTGTTTGACTTTACACGCGGTGGTTGTGAATTCGATTCCTAGATGGGGAAATTAATTATTTTAATTGGCCTGTCCTGATAACAAGATTATATCATGTCATGTTGAAATTCTATAGAGTCGTAAGCTCATTTGGGACATAATATATTTGTCGCAACAAAAATATAAGAAAAATAACGAAAAAAAAACAAAAAATAACGAAATATAACTTTATTTCCTGGATCCCTCTCCCTACTCTGCTTTACAGAGTAAAGCTGAGAAATATTGATGATAAGGAAACAAAGCAATAATAACGTAAAAATATACGGTACGGAACGGAGTATACTTACTCGTATTTCTTATAGTGTCATTTTATTAAAATAAAAAATAAATCAGCTTCACACAATGCCCGCACACAAGAGTGTAGGCAGGGGGCATCCAGTGTTTTAACACTTCGTTCCCAACTTTCCATTCATTGCGTGTTGAGTGGTGGAACTCAACGCCGAGCTCTTGCCTTGGTACCAGGGCGAAGAAATGAAAATATTTATAAATAATACTTCATTTCCTCGAGTGGGGATCGAACCCATAACCGTCGCGTTACAGTCACACTCTTGTGCGTCACGGCTGTCTCAAAATAAAAAATAAATACAAATTAAAAAAAATAAAACTTATAAAAAAAATAAAAAAAAATAAAACCTACAAGGCAATATTTCTTGTAGGTATATCAAAAATGTACAAAGATCCACCTCGAGCCAAAGTGAAGGTAGTAAATAAAACAATCCAATAAGAGCTAGTGCCAATAACGGGACGGCGGGGAAGTACCGACCGGCTTGTGTTATGAAAAAAGTTACAACAACGATTTATAGTCCAACGGACAAATTCTGGTTTCAACTAAATGGGTTTTTTTGAGTATATAAATAGAAGCCGTTGTGAAGCGCAACTGCAGTGAGTTCGATTCCCACACAGGGATATGAATTATTATTTATTCATATTTTCATTTCTACGCTCTGGTAAAAAGGCAAACGGCAAACAAAAAAGTGGGAAACGGAGAGTCTTTACACAAAATTCTTTACTCTGTAATGTGAGACTGTAAACGTTCGAAAAACACGTTTGTTGTATGGGAGCTCTCCTTAAATATTTGTTGTATTTTTATCTAACAATTTATTTTAATAGTAAATAAGTATATAAATAAATATACTGTGGATATTTGAAGCGTCTACATCTTGCCGTTTTCAACACCAATCGAGCAAAAAAAAAAATTACGGGATCTGCTTAAATATGAATTTTATTCTGTATTTGTAATTTTAGTGACAATAGAAATAAATACACTATCTGTGAAAATTTCAACTATCTAACCATCGCGGTTCTTGAGATTCGTGACTAAGAGACAGACAGATACAGGACGTACAGCGGAGTCTTAGTAATAGGGTCCCGGCTTACACCGTTCGGGTACTAAACCCTGAAAAAAGCATTTGTTTTATTTAAAACTACCACACATATGTAAAGGCTTTAATTTTAAAACTTTATTTAATATTTTATTCGTTTCCTTTGTACAAAAAGGCTGTTATTCATTACACGAACTCTCAAACGAGGTGTACAGTGCACTCGTCTCAAGGGCGGCGTGCCCTATCTCATTGCAGTTAGCTCACCTGTAGTCTAGATATACTCGAACTTTTAGATCGTATCTTAAAAATACATGTTCAGCAAAGCTAAGTTAAGAGCCAGGGGAATATCTTAGGGATTTTCGAGATGTTCTCGATTTTTTTATTAAAATAATTTATGTGGGTAATATCATCTATATTGTTTAAAAATATATAATAGATGTTAATATATATATCTATAGGTACGTAGAGATAAGTTTGCTAGAAATTTTATTAAATACCTTTGAAATTTGTTATTAATTCTAACGAATAATCTCTAGAATTATTGGAGAAATGTAATGGGCGGAAGGAAAAAAGTGTAGAAGACGTAAGGTGACAAATACACTTACACATGGATTATATATTTAAGAAACTAACAACTAACACTAACTCAAGAATATTCAGAATATCAGTGTTAAGATAAAAAATACATGGTTAATTTTAAAATTAAACTGTAAATATTTGAATTTAAAAAAAGCAAAAACTTTGCAGAGAAACTTTTATTTTCTTTGAAAACCTGCGGTCCCCACTATAGAAAGGAACCAAGTTTTAAATCTTTTAAAAAATGATCGACGTAATATTAATTATCTTTGCAATGTCGAGTTTTTAATTAAAACTTTGATAGTTAATTGGCACTTGGAATTTCGTTTTGTAGTTTTACGCATCTACCACATATAGATATCAGGGGAAGTATGGACAGCCTAGTGTTCATACACTCCTATGTTCTACCGAATTTTAAGATGGCTCAGCAGCTGGCTGGGCACGCGACGGCTGTGGATTCTATTCTTATTCGTAGAAAACAAATATTTTGACGTCTCTGCTCTGGTAACAAAGCACGGTGTTGAGCCCCGCTACAAAAACAGATAATGGACTGTCTTAACACTAGGTTCCATTTATCTAATAGGAGGAACCCACACCCCTACGTATGTTATCCTTTGAAGTCATTGATCGATTTCTTTACAAGAAAAATAGCATCTATTCTACTCTAGCCATCTTCAGCGCGATCTCGATGTATCTCAGTCATTATCTACATAAGTGTGTCTATCCATAGTTTACTCGATTGGAAATCTAAATGGCAATCTTGAAAATTATTTACTTTCATTTTGCTCCAATGTATAAAATTTTTATGTTTAAATTTTAGTACTGTAATAAAGTTAACTTCAAATTTTATTATGAAAATAATACGATTAAAGTTTAGATATTTTCTTAACTCATTTCTATATTGACATATTAAAAAGAAAAGAAAAATATCATTTTATTGAACGCAAAATTTTTAATTTTTTTTTTGTTAGTCACTTACTACGTTCTACATATCTATTCACGTTATATTTGCTTCTTGCGAAGTTGATAGACAAAACTTACCGTTAAGGCACATCCTTCTCCGTTTTTCACCTACTTTACCCCGACTGACTGACACTGGCGTGACGCAAAGGAGAGTAATGTGTTTATCAGTGGATTCCTATATGGCGGTGTAGAAACCAAATGCCTTGGCCAAAGATTCTTATGACAAACGATTTGTCTTAACTAAGCACATATCGACAATCAGTTGCCATATTATTGTCAAATATATCAACGTCAAACTAATTGAAATTATCAAACCTAGAACCACCGAATACGTAGTCAGTCACTTTAACTGTAGGTACTATAATAGTGATATAATTAAGACATTTGAATTTCCAAATCTACAATGTGAGATCTCCCCATACATTATGTATGTATAATTGATATAAAGCAAGGAGCAATCGTCCGTTCATCCTGAACAGGTTAAATTAGCTTTAGTACACATCGCACTGATACGTGGGATTATGAACAAACAGAAATTAATTTATATATTGTATATGTATAATATTAATTTATATATTGTATATTATTATTATATATTATTTATTAGTAATGGTTAGTGTAAATAATTAATACAATATTAATTATATATATTTTTACGCTGTATAATATAGATACATAGCAGAGTAGGCAAAGGGAACGTAGTGTTAAGACACTGTCGCCCACTTCTCGCAAAAATTATCTAAGCTTTGCGTGTTAAGTGATGGTGACTTAACATTTAAATTAAAGTAATTTTTTGTTAGTTAATTTTAATTGGGTACAAGACTATTCTTGGGTGGGCACGGACCACCCGGCCCCCCCTATTCCTACGCCTATGTCAGCTGTCTTTATGTACATCTCACGTTAGATTTTTAAATGGAAATTATAAGAATTATTTCATAATATCTTCTTACACAAACATTTTTACTCCATATTAATTTGAACATAAGTACATTGAAGTATAGCCATTTTGATAAAACTTTCATCGGCCCATTACTTAAAGTGAACGTCAAATTCAAATTGGTTTTCCTTTAAGATATTAAAACGAAATCTCTATATATCTTAAATTAATCTTTCATTGGAAAATTTTCACCAGCGTTCCCGAGATCATAATAGAAATAAATCTCATAAATCAACGTCAGGGCTCAGTTGCGATGTCCGTCTGTTCACAGACCCCTTTTTTCTATACGTATAACTTAATTAATATGGCCGAAAGAAAACCTGGATTGTATAACGGGATTGCATTTCATTAATTTTGGTAGTGTGTTTTTAAAGGCCCTATTCTGTATATTTTTTTAGTTTCCCGTCATACCTGCATAAACCGGAGTAAGTCGAGAGAAGTTAGTGTTATGACACTCCGTGTTCAGTGATGGAACTCAGCGACGCGCTTTATATTTTTACTACAGCGAGGAAATGAATATATTAAATTATTCATTCTTGCGAATAGGAATCGAATCCACAATCGTCGCGTTTATAGTCGCAGGCTTGTGCCCTGTGCCGCGATGGTCTCAAGTGTTATACATATTCTAATAATTTAATTTCATTAATATTATCAACTAGGCTAGCCAGTTGCCAGGCCAGGCTAGATTTCAGAATTAGTGAGAAGTTAGATCATTTGTATAACGAAATTTTTCAAAAAATATTATTTTAACATTATACAAAAATATATGTACAGTTCGCGCAGAGTTTTACATGGAATGATTTGCATATTATTTGAAATATAAATATTATTCCAATAGATGGGAATAATATTAAAGAAAGAATTAAAAATAACATTAAAAATTAATATTCAACATTCAATATATCGACGTTTGCGGGTTCGATTTCCATTCGGTTGAATTGAATATTAAATATTTTTATTTCCTCGCTCTGGTATCGAGACAAAGTTCCGACACTCAACAAGCAATGCTTCAAAAAGTCGGCGGTACGTGGGGAACGGAAGAGTCTTAAAGGGAATGGAGTAGAATGGACCCTTCTATCATTCTATATGAAAATGTACCAGTAATACTTTAATTAAAGGTTTTACAGGAAATCACTTATGTAATTATGTTGAAAAAGTATATTTCTTAAAAAAAAACGTTATAATCTTAGTTAAAGAAATTTTAAAATCAATCACATTCTTTCTTTTTTTTTCGCAGGGGATATCTTCAAAAGGTATCCAATCCTAGGGGAGGACCAGATTTACATAATCTGGTAGGGGTACATTCTTATCTTGTCAAAATTCTTATATACTTTTTTCTAATTTTCTTACTTTTTAAATAAATCACGGAATGACGAATCAAATATAATAAGTCACGTGACAGCTGCTACCTTCAATACGCCAGTAGAAACTCAAATGAAAACCAAATGCTCATTTCATTAGGAATAATTTCCATACGGAGGAGATCGCTGAGCGGCTAAATGCAGACATGTCTTTAGGTGAGATTGCCATCTGCATAAATTACAATTTGATTTTAAGTTGGTACGAACTAATTGTTTTTGTTCTTATTAGATTTTTAAAAATTTTAACAGAAAACAAAGTAAATACTGGTTCAGTAAAAAATATAAAATATGCCAATGCTTATACTTGCTATTAACTTTTTTTTTCACTTCTCGAAATTACTACATATCTATACCTATATCATAAATTCGAAAGTAACTCTGTCTGTCTGTCTGTCTTTTACGCAATCAGGGCCAAACCGCCTATTTAATTGTGATAAAATACTCATATAGAGATACTTGAGAGTACCGGGATGAACATAAGATACTTTTTTTTCTTATATTTGTAATATTATCGATATATACTAATATATTAAAATTAATTTTAATTTGACATGCGATTTATTCCGCCATGTTAATAACAATCGTCTCTACGCAACCGTTGCTAAACAATAGCTTGCAAAGTTTGTTGTTTTAAGAAAACGTCACCCAAAGTGAGTTTGCGTAACACATCTCTCTATTGAAAACTGAAAATAATTTCATAAATATATTTAATAAATATTCGTATGGTTCAAGCGGGCGTAGCCGCGTTCGGGTCCACTAGTATTCAATAAATAAAAAATAAAATGTAACACCTACGCAAAAGGAAGCTGGTATTAAAATACTTCGTTTCGCACTTTCCGCACAGTTTTCGAAACATTTTTATGTTGTTTGTTAGAACTAAATATTGCTCTCCGCCTTATGCCAAAGCGAGAAAATGAAAATAGTTTATTCCCATAGGGGAAATCGAACGCTAAACTGTCACGTACTGTGCGCTACTGAGTTACAACGACCCCGACTACCACTTTTATTTTTAAAACAACTCCGAGACTACAGTATAGTAAAAATTTAAAAGTCAAGCAATTACTTAGAGGCGCAGCTGAAGCATTATTCAAATGTATGCAGTCCACACCGTATCTAATCCGAGCAACCTGTAAAAGTCGAGCAAAATTCAATATTCCCCAAAACAATATCGTAACACCTGCGTGGTCGATTTCCATTCCATCCTGCCCGATTTCTGTATAAATTTTCAATTTAGACACCTTACAATGGACCCTCGTCCGTTTCGGACTATCATAATAAAATTTAGCTGTTGATTGATAGTGAGATAGTATTTGAAGAATTTATATATATCTTGACTTGAGGCCAGTTATGGTGCAGGAGCATAAATGTGTGACTGTACGCTACTGGTTCTGGGTTCGATCCCTAATCGAGGAAATTCATTACTTCGCTCTGATTTCGAGGCAAATCGGCGGAAAGTGAGGAACTAAGTGTGTTAACACTAGGATACCTCTACCTACCTTGCAATACGAGGGGGTGTGAAGTTACAAAAAAATTAAAACAATAATATTACAAGCAGCTTCCTTGTAGGAAGGCATTACAGTACTCAAGGGAAATACATTCACTCGTTAAACAATAACAAAAACCGCAGAACTGAAAGCGTACAACACTACGAGGTGGGGGCAGTATCCGAACGAAATATTTGGAAGTTTCAATGGTCAACCGCTGTAGAGCCGAAGTGAAAAGTTTTCTCTGCCCGCGTCCACATTGCGAGGATTTTTATCGCGGTTTCATGGAATGCTACACTGACATAAAGGAATGTTATGTTATTTTATTTTGTTTTTCTACCCTCTGTCCGTTCAGTACTGTATGTTCAGATCACTAAATAAAATTCTTTTTTAAAAAATGACCACTTTTTTTCTATATACATGTGTTTGTGGGTAGATTATATTTTAGCTGGGCCTTCATGTTTTTTTTCCGCTGCCTATGCTATGTGCATATGCATGTGTGTGTATTAATTAATTTGAAAAAAGTAAACTTTATATTTCTTTTAATTTATATCATTGTAATATAATTGTGAAATACCCCTTATTTACACAAAGTACACGTAGCCATGCTTATTGACTTTTCATAATAACGTTGAGAATAATACTGACTCCCTTGTGTCTCTTTTAATACAAAATTTGGTGGCATTTATTTGTAATGAAAACATTATATTTCAAATTCTATTTTATATCATAATTTAGATTTCTTTTCAGACTTACCTACCTACCTAGTGTCAAAACACTGCCTTCTCCACATTTTGAGATATTATAGTGAGATATTATTATATATTACAATTTACGTGTACATTTAATTTTATCTCTACCTCAACTTGATTTTTCGAATAAATAACTAATATTATCTTTGAAATAGCTTCCACTTTCCGTTAAAAATTTGCTCCATAAAATCCTTTCATACACATCACACTTATCAAAAATTTTCACAAACACGTGGTTGCAATTAGAACTGAACAAACATTACTTATTATCATCACTGAACTACGACAGCTTAAATACCTAACAATTTCCACAGCCACTATAGAAGTCAGCCAATTTCCAAAGTCTTTTGACGTTTATACATTTGTTAGACATCGTTTGATGAATCATCTTCAAGATGTTTCAGCTCCGTTGTACCGGACGTGTATTTGAAGTGGATTATCTTAGAATTGTTAATAATACCGGGGATCAAATGGCCTTCCTTCCTTGTCTTGTCGACAAGCAAAATGATAAACAACTAAGAAACAATAAGGCAGTTTAATTTATTTAAGCTTGTTTACCAGTGGTGGTTTTAGTTCAATTTATTTAGTAACCCAATGTTCAAGACATTTCGTATGCAGTGGCGGATCAAACAACGCGCTTTATCTTGTTAACAGAATTGGGAAATGTAAAAAAAACCAGTTAAGTGCAACTATTTCAGGGTTGAAGCTTAACGGGTTATAAAAAAATACTAACTTAAATTTGATTGGAAATATTTGATAATAATTGCAGCTTGATATGTCCACGCGATGCCAAGGTAAATGGTCTTGACAGACGGACACCAGAGTGATCCTATAAGGGTTTTGTGTTTACCTTCATAGTAGTTTCATATAGTTTCAAATTAAAATTCGTTTCCAATTTCATAAACTATCGCTGGCAATGCACAACTGTCCTTTTGTTATGAGGCAATGAATTAATCAAGAAGCAATGTGACGGCGTAGATTAATGTCCCCCAGGGACGTTTCATCTCTTGGCGGCCGCCCGTTTGAGTGATCACTATTGTTTTATATTTCATAATTGATTTATGCTCTGTTTGTTATGTCTAGGATTGACCATGGCTTGGGTGGTTAATGGAATTTTCGTAATCTCAATTCAATATGAAAAGTATATGTGTACCTATATGAGTCATTGGCTTTTTATTTGCGGCTTCGCCCGCACGGTGTAGTAGAAATAAATTAGTTTTGTGTATGACACATGACATGACACCTTCTAAGTGCCCGATGTAAGTCTGACATCAGGTAAAAATTATATAATATTAAAACGATTAACGATTCGCACTTAACCGGTTTTTTTACTAACCACAATTTACTTATTTAGTACTTTTTATAAAATAGCAACTCCTCTCCAAACTTAAATCCTAAAGACCGAATGTTCTGGACACATCCATGTTTATATTTGGTAATTGGCTCTAAAGTAGCGTACATGAGCTACAATACCTGAAGCCACGCCTATCTCGTGTCGATCCCACTTAATGTGCCCCCGGGTGATTTCCAATTTAAGTTCTGAACACATTAAGTTTGGATGATTTTTTAAAAATTCCCTTCCATTTCCTCGTGTAGCTCCAGTTGCAATGTGCTGAAATGTGTTTTTGGTGAAATTCTGTTGAAATTCTACTATTTTTTTGGCCTTAATGCAAGTAAAAGTAAAGTTTGTACAAAGTCGTAATGAAAATGATAATGAAAATATTTTTCAATTCAATTATTTTGGAACTGTCTGCAAAATGTAAATAATGATTTTTTATGTAACGCAAAAGATTATATTTTGACCATGAAACGTAGAATGTTGTTTTTATTGCTGATCCAGTAGAAATGTCGGAATATCATCTTTTTGTACGTTTAGTCCCCAAGGAACCTACATACCAAATTTTAGCGTTCATCGCCGATCAGTTTCGGCTGTACATTGTGCCTAGTGTTAAAACACTATGTTCTCCATTTTCGGCCTAATTTTCGAGGCATTGCCTGTTGAGGGGCGAAACTTAACGCCGAACTTTGTCCACCAGAGCGGAGAACTGGTGGTAAATTATTTCACATTCATAAGGTGTAGTATGTACCTTTTATAGCACGTAATAGCTAAGGGTTCGATTTCTTTTCGAGGAAATTATTTTCATTGCTTCACTCTGGACAAAGTGTGGCGTTGAGTTTCACCACGTAACACATAATGTATCAGTAATTTGGCGAAAATTGAGGAACAGAGTGTCTTAGCACTCCTTTCCCTCTGTTTACGCTGTTATAGGCGGGATATAGCGAGATAATAAATCTCGTATCAATAACGTTTACTTAGTAATTTCTTTAGTGCATTGTAGCGAAGAAAACCTTTTGCAAAAATTTGCAAGTCAGACCTTATTTCGTATATTCTCGAATTTATTTAAGTAAAGACTTTTTCTAAAAATAATCTCTTTATATAAAAAACTACCAATCTTATTTATTTGGTCTATAATATTATGTGCAATTATTTCTAAATATAAATTATTATTATATCAGTCGTGGTGGTGTAGATCAGTGTTTAATTATAAACCCGACGATTGTGGGTTCGAATGATACTCGCTTCGGTAACAAGACAGTACTCGCAACGGTAAAATGGAGAAAAAACAATGAGGGTAAAATGGAGAAAACGGGGAACAGGATGTCTTAAAACTTGGTTGCCTCTGTCAACCCTGACGAACGCGGGATACAGCGTGAAAATGAAAAGAAAACACTCTAATACAACAGATATTTAACAAATGGCTGTAATCACAATAAACTTTAAGCTCTTACCGCTAAAGCTAGACTAAACTAGATAGTCAATTGATGTGCCTATTATGAGACTAAAGTGGCCACGAGGTGGCATTCGATCAAGTTTCGTACTAAGATCTAGTTGGGTAAAGTAATTCCATTGTGTTGTATTTACATTAAATTGTATTGGATTTGCTAAATATATTAATTGGGTTCTACGTTTTTTTAGCTGACGAAACCTGGATGGAATCTGGGAACGTAGTGTTAAGACACTCCGTTGTCCACTTTCCAGTGAATTTTAAGGCTCGAATTAAAACTCATTACCAGAGTAAGGAGATAAAAATATTAAGTATTCTATTCCCCGAGGGGGAAGTGAGTGCCACTGTACCACGACTGCCTTCAGGGCTAATTGACAGGGTTGTACTGTGTGATTAAAAACGAATTAATTGAGTATATTTAGTCTGGTCAAAATAAACATTTCTTCCTTACAACTATCTTACATCCTCCAAGAGTGATATAAATCAAAATCAAATCAGGTTCACGCTGTATCCCGCACACAGCACGGTAGGCAGAGGGAACCTAGTGCTAAGGCATTCCGTTCTTCAATTTCCATCGAGTTTTTCGAAGCATTGCGTGTTGAGTGGCGGATAAGAGTTTTGCCTATGTAAATTTAGATAGATTCAGAAGTCAACTTTAATATTACTTTTAATTTAAACTATTTAACAAACATACGTGTATTTAAATCCTAAGCATCCTCATCCTCACGCTCATACATTTGTGTTGATGGATGGTAGACGGTACGTGTGACAAAGCGACTCATTTGTGCGGCCCTCATCCATCAGACATGGAACATTAATCGGTGCGGTATCGGCCCTCGCGTGGAACACACCCTGTCATTATATGCTATACGTCAATAATTCAAAATTTTCTGAGTTGATTTCGATTTGGTTGTAAGTAAAGGAGAAGGCCTTCATGTCCCAGGGGAACAAGGGTGTGACTGTAACCCGACGGCTGTGAGTTCGATCCCCACTCAAAGCCCGGGGGTTCGGTTCCGCCACACGCAATGCCTCGAAAACCACGGAAAACGGAGAGCGGAGTGTCTTGTCTAGGTTCACTATATATAAAACAAACATGCAATAATTACTGTTATTATTATAGTAGAAAAGAATTTGTATTACGTTAAGTTTAAGTTTGAGGAAAAGCCTAGCGTAAAATAACTTTATTATGCGCTTTGTTTGAAGTAGCGTAAGTTGAAATTGAAGTTAGCCAGTAATTTAGTCAGAAGTTAGAGTGTGAGCAGATGGCCACTGTTGGAATTCGTTTGTTTTGCATATAAGTATACATTATTGTTCATTTAAGTATAATATACGTGTTAATATACGACTGGGTTATCTTATACTCAAATATATGTATGTATATAATATTTTTTATAATCTCATATCTCCAGAACAGTTGAACGGATTAACAAAATTGAAGTGTCGTGAATTTTTTCTTAACAGTCTAAGTATTCGTATGTAGTAGTGGTTTGACGCCATTGTACTTACTAATTAAGGGTTCAATGGAAGGATTTCAAAAACTTATTTAATGACTATACATATATATTAAAATAAAATGTGTTATGACAAAAAAGTTTTAAAAGTATATTTTTGTTTTATTTTAATATCTTTATATTATCAACAATTATGAACATGGATTGATTATATTATTATTTTACAAAAAGAAAAATCACCAGCTGTCAAAAGTAAACAAAAGAACGATTCTGTACACATTTTCAGCAGGAAATTGTACAAATATTAAAAAGTTGGTGGATTTATAAACGCTAGCTAGCTCTATTGTTTTTAAATTCACGTATAAAATAGAGTTCTTCGATTTCATGTCAGAGTTTCTATCAGTTGAATTTTATTGTAATACCTATAAATACACTGCAAATACAATATTTCTAATATAGGTTCTCTTCACAAATTTTCAAGTATTTTGTATCCTAAATATTTAAA
This sequence comes from Heliconius nattereri, assembly GCA_013403645.1. Classification (NCBI taxonomy): domain Eukaryota; kingdom Metazoa; phylum Arthropoda; class Insecta; order Lepidoptera; family Nymphalidae; genus Heliconius; species Heliconius nattereri. The sequence goes on from JAAIXI010000236.1 coordinate 10,331,467, forward strand.
ATCAATCGTTTCATTGGGCGTCCGAAGTTGTACCAGAGGGAACCTAACGTTAAGATACTCCGTTCTTCACTTTCCGCCGAATTTTCAAGGTCTTACGTGTTGAGTAGCGGAACTCAATCCCGCAATATGCTGACCCAATTTCATAGCTTCCAATACCATTCTCACACTACTAGCAACAGTTAAACTAATTCAAGCACTCATAGATTAATTCATTTACATACATAGACTCAAATCAACCGCCTCGATGCACATCACTGTCGCTCCCGAAGGTACACGGTCTGGTCTAATTCATGACATCAAATTCTGTCTAAACGACTGTCCCTTGACATATTACAGCGTTACTCCTAAACTAATTGCACATAGTGGCTAATTTGTATGGTCATACTTGATTAAGCGATAAGGAAGTATATACATTCTATTTGATAAGATGAAAGTATTCTTATATTGAAATAAATAAAATAAGGGAGGTTTGATTCCCACTTAGCGGATTGAATCAGAACCAAACGGCACGCTCTTGCCTTGGTACCCTGGTTCTGTCACTCACCACGCTATGCTCCTAAAAATTCGGCGGAAAGTTGGGAGCGTAACTGTCTTAATACTGGGTACTGATACGTGAAACTGAAATAAAAGTGGCGGAACTCAACGCCGTGCCTTGCTTCGACACTACAGCGAAGAAAAATAATAAACATTCCATTTCCTCGTGTGCACACACACACATCCCACAACATGTCGCGTAGTCACATGCTTGTGGGCCTGCGCAACGAATGACTTCGTTTTTGTACAAAATTAACAAGATTTGTACCTATGACCTACGAAATTTGAATCTGCGCTTACAAACATAACCCAACCACTGAACCAACATTACCAAATTATACACACGGCCGTTGATATTCTCGTTCATTAGTGGGACAGATCGCGCAGTCGCTAGCGGTCTGCAGGGAGCAGTTGCATTGCGGCGCGCTGTAACGCCTGATTAAATGGTTTACTAAAGTATATTGTGGGTTGAGCTGGTGGTAAGTCTTTGGGGGTCAGTATAAGTGGGAACCATCAAAAAGCGAGTCTGCTTCCACCTTAAAGGCCAGCAACGCACCTGTAGCCTCTCTGGTGTTACATACCGTCGTGGATCGTGATTACTTACCATCAGCTCGTCGGTCTTGTCTTCTTCATTAAAGAATAAATGTTTAAATATTATATGAGAAAATGTTTTAAATAAATGGATTTGATAAAATTGTCCCAGCCCAATGACGATTTGGGGGAAATATGTGTGAAATTGAAGGAAGTAGAGAAGTAAGTATAAATAAACTGTTTAAGTGTATATCAACAAAAATATTGTACTAAAATGGTTTAAAATTAAGAAAATAGTATTACATATACATGTCTCATGATTTTTTAATAGAAAGTTGGGGAAATACTTCCATTCTGGTAAATAGAAACAACCGTATATCTGACTCCCGAGACCCATCTAAAGAGTACCGTAATTTTGTGGTTAGAACAGTTGCTAAAATTATACATATACGTACTTTTGAATGCCCTTAATGAATATAAGGGCAAGGCCAAGGTGGTACAGGGGCACAATCGTGCGACTGAAAACGCAACAGCTTGTGGGTTCGAATTCCATTCGTGGAAACAAAATATTTAAGATTTTTGTTTCATCACTCTGGTGAGGTACAGATTCCGCCATTCAACACGCAATGCCTCTAAAGAGAAAAAAAACAACAGCCTCTAGAAAGACCAAAACGGAAGTTTCTTTAGAAGAATGGAGATACTTTTTACACACTAGGTTCCCAGGATCCCCCCGCCTACCCTGCCATGTGCCGGATACAGCGTTACGCTAAATTTCTTAGATAATTTAAACATGAACGGCCAATACATTATTTTCTTATGGCTTATATTACTTATTATTTAGATAAGGGAACCCAGGGTAGTCACGTGTAATTTAGTTATTTATTTTGGGGACCTTAAATACCTTTCCAAATCGTAAGCAACAATTATATTTAAATAATCCAAATTGCAATCAAAAACTACAAATATATATTAACAATTCTATCCTATATGAGCGAAATGTTTTAGAATGCATCGAATAAATTCGAGTCCACCTTTAATTTCTTGTTAGACGTTATAACGTTGGTTACTCTCATATACGTTCAAAGTAATTAAACTGAGATTTTATAGCTATAGTATTATATAGTACGGCCAATGTGTTGTGGCCGTCTTGAAGTAAAATTCAACGAAATGCAACATATAGTAAGGAAAAATAATGAAAAGTACGCAAAAAAAATCTAAAATCTAATTTCCCCTGTTATCAAATCTATCTTGGGGCAGGGGAAATGTGACTGTGAAGGTTGGTTGTGGGTTTCATCCCACTCAAGGAAATGTAATATTTAGTCGAGGCAAAACGTGGCGTTGAGTTCCGCCACTCAACAGGCAATTTCTCCAGAATTCGGTGGAAAGTGGGGAAGGGAGTGTTTTAGCAATAGGTTCCCTTTGTCTAGCCTGTTGTAAGCAGTATGCCGCGTGAAGCTGATCTAATCTATCTAATGTAACCTTACTTCATTGAAGCCACAACTCCTCGACCGTAGTGTATTAGTTGCTAATGAATTGCAAGTAGGTAGTTACTATTCCCGTGAACTGAAGTGATCGGACCGAGTTAGAACTAATTAAATTCTAACAAGTTTATTGTTACACCGCAAATCTAGGGACTGTGGGTCGTTTTTGATACTGTTAATTTTGTTTATATTGTCCTTTAATGGAATAAACGTATGAGATGATTTGTGAAATATTATATACTATTTTATTCTACTAATAATATAGTTAATTTGACATAAAAACTACTGAACTGATTTAAATGAAACTTTATTTGTTTAACTTATATATCAAAATAACACATAGGTTATAATTTAAGTAATTTTTCATATTTTCGCTATAACACAACAATAATTTCAAGCGGGCGAAGCCGAGCTTGTGGCACTAGTGTTTTATAATGTAATTTATAAATAGCCCACGTTTAAAACTGACTGCGTCAAAGGATTTCACAGTGTAAACGCAAAATCTAAAATGCAAATCTAACGTCCTAGAGTCCTTCTGTGAGTAATAAGAACTTGTTGTGAATATAGATTATCTAGAAACGTTGTTATGTAACTTTGTAGGCGATGGTACAGTGTTTGATCACCGCTTGTAGAGGTTTCTTAATTAAGTGATATTTGCTTTCTCGTTCTGGTGGGAGAAAGGGCAGCGTTGAGTTCTGCTAACGTCGTTTGTGTGCCTATTGGTTAATTTAGCCTGTACAAATCAATGATATATCCAATACAAAAAAAAATACTTTTTACTAATCCATCCATACCTATATTATAAATTCGAAAGTAAATCTGTCTGTCTGTCTGTCTTTTACGCAATCAGGCCGAAACCGCTAATTTAATTGTGATAAAATACTCATATAGAGATACTTGAGGGTACCGGGATGAACATAGGATACTTTTTTTTTNATATTTGGTTTCATATTTTTTGTAGTTGTTATTAGTAGGTAGGTTTTTGTTTATAATTTCTTCCGTTTAAAAATAGTCATTTAAATATACTTTAATAAGTCCTTGAAAAGATTAGTAACACAGATTTAAAATTACAGTACTAATAAATCTTTTTGCTGAGGGATACCGATCTATAATCCTCCTCAGCACGGTTGCCAAGCTGTTTGAGAAGTTATTCCTTTTACTTCTTCAGTCGCACATCCACCCACAAAGCGAGCAGTTTGGGGAGCGGGTATACCACTCTGGGTAAACTTCGCAACAGTGATCAACCGAGAGAGTATGAGTGTACAATAGCAGTCTTCCTTGACGTAGCACGCTTATTCGACCACGTCTGGCACCCGGGCTGATTTCATAAAGTGCTCAGAGCCGGCACCCCCCAACACGTCGCATGACTTTGCCGCTCTGCTTTGTAAGTGACAGGATATTTTGCGTGAGAGTTGAGAGTGCGAGGTCTAGCAGCGAACCGATCGCTGCCGTTGTCCCAGTCAGAATTTTGTCACCTGCTCTCTACGCACTATACATTGATGACATTACAATGCCCTAGCGAGTATTACTCAACGAGGAATCCTGTAGATGGTACGGAACCTCACCCTCCGGCGAGTGACGCAGGCACCATATTACGTGAACACCACGCGCCACTCACCGCAACCTAAAAATAGAAACCCTAGAGGTACACATTGGTCGTCTCGCGTCCAACGTATTCCGTTGCGCCGGTGTATCGGGTCACCTGCACCTAAGGAGCAGCACTCCGCATACCGGCCGCCCGAGGTCAGACGTCTTCTTCCGAGGGACTTTCTATCCTCCTCCAAATCCCACTCATGAGCAGTCATCTTGGTCGTTTAATCAACGCCTCCCTCAGGAAACCGAGAGCCCAATTCCGATCCCCTTCCGCATCCCCTTCCATGTATCTGCTCTAAAGCAGGTTTTCGCCTGAGACCACGGTCAGAGAACCAAGGCCCTGATGTCGTTCAGAGCTAGTACGGAGATGGCCGAGAGAATGTTTTGCGCCTGGCAAAGTAAATTTAGAAGTGATTGCACGTATTTTGGAGTTATCCAATAATTATAATGTATTTCCACGCGACATAATTGGATACATCTTTCGTTTAAGTATTTTTGAGTCAGAGAATAGTAGGTGGTCTGTTGTTTATAATTTCTTTCGCTTAAGTTTTCTGTTATTTGTGTTATTTATTTGTGTTTAATTTAAAACAATTGGAAAATCCTTCTTGGAATTACGAAAATGCAGGTTGCATTAGGGTTTAATTAATTTTCACATTATCTTAAGTGCTTTGCAAACATACATTATATGAATAATACAGTAGTTAAGGCGGGCGAAGCCGCGAGCTGGTCGCTAGTATAAATATATTTCTTAAATTGCTTGTAATACATGAAACATATTGCTGCTAAAAAGTTGTAGTTATGTACTATATTAAGTAACTGTTTATTTAAATTTAGAACATATAATAAAAAGTATGCATATACATTTGTATACTTTTTAGTTTATTAAACGCGGAGATAAGTTCCGCTACTCAACACTCAATGCCTCGAGAATTAAAATGTAAATGTCTTAAAACTAGGTTCCCTCTACTTACCCTGCTATGTGCGTAATACAAAAAGGTAAAAAAATTCTGACTAAATATAAATAGTGCTTTAATAAATTAAAGGGCCTGCCTGTAATTTTATGAAATAAATAACCGTTTCTTTTCAAGTGAACACAAAAAACCCTTAACATTAGTGTCTACATAAATAACTGTATAGCGTTTCGCTAGTTCATTATAAAAATATTTCCCTTGTCTAATTAGACAAAGCTGCTACTTTTCTCTTCGACAAAACATACAAAAAAGATACAAGTTTATCTATTTATCTTATCTTAAGACCTGGCATTAAATACTGAGCTTTTAATGAAGAAAACGCTTGAAACATTTACTGTAAACGACATTGTATCTCATATCTCAAAGAAATAGACTATTTAAGTATGTTTACGGTAATGGCCAGTGTATGCGATGTCAAAGTACTTTTTATACCTTAGAGCGTACGAGTTAATCCACTAATGCACCTGTATTTAGTGTTATTCTACTTAGATTTTACCATCATTGCAACGCTTCTCTAACATCGCCTGTAAATAAATGTATATTTGTGCTGGAATTTCATGATGAGGCCGTTATGGTGCAGCAGTATGGTGTGACTGTAAACGCGAGGGTTGGGAGTTGGATTCTCAATCGGAGGGTTGATTTTTTTATGTGTGACCAGACGCACTCTAGTGACCAGACAAAGCGCGGTGTTGAATTCTGTCAAATCGTTAATTGTTAACAAACCGACTGCCCGAAATTACTTTGAAGATAAATAAATTGTGATATAAATTGACATAGTCTATAGAATCAGTTAATTTTTATTTGAGCTAGAATGCAATACATTTTTTATTAAAAAAGTCTCTGTAAAAGACTCTGTGGGTGGAACTCTGGTTGCAAATGCTAGGGATAAAGGCACGTCGCTATGGTTACCATCACATAGTATAGGAATATCTCAGTACCGTACAGGTTTCTACATAATACGAACAGTTGCATTGAGACACATATTAAGTATCTAAGGTGAAAGCTTACGCAAAGCTTATACGTTATTTCAGTAGAATACAAGAAGCGTTGCAGGGGAGTCAGAGGGAACCTAGGGTTTAGTCTAACTGTAATCGCTGTGGTTGTAGGTTGATTTCAGCTCAAGGGAATAAGCGGTACAAAACAAGGCTCGGCGTTAAGTTGCGCTACTCAACAAGCAACAAAAATTAAGCAATGTTGGGAACGTATCGTAACTTCCACCAGGTTCTCTCAGTTTACTCTGCTATAAGCGAGATACAGCATGAAAAAAAACTTTAGAAATGAAAAAAAAAACTACGGTTTCCACACATTTGTTTCAATTTATATTTAAATAACGATCTTCATTAAAAAGGTGTTAGAATAAAACACCGATCCTTTTTTCCACACGCTTTATTACAAGCACTTAGTAATTGTGGTTTTATAGCTGGAATATTTCTTGGTCCCTTTAAGCGATTCTATCGAACTGTTAATGGACCCACGTGTGGTAATTTATGCTGGTTAAGTAGTTTTATTATATAGACGGTAAGAGGTTGTTCTTCTTATAATAGGGAATAGGATTGATGATGTAAGGTCAGGATTCGAATCCCGTTTTGGGTATTTATGTACTATTAGTTCGGATATTGAAGGCTAATTACCTACGTGTATTTGAACTAATTAAAGGATTCATAATAATAAATTAACCATATGTCAATATTCTCTAAAAGGATGTTAATAATCACTATGGATTATAAATAGTCAGAAGATTCATATCATCATAAATATTCTTAATTGCACTGCACAAAAATAACCGTCACATTCGAATCGGTCTCGCTCACCGAGGGTTCCGTACCGATATAAAAGTTGCCAAACCTAAATTTGCAAATATAAATTTCTATTTTGCAAATTCTCATTTTTTACTATCATAATTCTAAGTCTATGGAAAATATTGTATAGATTTTGATGACGCAGCGAATTTCATACAAAATACAGCAAAAACGATGCACAAAGCTCATTTCTTTTGATTATAATTTATTGAATTAGAAGCTTGATTTATTTTATACTTCATAGGACCATAGACCTGAATATCTGATATTAATTTCAGCTTAATACATTTACGCAATCTCAAAATAAATGGTCTTGATAGACGGACAATGAGGTAATCCTATAAGGGTTCCGTTCTTACCTTTTGAAGTACGGAACCCTAAAAACAAAGAAAGAAATACGTAACAAAAACAAATAACGGCTCAGGACATCGCGCTGAAGCCTGAAACGTTTAGTAATTCTCGACCTCCTTTGTTACGCCAGTGGCTGTTTGCTTTCAATTAGAAAGTGCGTTTGTGCTCCGCCATGGCTCTACCCTACATAGATTTAAGCTTTACACCATGATTGAATTTAAACTACTGCTTACTATTATATAACTAATAGATTTTTATATTTTTTGTTTAGCTTCACGCTGTATCCTGCACACAGTAGTGGGTAGGCAAGGGGAACGTAGTGTTAAGACACTCCGTTCCCATTTTCCGCCGGATTTTAGAATTTTGAAACTCAACGCCGCGCTTCGCCTCGATACCAGAGCGAAGAAATTAAAATATAAATTTATATTTAATTTCTTCGAGTGGGGATCGAGGCCACAACTAGTCACGCTTACAGTATTGTGCAACAAACGTCTCCAAAATTTTAGATATTCCCACGCGTCTACAGTCACACATACAGAAATATGTAATTACTTACGAACATATAGAAGTATCGATAAAAAAACATTTATACGAGATCAGTTCAACCAAAAATAGAAAAGGAAAAGTGCTACCACTCCAGCAATTACAGTACGAGGAAAACCGCCGAACATAACCATATCGGGTTCCTTTTAATATCTCCAAAAAATATTTAACTTCCATATTTCCCTTTACAAGCCGCAAATATTTCTAACCCAATTTCTTACATAAATAAAACTTCTGTCCACTTGTACGGTTTTTGGGGTAACTTTTAATTGCGTTTGGTCAGAGTGCCTCCTGTCCCCGGAGCATCACGCTTGCCATCGTCTTCGAGTTCTAAGCTAAATATTCTTCAAAGACGAACTTTTTTCTTATTTTTATTAATAACTACATATGCGTATAAGTTCGGGCGTAAGTATATTCGGGCGTATAAGTATATATAGTATAAGTATTATGCTTACTTGCTTTGATGTCGTAGTCAAGGATGTCAAGTAGGACTTCAGTTAAATATATTAAATATACTAATGAATATGTTTAGATAATTTTAAAGAAATTATTACTATTAGTGGCGTAGTAGACAAGTATGTGACTGTAAATACGACTGGTTGTGAATTCTATTATCACTCGAGGAAATTAATTATTTAGTATTTTCATTTCTTTTGTCGAACTTCGAGGCAAAGCGCGGTGCTGAGTTTCACTACTCAACACGCAAAGTATACTGCCACTGCCTCTAAAAGTGAGCAGAAACTAGGGAATGGAGTGTCTTAATACTAGATTCCATAAAATAAGTATTCATCCTGCTTTGGCCCGATATGGTCAATGGGCACGCATAGTATTTTGCACAGAAGGAATTAGAATATTTTTACATTTATATTTTAGGTAGGGACAACGGAACAGACAGACATTAAATATCACCATTTCTGGAAATATTTTCTTGCGTGTATATTATTATTAAGTAAAAACATTTAAAATATGTTTTTTTTTTCAAATATAATATGTAAATTTTATATCACCGAGATCCTACAAAAGCTCCACTCTATATTCCGATAAAAAATTAGACCATTCATTTCAAGTAAAGTTTCTTATAAACAAAATAAAAGATGACAGAATATTAATTTGGGCTATTTTAAAAGTGCTTTTAGTCTTACCAATTAAGGGGTTGTTTGAAGGTTTTCTTCGGTTCTCTCATTTAGTACATTTATTTATTACTCAAAGTGGGAAGTCCTTGGCAGTTGGGTGAATAGTATAGTACGGTTGACGAGTCGTGCCCACCATGAAGTTAAGTAGATGGCTGCGCAGATTTGATTTTAGGATTTTATTTTCATAACATTTTTTTATTTCCCAGTGAACAATGCCCAAACGTTCACAAAGTTAGCTTCAAGTTGACCACGACCCGTCAACCGTACTGTATATTGGAGTAATTTACTAAGGGATCAGAGTCTCCGTCTTGTTTGACTTTTTTATGCGACAGGCCTCACGTAAACGACATAATGTGGCGAAAGTACGTGGTTGACTTTGGGAGAGCTTGCTTATAATATTTCGTTAGGTATAAGAGTATTTTGTTGGACGAAAAAATTGGAACGACGCGACGGGACGACTAGAATAATTAATGTAAAAGTAAAATTGGTTGTTGATATTTTTATGATTTTTATCGGTAATTATGATGTAATCTCCGTATCAAATAAAGCCATGTACGTTGTGGAATACTTAGAAGATGTACCTTTGAACGTGACGGTCACGGTTTCAAGTTTAATTGTTATTTTTTTTCATTTTAAGTATGAAATTTGATTCAATGACCACCGAAGTGACATTATCCACTTGGTTCTGTTCGTTTTGCGTAATGCTTCTTTGATATTCTTCATATATGCTTATCATTGCCCTCCATAATGAGTAACGCGTAAATGATTTGCGAAAACAAAAAAGTAATATATAGGTATAAATTTATTATATGTATTGAGTTTAGCCACTCAACACAAAATGTGTTGAATTTTGGCAGATAGCTGGAAACGGAGTGGCTTGACACTGAATTCCCTCTGTCTGTGTAAGGTTAAAGCTTATTCTGTATAGATGCAGGATATGCTTTATCATTGCTGAAGTTGCTTTTGTTTTAATTTTAGTTACGAATATATGTATATCATCATATATGGACTGAATGACGATCAATATTTATATGTTAAATTTCACCATGACCCTTATATCAGTCCATAGCCAAAGAGGAAGTGACAAGTTATAATTTAGAAGCGAGTTTGTCATGAACTTTTAGTCCCAAATCGAATGAGTGGACATGAAGTTTCTTCTGGCCACCACAGTGGGACCGCAGGATCCCAATCCATTAATACAACTATAAACATTATAAGCAGATTCATTTTATTGTAGAATTCAAAGATTTGAGCAATCAATTAGGTGCCTGCTCCCGCTTATTCCTGCAAATCAAGAAACTGTTTTTGCTACTTTTCGCCCAATTTCGCCGTATCGCCAAATCGCTGAAACAGTGAGTGCTACGTTAGGTGGCGGAGCTTAACGCCGCGTTATGTTTATTAGAACGGAGAAATGAAAATACAATAAATATAATAATTCCTACGAGGTGGATTGAACGACAATCGAATCGTCGTCTTTGCAGTCAAATGTTGTTTAAGGTGGTTTGGATATCAAAGCTATGTAATATTTTTCTATTACATACAAAAATTGAAATTAAATTTATTTAATTCACAGAGACTATTGTCACCTAACTTTACTTCCTCTACTTTCAGTTCACCTTAAAGACTTGACTTCACACAATGTTGCATTTGATCTGCACAGGTCGGCGAATCGTCTATATTCTTCTTCTTCTTCTTCTTAAAGTGCCTCTCCAACTAGTGAAGGTTGGCAGTCAACTTCGCATACTTGGTCCTGTCCCTAGTCAAATGAATCAAATCTACGGCGTTTTTAATTCCAGTCCATTCTTTGATGTTCCTTAGCCAAGACTTTCTTCTACCGCCGGTTTTCCTTTTCCCATATTAAAAATATGCGAGTACCCCCAAGCGGTATAAGAATCCACGACCACCGCGTCATACGTTTATACGTATGACTGCCCATGGCCCAGTAGCCACGTCAAAAGTTAGTTTTTCCTTAATTTTGTGAGAACAAGTACTTGATTCTTTTAGGGTTGAGTTAAAATTTTATTGCATTTTTAGCTTTCTCGGCGTTCAAAGTAATCAAGTTCTCAAGACAATTTACGAAAATTTAATTATGTAATCTTAAATAAAAAGAGAAAATCCTTTGTCCTGTCTGAGATAAAAGCATATTGTTTTTTTTGAAGATTTCACGGTTGAAATGTTGGAAAAATAAATTGTCCACTTTTTTTCAGAAGCTATATTATTTTATTTAGAATTCATTTTAATGATATCTATTTAGGTAGGCAGTAGGTCTTCCATGTAAATATCGATCCAATGAGGGGTAAAAAGTAGCCAATATGTTGCTTCACAATCTTTTCTTTCAGTGAAAGTCCCATAAAAATCGGTTCCGGAGACTGTACAAACAGGCAGACAGACAAAAAAGTTTTAATGTTGTTTAAATAATTATAGGTATGAAAATGCATATTTATTTTGGAATCACAGACAGAGCTGTACTTCAATTTTATTTTTATGTTTAGTTTATTAATTATATAAAGTGAAGGCTTCTCAGGTGACCTACACGGCTATCTAGATTCTAATTATAATAAATAAGAAACATGCATAGACTAAGAAGCATTGTGACTGTGAGCCCGCTAACATTTTCATTACGTAAAAGGTGTATTACAATGAAATTTTATCACACAACATTCTCTTCTTCATATAATATTCTCGTAACTAAGTGTTATTGGAGGTAAGGTATTATGTTCATAAGCATTGCATTTTATATTTCCATAGAATAGCATATTTTTCTATGATTGTGGACTCATTTTTATGACAAAAAAGAAATTCAACCGATAATCAAAATCTAGGTACTTTCCTTTGAAATACCTATAAAATTTGGTATCAATAAGAACTTGCAATACAATAGAGGAAAAAATACATTCACATATATAGCTCTTTTTATATGAAAATTTGTGAAAAGCCCTATAAGCATTTATATTTATTCATGTTTATATTATTTACAACTATCCGACCTTGTAATTAGTAAGAAACTCTCAGTAGAGAGTTGGACTTGCACTTAATGGTTTTTTGTTTCATCTGTTGAAGACAGGGAAAGAGTGATACGTCACGGCGTTTTTTTTTGGATTGAACTATTACTATATCATTTTAAAAGTTTTTTTACGAGTTTTTTAACGAAAAAGAAATGAACGAATATAAATAAAAGTAATTTTAAAGTGAAATTATTTCAGTTAATTTCAGTCATTATTTCAAAATACTAGACATTAATTAAAAATATTAAAAATTTTAGATTTTTAACACTTCAAACCCTTATTTAAGCGATCAACTAGACTTTTAAGTGAAATATCAGTTTCCTTAAAAAAAAAAACAATAATTCTTTCATCTCAACGTTGTATTTTAGTACAAACAATTCTACATAGTTCTATAAATCGTCTAATAAAGGATATATAATAAAGATTTGTAGCCTTTTGTAAGTTGAAATCTACTCTCCGAAAGTCAAATACTCAAACAAGAAAAGGAACACGCACCGCTTAGTGTAACAAGGGAATACCATCAAAAACCCAAATGTGAGAGCAAACCACTGAATAAAATATAGAGGTCCGGAGATAGCGGCGCTTGTACTAGATACTTATCCAGTTCATTCACGATTATACATTTTAACTTAGTTACTATTGTATAATTATACAGATATACAAATAAATTTTGTAAACAAATAGTTTGAATAATTTTTAACTGTTTCTTGTCTAAGTTGATTTTCGTTTTCAGAAAATAAAATAAGAAATTATGTAGGACATCTGAATTTATCATAAAATTTCTAAACTATAATCTTAATTATTGACGTCATCGTGACGCAGCGGCACAAGCGGGTGACTGTAACGCGACGGTAGTGGGTTCGATCCCCACTCGGGGAAGTGAAATATTTATTTACGTTTATATTTCCATTTCTTTGCTCTGGTTGCGCGAAAGCGCGGCGTTGAGTTCTGCCACTGAATACGAAATACCTCCAAAATTCTGCAGAAAGTGGGGAACGGAGTGTCTTAACACTACGTTCCATCTGCCTACCTGTGAGTACAGGGAGGGATACAGCATGAAGCTGATAATGATGATAACTATAATCTTAACAGATTTGAGCCGTCGTGGTCCTGGGGTATCAGCGTGGTTATTAACGCGACTGTTGGGGATTTGATCCCCTCGGGGGACTCCCACTCGGGGGGACTCCCACTCGGGGGGACTCCCACTCGGGGGTACGAAATATTTAATATTTTCTTTCGATGCAAAGAGTGGTTTTGAGTGCCTCACTCAACATGCAATGCCTCCAGATTGGCAGAAATTGACAAAAAATCCAGATTGGCAAAAAATCTCAACATTAAGTTTTCTCTGTCTATCACGCTATTTGCGGAATATAATGGGAATCTAGAAATAGTAGGAGTATAGTATATGTATATATCTAAGGAAATTAATCCGAAATCGCTAGTATGATAAATGTGACAGGCATGTCAAACAATCATTCTGTAATTAGATAGCAATGGAGCAAAACGACCGAGCGTCGTCAACCGAGCTAATGTAACGTGGTAATTTGGTCTAATCCCGGCGAGTGCCTATATATTTAGCGAATCGCGCTTGATCATAGCTGAGACTAAATGAATGGGACGCAAATGGAACTATATAGATAAGGTTGATTGCATATTTTAGTTATTTTGGTTCATTAAATATATATTTTTTTATATTATTACATTAGCTTAAGAATTGTGGAGGGTGAAATGGTCATAGATTCAAATTATTATGTGGAGAATAATTATATTTGACTTGTAAGAAGAATTTTGATTAGTAGGCAACGTTGAGTCTAAATTACCCATTTCTTTTGCTGTTACGTTAGAAAACGGAGATTGAAGTAATGTTATTATAAGATCATTTCTTTGTTAAAAGGCAGAGAAAAAAACATTAACGAAAAAAATAAGAAAAATAATGATTGTAATTAGTAAACATCACTGACAATATACTGGAGAAAGAGAAGAGTGTTCATAGACATAAGTTAGTTAACGTTATAAAGAAATATATACATATATTTTGAAACTTTTACTGCTAGGTACGTACATACATTATAATATGCGGTTTTTTTTTAATTTAGACATACTTTTATAATTTTCTTAATATTTTAGATTAAACGGTGTACACAGCCTTACGTCCGTTTGTCAGGGCGCGTGCCAATTTCATTTAAATCTCAAATAGGTACATTGTACAGTGTTCCTGCACTTCCGTTCAATCGATTCACTAAAATCCTGTTAATGCCAGCTCGTTAGCTTCGCTTTTGGAATTACGTATATGTAATTAACAACGTAAAAATCAATATTCGTTTCAAATTTAATTAATATAAACATTATTAATATAAAATTTTCAACAAATTGGAATTGAACCCGTGTCCATCATATTATCCCATATTGATATAAATACTTCCTCACTGCGCCTTGATAGGCTAGAAAGGACAATGATAAACTAAGAGGCTAAGAGAATGGAAAATTAATAAGATCTTTGATTTTCTTGATTTTTTCACATTTGAATTCAATTCCCATTTTCCACCAAATTCTGAAGGCACTCCATGTTGAGTGGTACTCGTACTCGTAACCACTCGTTACCGGAGCGATGGAATCTAAATGTTAAATATTTCATTTCTTCGAGTGGGAAACGAACCCACTATCTGTTGCTTTTACAGGCGCACGCTTGTGCCCCTGCGCCACGAATGGCCTCCTTTTTCGAGTTCCAAAGGCCAGATTGATGCAAATACTGACGGGCCACGAGGTTTCCAAAATTTCAAAACTAAGATATTAGTTATGGAATTTCATTTCATTCTTTTTAAAAAGAATGAAATATATTATATTAAAATCACTTTAAAAAGATATAAAAACATAATAGATATAATGAAAACATAAAAAGCAAATAATTTATTAAAAACAACATCACATTTGTTATAATAATAATTAGAACCATTTCTGGTTTAATGCACAATTAAGTAATTGGTTAAATTTTGAATGAGGGGGGTTTGAAATTGATTTTAATAGAGTGGTCTGATTTGCTTCCTGTTGTTTATTGAAAGTCATGTTTTTTGTATGTTCATTTTCTCCCTTTTATCTCCTCAATTTGTGGGATGGCAGAAGAGAATAGCTTTTATCGATATATAGACAGAGTAAACAAGAACGATATTAAAAAAAAATACACAAGGTCATTAGAAAGCTGAAGTCACATGTATCTTTAGATATGCGTATAGAGATGGGGGAGCCTAAAAAACATTATGGTAAATAACTAAATACTTTTTAGAAAACGTATTAACAGTTGAACCCGCGACTCTTGTAACAGGTTCAAATTACTGCTGTGTACAAACTTCTCAAACTTCAAAAAAAGTCTCAATTTTTACATAAAAAAATATTTTTCTTTATTGATATATAAAATAAAACTTTAACATAGAAAAAATATTTAAGAAAGGTACGCCAAACGATATATATATATATCCATACCTATATTATAAATTCGAGTTATTAGTTTTGACTAGTGGACGCGGCAACGCCCGCTTGAACTATACGATTATTTATTAAATATATTTATGAAATTATTTTCGGTTTTCAATATAATTTGTAAGAAAATATATGCCTAAATAATTAAAATAAGTTAAAAATTTAGTTTATTATTAGATAAAATATCTGAGTAACCGAAATGAACAAACAAAAGAAGTAAAAGTAACTAAACGAAATTCTTAATATTAGAAAAAGTACCTAAAGTTTGCCGTGCGCGCGTACTAAACATTTTTCTATATTAAATAATTAATAATTTTTGCGAACAATATTAAATAAAATCCCAAATGATTAAAATTACGATATTTTAAGTGTATAACATCGGTATAGATAACCGAACTGAGATAAATTAATAAGTAGTAGTAGTAATAAGCAGCAAATAATTAAATAAAAATTAACAGTAATTCGAAAATATATAAAAATTTACAAAACCATCAAAGTCATCTGCCCGTTCGCGTCGGTCATACTATACCTACCACTCGTAGGCTAGGTCATTCCGAATCACTGACATCTCCTTAATTATTTATTAAATTGTTATACAGTAAACCATCTTACGTATAATTTCCATCTAGATGAAATGCTAAAAGTGACTATTATATTTATTTTCATAAGGATGAATATCAAATTATAGAAATCATCTAATTTTTGTTAATGTATACAAATCTATATCTATAGTATATATCAACGCGGACTTTTTTAAACAATATTTAAGGGACAATATTTTTGGAGAATATTGTTTTTGTGTCTCATAAGGTTGAGTCGGCGCGCGCCATGTATGCGTTAAGCAAACTTATTTTGGGTGACGTTTTCTAACAACAAACTTTGCAAATCGTTGCTTAGCAACGGCGGTTGTTATAAACATGGCGGAATAAATTGCATGTCAAATTAATAAGTATTTTAATATATTGGTATATATCGAAAATATTACAAATATGAGAAAAAAAAGTATCCTATGTTCATCCCGAGACCCTCAAGTATCTCTATATGAGTATTTTATCACAATTAAATTAGCGGTTTGGCCCCGATTGCGTAAAAGACAGACAGACAGACAGAGTTACTTTCGAATTCATAATATAGGTTTGGATGTTAAAAACATTTCACGACAACAAATCAAAATATTAAACAGCGAAATCATTCAAAAACGTCAATTAAACGATCAATAAATAATATTTCGACGCGAAATAGCAATAGATTATCGCTTGCATATAGTAAATCAGGAAAATCGTCCGTCTGTCACCGTTCTACGTCGCTATGACAAATTGCGGTCGCTAGCACCATTGCTACGAGTACACGACTGGTATGAGTGTAATTGCTTCTATTTAATTGTGTTATTTGTTTTTCTAAAAGCATGCTATGCTATTTTATGAATGTAAGTTCGATTCCTATTTGGGGTTATTTACATGCAATGCCTTGGAGAGGATGTGGATAATGGGTAATGGAGTCTTTTTACACTATATATAGCGTCTATTGAAAAAAAAATATTTTATTTGTTTGTTAATAGATGCCAATTAATTTTTTGTCAAGATTTTTTCTATTGAATACAATTTTTCTAGGGGTCAGTGGTGGCGCAGGGGAACAAAGTGTGTTTGTAAAGGCGACTGGTTGTAGGTTCGATCTCCACTCGAGGAAATTAAATATTTATATAAATTTATATTTCCATCTCTTCATTCAGGTGTCGAGGCAAGCTGAAAAATAAATAAATATAATTAGTTATCATTGCTTCCTCGGATATATTGTTTTATCCATTTCTTAACATACATTAGCAGTATCTCCAGATTAAGAGCTGTTTCCAAGATTAAGGCTAAGTCAACGCGTAAACAAGTGCGGTTAGCTGCGATTTTATTATAAGTTAAGATTTTATTCCCTAATATCTATAAAAGTTTTATGGCGGTCCACTTAACATCACATTAAAGGCACTCAAAAAGATTACTTACATAAAATATATGTATCGACACTTTTTCTATAATTAATATTTACTTAAATATCTTATTTTAATTTGAACATAGCAGAGTAGGCTAAGGGAACTTGGGAACCTAGTGTTAAAACACTCTGTATTCAATAAGACTACTAGCTGTCGGATTCTGAGGCATTGTGTGTTGAGTGGTTCCGCCAACGCCGCCCTTTGCCTTGTTACCAGAGCAAGGAAATGTAAATATTAAATACTTTATTTTTCCAAGTGGGAATCGAACCAACGACCGTCGCGCTTACAGTCACCGTCTAGTCTAGTATCTATTTAGGGAACTATTATTTATATTTATAGTTAATTTATGAGTGATGTGATGTGAAGTGATGTTGATTAAACTCAGTGCTAAACGTGAGTAGACTTTTATTATCCACTATCAACACTACATTTTCCATATTAAATTAGCAGAGAAAAAGTTAATACATATCTTCACAAGTGAGTAAACTTAACGAAATTTTAATTTTAAGCATTATATCAAGTGAAGTTGAAATGTTTTTCATTATCCGACACTGCAAGCTGCGAACAGACACCATTTATCTTTTACTTGTTACCGTTGCTTGAGACTTAAATAAAAACGTCCGTTTTTTTTCGGCTTGGAATCTTCTGTAAATAGTTAAAACTTTAAAGTGTGTGACAAAGAAAATACTACACTAGCGTCACACGGTTATTGTTATATTTAATTTATAGGCGCACTTAACTAAATCTTTATATAAATTGTAGTGAATGTGTCATTTGCACGTATTAGCTATATTACTGCAAAGTTTCATCTAAATTCGTTCAGTAGTTTTTTCGTAAAAGTTAAACCAACATTTTTTATTATACTTTATAGATATCGTAGCCTATGGTGCTTAGTAGGTAGGCATAGCTTCACGCTGTATCTCGCACATAGCAGGGTAGGCAGTACTTCGATCCCCACTTTCAGACGAAACTAGGCGGAGAGGACCGGAGAGGAAAATAATTCGGTCCCTCGTCTCCAAATGGAGATTGAACCTAAAACCTCCGCGTTTACAGTTTTCCCTGCGCTACGATGGCCTCAAGTAAAATATTCTATAATATATTTATTTTAAAAGCTCAAAGTGCATCACCGTTAAACAATATTTCAAATACGAGGACGGTTCGTGATAGTGAATACATTGACTCGTCTCGTCAAAACAAATTCAAGTAAATCCTTAGATATCCGAAAGAAATAAAAAACTGAAATATATATATTGGTATTTTTTGTTTACTATTAAAAAGGTCATTGCAGTGCAGTAGTCTGCCTGACTTTAAACGCGATTGCTATGAGTTCGATTCCCGTGGTGGAATTATTGTAAATAAATCATTTTTTATTTCCCGCTTCTGGTATACAAAGCTCATATCAATATCTCGAAAATTAGTTAGAATGTGGTAAACAGTGTGTCTTAACCTAGGGAACCTAGTAAGGTTCCCTCTGCCTACGCTTAACTTACGCAACTTACGCAACTTACTTATAATAAAGGAATTTTGATTGGGAAAACACATAATATTGTTTCATTATATTTATTACTGTACTCTGTTCACACAAAACGCGCGGCGTTAGGTTGCAATAGTGCGTATTTTAAAATTATAATCTTTTTATAATTAAAACATATTTTGTTCCAGTTTCACATTTGTCAAAATAAACCTAGTGTTAAGTCACTCCTTTTCTTTCCATCGGAATTGGAAACATTGTGTGTCGAGTGTCTAATCTCTACGTCGTATTTTCTCTACCTTTTTTCCCCCAATCTACCTTACCTGAGTAATATAACTAATAAAAATCCACAACCTTTATCAAACATAATTATATATACAGATTATTATAATAATCTGAGTAAATATACCAACAATTTTAATATTTAAAAATTAACCATAAAGTACTTAAAGCCTATATAGAAAAAACTTAAAATAAAAACAAATTAAGCGCCTACAGTTCTAAGTAGCAAAGAAGAAAGTAAACAATTAGAGGGGTATTAAGTGACAGCGTCCGTTACTTCGAGAGATTTTCACTTGGCATAAGACGGTGTTTTTATAGAAACAACGTTCGAGTCTTTATTAAAGAGAAAGTTAAATATTTTCTAAATATTTATATTTTTCTATTATTTTTATTAATATTAATAGATGATGAGCTTTACGCTGTATCACACACACAGCAGTGTAGGCAGAGGGAACCTAGTTTTATGACACTGCGTTCCCCACTTTCCGAGCGAAGAAATGAAAATAATAATAAATAATTAATTGAATTGACGAAATGAATGTAATTTATTGAATTGAGAATCGAACCTTTAACCGTCGTGTTTAATGGTAGAGGCGTTACGCTATGAGGTGAAGCTCACAAATACTAGGATTTCTTCTTAACCTGATATGTAAAATGTGTGAAGAGTCTTATTAAAGACTAGCAGACCCGCGAACTTACAGTCGATTCTTTTTTTAATATGTATTCTGCTATTCGCGACACCGGGTCAGCTAGTAAGATAAAAAAATAAAGAAAGTTGATAAGTTAACAATTATATAATGTCATAAAAAAACTTAAATCACTTTAAATTTTTTTAATATTTATTAAAAATGACAATAAAAATAAAAATTTTCGTTATCTTATTATGATACCTACTTATTATATTTTATTTTATTAACCGACTTCTGTAAGAAAAAGGAGGTTACCAATTCCACAGTTTTTTTTATGTTTGTTACCTCATAACTTTTGACTGGGTGAACCGATTTTGAACATTTTTTTTTGTTTGAAAGGTGAAGCTTCCCGAATGGTCCCATTTTTTTTGGTCCATGTCTGACAATGGTATCCATTAGAAAATCACATAAGTCTTAAATTTGCATTAGGTATGTGCGCGACAAATAGACGAATAACTCAATGTGGCGACAACCAATTTTGATGATTCTTTTTTTATTTAAAAGGATACACTTCAAGGATAATTTGGTGAAAGTTTGGTTAGGTTCCGATTATGGAATCCGGTGAAAATTGAGAAAGTTTGTTTTTTTGTTGGTAAAAAATTAATTATACTGTAATAGTTACAAGCCAAAACTTTTTAAATTGATGTCAGAAGTGAGATTCCTGATCGTTGCATTTCTTTTCAACCAACCTCAAAAAAGAGGATGTTCTCATTTTCAACCAACTTCAAAAAAGGTAGAGTCCCAATTCTCCCGAACATTTTTCATGTACCTATGTTCTTGTCAATATATAAAACTGTTAGTTTGCACAAAAATAATACTTAATTGAATTAAGTTTTACATAGGACAGCCACAACCACTCGTTGACAACCACTACCACCACCAACACCACTCGTGTAAGAAGCATCATTTTAAGATCTACTCATTACTTAAAATCGTAAAATAAATTAATTTTTAACAAAAACAAAAACCGACTTCTAGCAACGAACTAAAAAGTGAAAAATAATTATACAAAGATTTTATAATTTTGAAGTCGGTGTCAAGCTACAACACCTTTACTACAATATCTAATTACTAAGCCTGTTTGTTTTACTTGGAAATAGTTAATTGTATTGGTGAAATAAATTTTGTAATTGTTCAACTATTGACCTTTTCACTGAATTGTTATTTGCACAACGTAGGTTGATTTCTTGTGGAGAATTTCTCATAAAATAAATTTGCTAAAACTTGTAGTCACTATCTGGCACTGGTAACAAAAAACCTGCTCTATGATATATTTGACCTTGTAACTGTTGAGGGAAAAATGTGTATGGGCTATAATAGTTATGATTAATTAAATAATTCAACTGCAGATACTATGACAAACCTTAAAAGTTGGCATTAAATTTTTCCGAACTGCTTTAGTTGCTCCAGATTATTTATTGTTGAATATTCTTTAAGAAGTGTATGGAGTCTGCTCCTATTCGCAAAACCAATGAGTACAATGGTTCTGTAGGTGGAAGTTATGGTATCAAATTCACCTTTTCATTTGCGCAACACAATCCATTGGTTTTATTTAACAATAGCAATTTTTAAATTTTAATTTTTACAATAACCTTACAATATTGACTGAGTTCATAGGTCCAATAGCAACACAACACAGCTGCACTGCTTGTATTAATTGATATATCGTAAAAAAACCAGCTCGATTCAAATTTGCACCATTATCAGACAACACTCGTTCTTCACGGGTCTGTCTCAGCCGAACTTTTTCACGTTCATTGCGATCTTCACGTTCTGGGCAGTACGATTAGATTCTTCTGCCTAAATTTGTCCATCGCCTTATAGTAGTCACACATACACAACACTTTATTAATATTATAGAAATTTGTGGCTTTTAGATTTAATAATATAGATGCACAAATAGACGTTTACATTTCAAGTGACATTTTGCCATAGAAATATTGACAAATATTGACATTAATAGACTGAGATCCCAGGGCCCCCAGACCTACATCATTTTAGCAAAGCTGATATTTTGAGGATCGATAGTCTAATATGTAGTTCAGACTATATGCATACTCTCTTACTAAAAAAAAACCTTTCAGGGATAGTGCCAACTTAAAGCACACGTCCAGCTGCGTTAAAGTAGAAATTCTCGTTTTTATATATGTTTTAAAGTGAAAAATGTATATTTATTATTATCAGACCCTTCACGTGGGCTTGTACTCCTGCCAGAAATTAATTGTTTAAAATTACATTAAACTATCAATGTTAAGTTTTAAATATATTATTTACGGACTATTTCAGGACAAGCAAACAGACCAATCCGATGGCTTCATCATCTTCCCAGAAAGAGATATACCGTTATTTATCGCTACCTCTGAAAGGATCCCATTTTCAAGTTAGTGAGTAGGCATACTGTCTTAACTACGTGTAAGACTAATAGTCCTCAAAATTTCACCTTTGCTAAAATGACGTCGGTCTGGCAGCTGTGGGATCTTGGGCTGTAATATCTATACGATACTAACGTCACTCAATTGTTTTGCCTTCCTGAAATCTAGCTACTAACATTTAAACTTTATAGTAGGGTATTAAAGGCCAAATTGACTTTTAAGTAGATATTAGTACGAATATTTTGTATGGGGATATAGAAAAGTCATGTTTTGGGACCTTTTCTGGTAAATTTTTATTTTTTTCTTTCCGTTAGAACCATCCTCGTACTTCAAGGAATATTATAATAAAAGAATTAGCGAAATCGGTTCATCTGCTCTCGAGATTTGCGCTTAGCAACACATTCAGCGATAAATTTTTATAAAAAAGAAGATATTTCGTATATTTTTTTGATATTATAAAATTACTTTTGCCTCGTTCCAAGTGAAGTAATGAAAATATTAAATATTTCATTTTTTCGAGTAGGAATCGAACCCAGAACCTGTCGTGTATATAGTCCCGTGCTTGTGTCACTGCGCCACAACGGGCCTCAAAATTATAAAAAATGTAAAAAAAATATTTAAATTGTATATATTTACTTAAATTTATATCATTTGGTGTTGAACCATTTTAAATAATAATTATGATATTAAAATACGTGAAAACAAATGTTTATTACGTAGAATAATTTATTTTAAGGTGCCTCATTACATCTCATAAAATTTATCTGGCTGAAGAGTTTTTTTTGTTTATATTCAATGTACAGATTTTACCCCCCTTACAATTTTATTATATATATAGATATATAGATTGCGTTACTTTCAATTAACTATCTATCTAAAAACTTAAAGGTCAAAAAAACATTTCAAAGTTCAATTTACAATATATACTTGCCGTAGAGGTACAGTATCTGATTGTAAAAGCGACGATTTTGTTTTCAGTTCCCACTCGGAGCAATAAATTAGTTTCACTTATTCGCTCGAAGATGTCAGTTTTGCCATTACGCCTTGAAAATTAAGCCGAAAAAGTATAATAGAGTGTCTTAGCATTAGATTCCCTCCTATACTATTATACAGGAAAAAGCATTAAGCTGTTTTCTATTTCACTTTAAAGTATATATCTTAATGTATAAAGAAAAAATCGAATCGAATCGAATTGAATTCGCAAATGTTTTTATTTATTCCTGTAATTCCGCTTGGCCGACTATTCCTATATAGGGAGATTGCGCGTCACTGCTGACGGCCGACAGCTTGATTACATGTCTTATTCCGCCCCAATGACTCTAAAGGGGGCGTTGGGTTCGTTATTTTTTAAAGTATTCTAAATTGCTTTTGTTAAATTATTTGTATTAATAGCCTTTATAATTTGTTTCGTTTGTTTTTTAAATAAATGGTAACTAGTTCAAGATCATTCCTTCTCATACTTTACGCTTATTTAGTAATCTAATCTAAGTAATTATTATTATCTTTTAGTTTGCACTTACGTTATTCCACCCTTCTCTTTTTATATTTTAAGTCTTTTGCTGTTATCAAAGGTTGCCTGGAAGAGATTGCTTGAAGCAATAAGGTCGCCTTTGCATACTTGTTTTTTTTATGTCTTTTCTGTTCTATTTGTTTTATTCTTTTTCTTTTATTTGTGTGCAATAAAGAATAAACTAAACTAAACTAACGGTACCTAATTTTAAGATCATTTTTTTTCTCAGTATTTGAGACATTGCGTTAACTAGCAAAATTCAACGCCGCGAAAAATGAAAATGATTTTAATAAAATCATTCCCCCAAATGAAAATTGAACCCACCCTGTGCTTCTAAATTTCACTGTGCAATATATTTTTGTTTTCATCCTTATAGCGGTTGGTAAAAGAAAGAGTGGTCAAGTTCAAGACATTGCGTTTAGAGTGGCGGAATTCAACGCTGTATTTTGTCTCACCAGAACAAACATGAAAAACAATCCCTGGCCTGAAAATAACTATCAAATTTACATACGCAGCAATAAAATATCACATTTCATTAATACATTTACAATCTTAAACCTATTTTAAACCATCTCCAGAACAAGCCGAGGTGTGAAATACGTTATACGGCGTTTGTTGTAAGGATTTGGAGATTTCAATTCGTATACACCTTCGTCTCCATCAGGGGCAAGGCGCACCTGCCGTCATGTATCATTGCGGTAGTTCCGTTAAGGTAGGACTATACAGCGTGTTTTATTTTGTTTTATTTTCTATGTATTTTTCTATGTATATTTGTCGTTGTTAACATTAGAAACCGTCTTGGCCCGGTTGTCAATTGCCCGGCATATTTAGCTAGATTAAAGTAAATATGTTTTCTCCAAAAATGCGTAGATACTCATGTTTTACTTAACTTCTGCTTACTGTGTCCCTCCCTTCAGCTGAAATAATAGTAATGAAAGAATAAGTATTTAAAATAAAATAGTTCGTTTCTAATGACCTCTGTTACAACAATATGTATCTGGCTTAAACTTAGCATTTTAATATTAACTTGACGATATTTACGATGTACCTATTGTACGGATCTGAGAGCTTTACATAATTAATGATACCCTAATCCTAAATTGTCAGTCAAATTTTAGATCCCGTCATATTCTAATTAAATAAATAACATATTCCTGTTAGTTCAGTTCAGTCGATTATAAATCATTATATTTTAAATTTTTGAATATTTTCTGTAGACAGTTGGCTTCTTGGGACCATTGAAATAACCCGAATATTAGTTTTCTATTAGCCTATCACGGATTGTTTGAAATAAAAGATAAAAGTGGATAACTTATTTTATATTTATTTTTATATTAATCTCCTTAAAACACGCCAAAGTCTCGCCTTAAAAGTCACTATATAAACCTAATATAATGCGTGCTTATCATATGCTTGTTATAGCTGAAATAGAACCTACAACTGTCAAGCTTAATTCATATTACTCTACAATAAGAGAAAAATAATAATTTCTACTAAAAATATACACCCAAGACAGTATATTAAGTAGTACATTTACGCTGTAAAGTAACGGATAAGGACCGATGGCTCTGTCTCTTTTCCATTACACCAGCAAGTATCTGCCCTGATGTATTTTTACGAAGCTAATGTTAGGTTGTGGACACAAGTGGAGATTTTTAAATACTAAAAGTATATTGAAATTTAAATTTTACATTGTTTTTGGTGTGAGATTCCGATTTATTTATTAAAATAAAAGAATGAATATCGACTCCAGTACTAAACTTCTTAAAAATTCTATTATTTGAACAGGTTTTTTAATAATTTTTTTAATCTTCACGCTGTATTTCATTTATAGCGGGATAGGCATAGGGGATTTAATGTCAAGATACTTTGTTTTCAGCTTTCCGTTTTATTTTCAAGGCATTACAATGCGCTAAGTAGAGGAACACCGTAATCTATATATATAAAAGGACTTGTCCTCACTGACTGAGGTAAGACGCACGCACAGCCGTAACCGCTGTGCGTAGAAACGTGAAATTTGGACAGATGTTTACTTTTATAATCTGGACATCCACTAAGAAGGGATTTTGAAAAATATTAACAATAAAGGGGTGAAATAGGGGTTGAAAGTTTGTATGGAAAAAAATTAAATCGGCATCGATTTTTATAAAATTTGAAATTTAAATTTTTAATAGTATTTAATAGGACACGTGTTTCATCGTTTTCTAGAATTCTCCCCCTAAAGGTGCAAATAAGGGGTTGAAAGTTTGTATGGAAAAAGCTTTAAAACGCCACCGATTCTTATAAAATTTGAAATATAGACTTTTAAAAATATTTAATTGAACATGTGTTTAATGGTTTTCTAGAATTCACCCCCTAAGCGTGCAAATAAGGGGTTGAAAGTTTGTATGGAAAAATCTTTAAATTGCCACAGATTTTTATAAAATTTGAAATTTGGGATCTTAAAAATATATCATTGAACACATGTTTCGTGGTTTATTAGAATTCACCTCTAAATAAGCAAGCGTAGCTGCGCGCGTCCGCTAGTTTACATATAAAATAGTAGTCATTTGAAAAATAATCGAGTCCACAGCCGCCTCGCTTACAGACAGACACTTTGCCATTCAGCCAAAGCGATAACTAAATATTTAAATAAACAAAATTTCAGTCAGAGCCACTTTATTATCCATCTAAAAACACTACAATAACCCCAAAACAAACCACCCACAAACACACAAATGACAATTTCCTAACAAAAACATAAAATAAACATAACAAGATCTTCAACAGTGTAACCTATACTTAAAGTGTAGTGTATTTCAAGTGCACTCGTCGCTATTTACACCGTACATTTGTTAAGCTGCCGTCCGCGCACTTTGTACCGCTCGCCTGTGCCTGTAGCCGCGACTGTTTGCTCACGTCACTTGTATTGTAAACTAAGATTGCTCAAATTGGTCCTTTTGATATTCATAGGTGCTAGGATACTTGGTTGTTTTTTTTTGTGTTTTTTAATGGAAAATCTCGTTTAACCTGTTCACGTAGGTTTTCCGGGAAATTGTTTTATTGATACTCGTATTTTTTAACTAGAGTACACAGAGGTAACCTATATGTAGGAACAAGGGAGAAGCGAAACTCAACGCCGCGCTCTTTGCCTTAACACTAGAGCGTAGAAATGAAAATATTAGGTAAATATTTCATTTCTTCAGGTGTGAACCAAACTCATAACCTGTCGTTTGTATAAACATAAAATTAATAAATTAATCCTTTTACACTTCAAATTCATACTTTTTCGAAAATATAAAGTAGTAAGTGATCATAGCCCACGACCTCGCGTAGCACCAGAAGAGCTCAAGAGTTGCCGGCTCTGGAGACCACAGTGGCGCCACGGCTATTGTCACATCAATTGTCTAACAAATTTAGAATAATGACTTCTTTTCATATTGTCGCTATAATAAACCTCAAATTACGCAAGCCAAAACTTCTAATAGGCTAACAATATAAATATTAAGTCGTCGCATTTTAACAATTACTAAATTCTTCTACACCTACTTCTTATTTACAAATGTATTTAAGGAAAGTGAACTATTTGTAAGGCGAGACGTGCGTCGCCCGGCACCGAGTACGCTTTACAAGAACTGAGCATCGGAACACGATTGTTTATTCAAAACCGCGTCTGTTTTAAACTTTACGCGACTCTTGATCAAATTAAACTTAATGTAAGCATTTCGCGTGAATTCGGAACGAGATGTCATCTTGTAGTACAGGAGGCTGTAACGGTTTTTGCCTTGTCTTCTACCTGGATTCTACCTTAATCATGGCGTCTATTGCGTTTCTGCTCAAGAAGAATCTAGAGGATTCGTAGGATACAATGAATTTGTTGTGTATACGATCAGAGTACGTTACGCCGCACATTCACCTTACCATCTTAATTTCCGTGACGTGAAGCATCCGAGTATGCCAAAATAGTGCTGGTCAGCATTCGCTGCTATATTTTACTAAGAACTGGATAGCGTTGTAAAAGACATAAATTTTAATAAACTTTACTTGTTTTAGAAAGATAATAACGTATATAAAATTTCTGAATACTATTTCAATTATACTTAAGAAATGAAAACTTCATTATTTTACATTTGCGTGTACAAAACCAGTACGTAAATTTTAAACCTGAAGGCTTTTGATAACTTAATTTGATGAAATAAAAACATTATAAAAGTATATTTAACGGTATTGTGGCCTACTTACGAAATGTACATATATGATTTCACAATGGTTGTCTGTTTGGATTCCAGTAGGAGGAATATTTATATTAGAAATATTTCCGTTGTGGCGCAGCGGCACAGCAAATATCTGTAAACGTGACAATTATGGATTCAATTCCCGAGGGATGAATTATATTCATTTCTTCATTGTGAAAACAATAAAAAGTGCGGCACTGAGTCACTCAGAACGCAAAGTTGAAAATTGGACGGAAAGTGGAGAACGGAATGTAACCTTGGGTTCTCTCTGCCTACCCTACTATACGCGGAAAGCAGCGTGAAGCTTATACTCACTTTGGTTAAGGATTGAGTTCACCTAACACACTATTTCTAAAACAATTAAAGAACGGATTAAAAAATTATACTTGATCCAACCCTTGGACTACACAAGATGTAGATATCGCGTAGACGTCGGTTTTAATCCGTTTTGCTAATTTTCTTACAATTTTGTAGCGAAAATGTTATTTCCTGCGTTCTTTCTTTTTACGTTTTTTAAACCTTTTTGAAAAAGTTTAGGGCAGATAAAATTTAAAACGTAAACTTTTACTTTTACTTACTCGTAGCACTTAATATGAATTTAATAAATTTACTTTCATAAAAATAATACTTAATATTTATTTTAAATATTAAATATTATTATTTGCACAAAGTGTGACTGTTAATGCGACTGGTTGTAGGTTCCATCTCCATTCGCGGAACTGAAATATTTATTTAAATTAATATTTCCGTTACTTCGCTCTGGTGTCGAGGTAAGCCTCCAGAATTCGATGGAAAGTGGGGAACGGAGAGTCTTAACACTAGGTTTCCTCTGCCTACCCTGTTGAATGTTGAACGGTGTGAAGCTGATTTGATTTATTATATCAATATTTTAGATTAGATTAAACTTTAGTTAACGCTACCCTTTGTTTTGTTACCACAGCAAAGAAATAAAAATAAATCATTACCCCGACTGGAAATCGAAGCCAAAACCGTCGAGTTTACCAGAAGAGGCCGTTACACCTACATAGCCTCATGATAATGATAATTAATAATACACTTACAAATACTTTACGTTCAATATACAACAAAGGTTCAAATGAGGCAAATTCAAAGGCCGTAATTAACTTAGTTGAGTATTGAGGGGTGATTTTAAATCAAGGGCGAAGGGGTAAAGCATTAGCGTTGAAAGGTAAACCTCGGCTTAATTAAATAACTTCAAGCAAAAGTCAAACAAACGTGGGTGACGCTGAAAATTGACGATGGAAAATGAAAAATTTGACTTCTTTCTATCTATTTATCTATCTATACACAGATTTTGTATTGAGACTATCTAGACTAGGTACAGTGGTGTTGCGTCTGACTGTGAGCATGACAACTGCGGGTTCTATTTCCAATCGGGGTAATTGATTATTTTCATTAGTTAGTCAAAAATAGGGACAAGGCCTAATAGGTGCTTCAAATTCGAATTTACAGGCGTTGGTGGTATCGTTATTTAAAGTGTTTAGGAATAAAGCGAAGATAAACAATTAAATTGAATATATTTACATTATTTAACGAAATTTTGAGTTTTTATGATATTGATAAATTTTGAGTTTTTACCTCACTTTACCATACTAAATCCATACAGCAGAGGATGGGTAGGCAGAGCAAATGAACTATTAAGCCATTTGGTGCAACAATGACTTATTTACAGGCGAAAGACCGTGCAAAGTCGAATAGGTTGAGTAGGAAGGCAGACCCTGTGAATAGCCTCCTAGCCTAGGAATAAAAATGACGCATTTACACTTTTTAAAATATTTTTTCTACTTTCTAAATAATGCAAGAAGATCTTTAATACATCAAATGAGCGATTATACGTCTTGCGTGACGGAATCCAACGCCGCGAATTGTCTTAATTTGTGGCAATATGAAGATAATTTATATCTATACTGAGACTGACTATCTATATCTTGACTGAGCCGCGATGGTTTGAAACTCCATTTAGTATCTGAATTATCTGAATTGTTCACTCATTGATATCGGGATATTCAATTTGTACGTTTGATTAAGCTTTATGGAAGTCTACATAGTTTGGGATTTACTTCGATTCTCCAATACAAAAATATTATGGGACTTTTTCTTGTTTATATTTTCATAGGAATTTACTGTCTGGCGCTTATAGTTTTAGTTATATAGGTTTTATACAGTTGTTATTGAGGCGTACCTATATATTTTTACGTGATATTTTCTGAAAATGAATTTAGATATCGGTAATTTACTAACTTTACAGTGTGTGGCAAGAAGTTTATAAGAATACAGGATTTTAGTATTTTTTAAAGGAATTTGTATATTGTTAGCACATTCGTGTAAAAGTGGGTAGAAGGTGAAAAATACTATAAAAGCAGTGGAATTGTGTCAAACGGAACAGATCCGATTCGGCCTTGCTTCGGTGAGGTCGCACAATTGGGCTATTATATTTATTTCGCTCCCTTGTCGAAGTGATACTGTATCTATACTAGTGTTGTGCTGTGGCTTCCTGCGACTGCTGAGCTGCGTGGCGTCCTGCTGCGCTGCGTTGCCCTGTGGTTGCTGAGTCCCGCATCGCTCGTTTCCAGCGTCCGGATTGTTTTTCAGTAAGTGGATACACAGTTGTTAATAGTTAGGTACTCACCTACCGTTCACCGACGGTAGACTATTGTTTGATAAGATAGTGTAACTTAAAGCACACACCCCATCTCTCGCCGCAAGGCGAGGGGAGTTATCGCAATGGCCGGCCTCAGTAGCTCCGAGCTGCTGAGGTACTTAGAAACCTTCCACGGCGATACATATAACGCCGTCGTCAAGTTCGCGCAAACGCGCCACGACGCGCCAAGTTCGCCTAGCGCGCCCGATGTCGGCCCGGATGCCGATATGCAGCCTTCAGCTGCCGGCCCGAGTGCCGTGGACGAGCCGATGCTCTCCGGCGGGCCCTGCGACCTCGGTGTCGCCCCGCCTAGGGAGCATTCCCGCGCCCCCTCTCCGATCCAGTCTGGTGAAGAGATGGAGGAGGGCTATTGCCCGTCCTCTAATTCGGACAATGAAGACGGTTTCGAGACCGTCGGATCACGCTCGGCCAAGCGTAAGGCCAGGGCCCCGAAGGCCCCCCCCCCGCCCAAAAAGGCGAACAAACCAGACTGCCGCCGTTCCCGCGCGAACGACTTAACGGTTTTCCCCTCCCCTGCCCCCGCCTCCGCGGTTGAGCGGGAAGAGGATGACTCCCCCCTCGCGCCCCGCGCCCCCCGCATTAAACCGCCGCCACCCATTTATGTGCAAGAGAAGCACAAATGGGGAAAAGTATCCCAGTGGCTTAATAGCCACAATATACAATACACTACCGCGCGCTTAACGCAGGTAGGTATTAAGGTACAAGTAAAATCCTCGTCGGAACACCGACAATTCACCTCTTTTCTACGTGAGTACCAGATTGGGTACCACTCATACGCCCTGGAGGATGAGCGCCAACTGCGCGTCGTTCTCAAGGGCGTTCCCAAAGAGATCGAAGTCGATCTCGTGTTAGAAGATCTCCGTAGCAAAGGCTACCCCGTGCGCCAGGCGCACCGATTATATAATTCTCGCACGAAAGCGAAATATGACATTGTGTTAGTCATCCTGGACCTCACTAAGGAGGGAAAGGAAATTTTTAATCTGAGGTCGGTGTGTTCGCTCACCGGCATCAGAGTCGAACCCCCACACTCGAGGGGCCTCATAGGGCAGTGTCACCGCTGCCAATTATACGGGCACTCTGCCCGCAATTGTTTCGCGCGGCCTAGGTGCGTCAAGTGCCTAGACGATCACGCGACCGCGGATTGTCCCCGCAAAACCCCCGATCCCGCTGTGCCCCCTAGCTGCGTGCTATGTGAGACGCAGGGCCATCCCGCGAATTATCGCGGATGTTCCCGCGCGCCTCGCAGACGCACTAGGCGCGGAGGCAAGAAAAGTGCCTCAAATAAAAAGGAGCCGGCTCCTAATAAATACGAGCCTGCCCCTCTTCCTAAGGAGAATGCGTGGTTCAAACCCGCGCCTCCGCCGGTTGTCGCCCGTGTTGCCGCACCGGTTCAGCCGCCTACCGTTCAGGTAGTGGCTTCGATTCCCAAAGTCGCGCCTTGCGACGCGAACGAGATCGCACCCTCGCGCGCAGCGCCCGCTCCTTTCCGAGCCACGCCTCCTCGCGCCACGCCTTCTCGCGTCGCGCCTGCGCCCTCCTCAAAAGGTAGCGACTTAGCACTAGTGCTAAGTTTCGCCAAATGTTTCGATTTCAAAGAAATCAAAGTTCTCGCGGATAAACTTCGGAACACTAACGGTTCCGAGGACCGCATTCAAGCGATGATAGATCATTTTGATCTTATAGAAGCCATACAAGGCTTCGCGGCGGTTTAAATCAATTCCAATGGCGGTCTTAAATAGGTATACCCCACGGCCCGCTGACTCGCATCTCGCGCGTATTAAACCTAGAGCCCTGTCAATAGCGACTTTTAACGCAAACGGTGTCAAAAGGCAAAAAGAGGCTTTGTGCGCCTTCGCGCACGCCCACCAATTA
Organism: Heliconius nattereri; assembly: GCA_013403645.1. Taxonomy (NCBI): domain Eukaryota; kingdom Metazoa; phylum Arthropoda; class Insecta; order Lepidoptera; family Nymphalidae; genus Heliconius; species Heliconius nattereri. The sequence continues at coordinate 10,363,953 of JAAIXI010000236.1, forward strand.
GATATCTTATGTATACAGGAGTCTTTTCTTAAACCTGCGGTTCGTAGTCCTGGCATTGCGAACTACAGGATTGTAAGAAATGATAGAGCCACCCACGGTGGAGGCACTATGATTTACTACAAGAAGAATTTACACTGTATACCACTCGACCCTCCGTCTCTTGAAGCAGCCGAGGCGTCGGTGTGTCAGGTATTCCTCACAGGCCATCAGCCTTTAATTATAGCTTCAATTTATCGTTCGCCTAACAGGCAAATTTTAGAAAGCGACATCTTGGCGCTACTTAGTATGGGTGACTCGGTCCTTCTGATCGGGGATCTCAATTGTAAACATACACTTTGGAATTCGTCGGTGACTAATGTCAGCGGCAAGAGGCTTCTAGCCTTCGCAGAGAAATATAACGCTTGTGTTATAGGTCCGCCTTCTCCCACTCGCTTTAGTGCCCACGGCACAGGCGAGGTACTCGATATTGCTATACTTTCGAACGTTGCACTCACGCAATGTTCAATGGATACCATTCCAGACCTAGACTCGGACCATCGTCCAGTTATTCTCAAATTAGGTGATGAGCGCCCCTCAGGCCCTCCCACCAAGACTGTGGTCGATTGGAGGAGATTTGCAAAGCTCCTCCGTTCAAATGAATCCCCTCTTAAGGAATTAATACCTGGCATCGCCGACTCCGCGGAGCTAGCAATAGACGCGGCGAATAAATTCACCGATTATATACAAAATACAATCCAGAGTTGTTCGAAAGAGGTAACAAACCTGCCCGACGGTAGGTTTGATATCTCAGAAAAGCTCAGGCGATTGATTAGGCGTAGGAACGTAGCTATGCGTCGACACGACACTTACCCGACTGACAACAATCGTAGGGAATATTACAGGTTAAAGAGGAGAGTTCGATTCGAATTCGAACTTCTGCGCGGTGAGTCGTGGGATAAGAAGCTCGAGGGGCTCGCTCCATCGCACCAGGCATTCTGGGCGCTGTCGCGAGCTTTTAGAGTCGACTGTCTCTCGACTATGCCTCCTCTCGTTAGGTCAGATTTATCAATTGCCGCCGATGACACCGAAAAAGCGGAATGTCTCGCTGACAGTTTAGAGGCTCAGTATACCCCGAGTAGTCAGCCCTGCGACCCGAGCCACATTGCGTATGTGGATTCCGCGGTCGCAGAATGGGCGCTGACGCCCCCGCAAGGGGAACCGCTCCGCCCGACCTCGGAAGACGAGGTCAAAGTCATCATCAAAAACTTAAAAGATAGAAAGGCCCCGGGGCCCGATAAATTGTCTAATAGAATGTTCAAGTCCCTACCGGCTCAGTTCATATCTCTATTGGTCATTATTTTCAATTCCCTTCTTAAGTCGTGCTCATTCCCCGACGAATGGAAGGAGGCTATAGTTATAGGCTTTCCCAAGCCTAATAAGCCGCGGAATATCCCGTCCAGTTATAGACCTATCAGCCTTCTCAGCTGTTTAGGTAAAATTTACGAGAGAATCATTCTCGTTAGACTCACAGAGGTGGTAGAGGCCGACTCTCTGCTCTGCAATGAGCAATTCGGTTTCAGAAAGAAACACTCCGCCATACACCAAGTCCACCGTGTCGTAGAGCATATCGCTCGACACAACCTTAGGGACCGTTTTCACAGCAATACTGCTGCTATTTTTCTAGATATAGCGAAAGCTTTCGATAAAGTCTGGCATAACGGCTTAATTTACAAGCTGCGCACCGTTTACGGCTTGCCAGACTGTCTCGTACACATCCTGCGGGACTTTCTCACGAATAGGTACTTTCGCTATAGAGTCGAAGGCACTCTCTCTTCCCCCCGCCTCCTCCGCGCAGGCGTGCCCCAGGGCTCTACGCTCAGTCCAATCCTGTACTCGTTGTACTCCAGTGACATTCCGCTCACTCCGGGTGTTCACTTGGCTATGTACGCCGACGATACAGCCCTCTATACAACATCTCGTTGTACTATCACACTAGTAGATCGACTCCAGAAAGCGGCCCGCGCACTCGGTGAGTGGTTCCGCCAATGGAGAATCGAAGTCAATCCCGAGAAGAGTAAAGCAATACTCTTCCCTCTCAAAAAACATATAAGAGTCTCTACCATCCATCTCTTAGATAAACCCATTCCCTGGGAAAAACAGGTCAAATATCTAGGTGTCACTCTAGACTCTAGATTAACTTTCAAACCCCACATAACAAAAGTCTGCAATAAAGCAAAGTATATTCTCAATAGATTGTATTATCTCATAAACAAGAAAAGTAAAATGTCACTTAGAAATAAGCTGACATTATACAAAACTTGTATTAGACCTGTCCTTACTTACGCTTGTGTTGCGTTCGCGCACACCAAGCTTACTCCCCTACAAAAAATTCAAAACAAATTCCTGCGTATCGCATCAGGTTCCCCCTGGTACGTACGTAATGTCGACCTACATAGAGATTTTGAACTGGAATCGATTCACGAGCACTGCAAACGCTTAGCGAAGCGCTACTTTGAGCGCGCAGGCTCGCACGCGAATCCCCTCATCGTAGAGGCGTGTAACTACACGCCTCACGCGATTCGTAGACGCCCGCGTAGCGTCCTCTTAGACTCCGATGACGCCATTACCGTAGCAAACGGCCCGTACGTAGGTAGGAAACATAAAACACACACACGACACACACACCGTCGTCGCCGGAACCGACGACGTAGTCTAGCTTATCTCACGGCCCGGCGGCGCGTTGGCGCCGTCGGGTCCAGCGGTTAGGGACCGTTAGCTCCCTTAGATTAGTCTAATTTTATCCCCCGGTCGCGGCTTCTGTGTCGCGGCCGGCTTTGCTTAGAATAGGGAAACTCCCAGTCCGCTCGACGACCGCAAGCCGAGGTTCGAGCCCCGCAGGGGGCGCCCTTGCGTCGTCGGCGCTCCCCACAGGCAGCCACACTGTGCCTGCAATTTTTCCAGGGAATGAGCACCCTCTTCCCTACCCACCCGGTGTCGCTGTAAAGGCCAATTAAGGCTAACAGCATTAACTACAAATCCGAAAAAAAAAAAAAAGTCAAACGGAAACAGTTGCTTGTAGGCGATAGCTCTAATTGGAAGGTATCTAGTGTGTAGTGTTGTTATTGAGTGTTGTTAATGAGTGTCACTCATTGTAATTACGTGAAACCTCTAGCCGAGTACGTTGGAAACTTATAGATTTCTAACAATGTATATATTTTATTCCAATTTACCTTGGTAATATTGAGTTATGTTCACTTTACTACCACCGTAACAGGACAGGGAATAGGAGAAAGTAGTTGAATTCCTACCCTCATAACACAATGCTTCGAATGGGAAACGGAGTGTCTTAACACTTTACGTCTCACTACTCTTCTATATATACTGTTAAGCATATAACATGGAACACAATGTAAAGATAATAATTAACAGAAAATTAAATTCTCACTAACTACTTCCTAGTTTTGATACATAATATATTTAGCAGCAGCACGACGTAGCGTACGTACGCTATAGCGTCAGTCATAAGTTCTGGAATTTTGCCCGGATCTTAGTAATTCCCGCGGCGTCGTTCTCATGCCACATTATCATAATCTGCCGATAATTGCGCTACTATAACGATTTACCAGTTTTATTTCATATCAAAGAAAACAAATTAGATAGAGTGCAATTAACTAGCTGGGTTGTCTATTGAATATATATTAGTATGTAATTGTATTTTTGATTATTATCTTTGTATTGGGGCTAGGATGCGTGCGACTGTAATCGCGACGGGCTGTGAGTTCAATATCCTTATTTCCTCGTTCTGGTAACAAGGCAAAGTGCGGTGTTGAATCCTGTGGCGGAACACCTAATGCCAACAAAATTCGACGAAAAGTGGGGAACAGAAGTGTGTTAATGGGAACAGAAAACATTAGCTTGCCAGGTTCTCTCTGTGGCGGAACCCTACACATCACTTTATCCTTTTCAGAGTGAAGTAATGAAAATATTTAATTTCCTAACTTAGAATCGGACTTATAAAAACGACTCTTTTAAATAGATCTACGCTGCATTGCAGCGCGATGACGGCGTCTAAAGCTTGACAGACGGATAGCAAGCAACAAAGAGATCCCACAAGTGTTCTGTTTGACCTTTTAAGGTACGGAACCATAAAGGCACGACTAATATAAACCTACATGCTTTACTAAATACTTCCACCTTCAACGTTTTTTCAAACTATTGACGTGAAAACATAAGCGATAGGAGGCCTAATCTTAAGATATATCTAAAGATATAACGACACCCATAAATCGTAAGTTCTGGAAGGCTGCCCGCTTCCTTATTCCGCGTCCGTCCTACAGTTCTTACGACGCATTATCATAATCTGTCGATGATTACGCCACTGAAGGGATTTTACAAAATCGTAAACAGTGTTTTTTTGGCTATTGTTTTTATGGCAGTGATTTTTTTATATTATGCTTTATTTATCTTATTTATTAATTCTTAAGGAAATAAGATCGGTATAGCGTAGAGAAGGAAGTAAATTAATAAGCGATATGACCCAGAATTCATAAATCAAAACACTTCTGATAGAATTCAACTTTTTGCTATATGGGTGGGCAGTTAAGTAAGATAAACTTTAATGAAGGTGATGTTTATTGGCCTGAAAGTCATTTAAATAAATTAATTCTAAAATTCACTGAGAGAAATAAATCGTCACGCTATTCCCGCACGGTAGGCAGAGAGAGAGAGAGCTTAGTAGGCCGTAGACAGTCCGTTGCCCAGTTTTCATGTTATATCTTTACATTCCAAGTGGCGAAACTCATCGCCGCGTTTTGCTTACCAGAGCAGAGAAATGAAAATAATTTAAATTTACTTATATCTGTATACTATATATCTATATCTACATAGAGGTGTGGGTTCTATTCCCACTCAAGGAAGTGAAATATTTATTTACGTTTATATTTCCATTTCATCACTCTCGTGTCGAGGCAAACCGCGGCGTTGAGTTTCGCCAGAAGCCCCAGAAAGTGGGGAACGGAGTGCTATAACACTAGGTTCCCTACCCTGCTGTGTGAAGCTGATTTTTGATTTTTTTTACCTATATCTACTATATATCTATTTTCACAAAAACCTAATTTCTCAATCAACCCTTAGCATCCGTATATATATATATATATATATATATATATATATAGATATCCAAAGATAATATGAAGGCGTCTGTTCAGTCATTACACTGAAGTATGGTCACGTAGCCCGTCAGTAACTCGCACAAGTCTATCTAAGTTGACGCAATTCGCTCGAATGCGCGCGTGACATGACTGCTCTACTAATTGTAGTCGCGAAGGTTAACTTGCTTTACTTTGTTATTTATGGGTACTATATTTTTTTTTGGTATAGGCGTTTTCTTAATTGTTTCTAAATTAATTTCACGCTGTATTCTACATATAGCAAGGTAGGCAGAAGGAGCCTAGTCTTAAGACACTCCGTTTCCAATTTTCCACCGAATTTTTCGTGGCATTGAATGGTTAGTGGCGGAACTCAACGCCGGGCTTTTGCGTTGTTATCAGAGCTAAGAATCATAATATTAATAAATAATAATTCATTCCCTCGTCTGGGGATCGAACCTACAACCGAATCGTTTACATTCTGTCTTTTCTTTTCTTTTTCTTAGAAAAATATATTATAAAAAGCATTTATCAAAGCAATAGAAGTTAAAACAATGGTGTTTTTCTATATTTAGTAGCGCGTTTGTGCATGCTATAATCAGAAACGGCTTGACCGATTTAAATGCTGTTTTCGCTATAATATTTTCACAATTCTTAAATAAACAAAGTTATATCAATTTATTTTCCCACGCAGCCGCAGTCGCAGGCGTACCTAGTGCACAATATTGATCTAAGTCCATAGCAGCCAAGTTCCGCAATAAAGATAACGGGAGCCGTTCTTTTCCATAACAAATGGTTTTTTAATGTCGAACAGATATAGAGTAAACTAACTAAGTTCTGCAGTAATTGAATGTTGTTCTCCACATTACTTTAGTTTGGATGTTATCTTCTTGCTTTTTAACCTCGCTAAATGAATTATGTATGAAGTTGAAGTTAAATATGGAAAATTTATTGAAATGTGATTTTTTTTTTGTTATATGTTGTGTCAATCTACTTCAATCAAAAGGCAGAGGCTGAGGCAGAGTTAGCCTGGTGGTAAAAGACTTCGTTTCCATTAAGGCACTTCCGTGAGACAACGTAAGATACTACTCGGGGATTTTTTTTCATTTTTCAAGGTTTTTTTTTTATTGAATAGGCTTGCGTTTGACCGCGTCAAGTCTGGTGAGCGTAGATGCGATCTACGGTGGTGCACGCTTGCCTAGAAGATACCTATTCACTCTGGTTTTGAAAACCCTCATATTGGTTCGGTAAGGTTCCGCGAGTCAACACTTAATATCTTGAAAATTGGGCGATGCGGGGTATGAAATAACTCACCAGGTATCCTCTGCATAGCGTGAACCTGAAAGGTAATTTAATTTGCGCGATATAAAAATCGAACAAAATATCTAAAATACCAAAGAAAAACAAAAATAGAATACAATTATTAAGAATAATCTAGCACAAAGGTTTTCAATCGTAATGGGACCGTGACAAAACAGATAAAGGGCGATGGGGCCCACAATCTACTATAAAAAACCTCATTTTCATAGAAAATATTCGCCGGTTGATTGGTTGCCTCCTTCCGGTCGTTCGAATTAATCCAGATTTCCGTGCCAATAAATTGTATTACAAGCTTCTTTCTTCATGTTATTATTCAAATATACTTACGTATTGTTTTCCTTTGAGATATTTTTTGTTTATTATTTCTAAAACAACTATTTTATTCCAAAATTTGTCAATCGAATGTAAAATAATTATTTCATCCCCACGAGTGGAAATCGAACCAACAGCCTGTGGCGCTTACAGTCTTTGTACGCCATGAATGGCCTCTTGGAAAAGATTATTTATATTATATTAACTATAATATATCTAAAACCAACTATTAACCGTCGACAAACAGTTAATTTCCAAGCTGCTCCAAGTGTAGTCGCGTCACGCGCGTAATAGAACAAGACCCGTCAAGTTAAATAGACTTTAGTTTAGACGAAATCTTGAGAGACGACGTGACCATATAATAAACTTGTGTCTGTTTTGATTTATTCATAACATATTATAATGTAATAACGATGTATTAACATATTAATGTAATAACGATGATTGTGGGTTCGATTTTCACTTGAGGTAATAATTGTATTTAAATTGTTTTCATTTCCAGCCGACAATGTCTCAAAAATTGGGCGGAGATTGGGTGGGGAGCTGCTTTACAATCGTACAATATATATATATATATTTTCGGAAGGGAAAACAGAGAGAGTTTGTCCTAAAAATCTCAATTAAAAATAAACACTCTGCCTACCCAGCTATGTGAGGGGTATTTCTTGAAACTAAAAGAGAAAAAGAAAGAATATGATTTCATTTAACAACTATTGTAATAGAACTATTACCGTACAAAAGTGGTAGGCAACCATTGCCACCATATAAATGTAATTTGTTGTTTTAATCGTACAAAGGGTACTTACACTAATAAGAAAAATATATACCCATATACCATTAATGAACTAATATATATCTAATTAACATAATTCCTTTAAAAATATACCGAAGCAATTTTTCTGTACTATTATCTCGATACCAGCGGGGAAGATGATCGCTTTTTCAATTTCACTTATCTCGACTAAGAACTATGGCGAGCGGTAAACTCACAACTCTCGAGTGCTATATTTTAAATTTTACAAGAACTTGGCTAAAGTTGATTACATCAGTTTTCTTATCCAGTAGGTAGGAATAGACTGAAGTTAGTGTTATATGGCATATGGCATGTAAGCGGAGGGATCTAGTGATGAGACACTTCGTTCCTCGCGCACTCCCGCAATTTTATCATATCAAGTTTATCATAGCAAAGAAATGAAAAAAAATCCTTTCGAGATAGAGAAAATAAAAAATAATCTTCCCTTGAATGGAACTGAACCGGCAACCTTGGCCACGGCGGCGGTTCCTTATCAATTAACCTCACTACAAATATTCCAAGAAAAAAATAATAGAAAAAAATAATAGTTTGTACAAAACTTTTATAGATACGTTATCTAAGGAACAGGAGAAGACCGTTTTTCCATTAAACTTATCTGTTTTAAGTTTCCATAAGAAACGTGATATCTCTAGAATTAGTAGTGGTGCTTGAAGTGTTCTTGTATAACAAGAAAGGTAAAAAGTTTTAATGTTTCCATATGAAAAAAAGACGATAGAATATAATTTCAATAACTTACCAGGAATTCCCATTATTGAGAGATAGATGTAACGAAAAAAACACCAATTTTTTTTCGCAAATTACTAGTAACTTTGGTAGTAAATGATTAGAAAAATTTGCAAGTAAGAGGACAAGAAATTCCTACGGAAATGGAAAAAAATAGAATTTCCCATTGTTCGTCTTAAAATCCATAGGAAACAAAGTAGCAGTCGACGACTAGTCCCTTCTATAACAGCTCTTGTGGGATCAGCCATGAAACTTTGTAGGAAATTGTTCTTCGTAGTACGTTATAATATATTTTTTAATTCTGAAATATACCGCAGAATTTGTTATTTTATATTTGAGCTGAGCAAGTTTACAGCTATGGTAGAATATGAATTGGGAAAACAAACAACTATATTTAGTGTTCCTGCGCGATTCGTTCTTCGATCCGATTCGTTCTTATCGTTTCAATATAAAGATGCGACAAATTATAAATCTGAAAAAAAAAAGTTTTTTCAGCTTAACACTATTACCCGCACTTTACCTCCGGTTCTTTACCTCTCGCCTTTACGAGCCATGGCGTGTCGAAATAACAGAAATCCACATCAATGTATAAACAGTTCATTCTCGCCGTAGAGATTGAACCCAGAACCACCGCGCTTACAGCCATATGCTATTCACTGCGCCTATACGACTTTTTAAAGTATATAAATAATATTTTAAAATTGTATAACATATTTGTACGATATAATATACAAAACGACGCCGTGTTAGCATACAAGTACAACAATATGGGCACTTCACTCGATCGGAAAATGTTCACATTCTGGAAGGAAATTGGATTTTCACGTATGACAGCTGAAAACGAATAAATGTTTTGTCTGTATGTAAATTTCATCTGTTACATGATATATGTTTAATGTAATTATTTGTGTTTTTTTTTTATTTGATTTTTTGTATTGAAATATTATTTGTATGAATGTTGGATGGACTGTTGAGTTATAATTTTTCTTTTGCTTATATAAATGCGTGGTTGATTTAGAAGCTTCCCTTCCTAGTTACACTGCTCTGAGGTCCTCCTACTGTAAAGTACTGGGCTCTACATCCGCAAGGCAAAGAATCCAAGGATTGGTAAACTCGAAATTAAAGTCAAAAAAGTGTATCGAAACTAGTATACGTGTCTTGAGTTACTGGTCATGTGTTTTTTTAATATCGTATTTATCAATCAATGGTCGTGTTATATTTTTGTAAGAATTATTAAATTAATAATAACATAGAGATGAGAAGGTTTCATTAGTAATAAGAAATTTAATGTCAGTTTACTTAGAAGAGCAAAAGCAAATTAAATAACAAGAAATAACATTGTCGTCAACAGTGTCAGTATTGTCAGTAACATATTTAATTCACTAAACTAATTACATTAAAAATTACTATAAAATCTTTGTATTTATAAAGTTTTCGAGTTAAATAGAGTTATAAACACACGTAAATAGTAATAAGTGGACTACACTTCTGCTTTGATTCATTGTTACGACACACAATGCGAGTGAGAGCTCAATCAAAACAATGCTGAAAGAAAATAGTCATGTTTTTATTTTACTACTGTAAACTTTAAGTCTTGCCGCTTGGTTTCCCGAATAGAACTGGTAAGGAATAGCGGCAGATTTTTAGTTTTAAATTCTTGGGATGCTGCTGGTGGTTCTTGGCTGTATAAACGATGGTCGTCGATTCGATTCGATTATTCGAGGCAAAGGAAAATGTTCGATACAATGCGTGTTGACTGTTGAGTAGCGAAACTCAACTATGCAATTTGTCTTATTACCAGAGCGAGAAAATAAAAAACTTATTTATTTTATTGACGGTAAATGTGATTGTAAGATACTTGCAAGTAACTCTTTCCCCATTCCCTTTGGTAACACAAATAGTAAGTTATCTCTGCTTATACTGATCTATGGCAGTTCAAAAGAGAAATAAGCATATACAATCTAATAAGATATTTTTTTCCAGTTTTCACGAATATTACATATTTTAAATGAAACTCTTTCTCCAGATTAGACTTCAAAGTAATCGAAACATCGGGTTTCCAAAAATATATACTAAGCATACACGATTACACCGCTTCAAGAGTTTCATTTATAACGTCTACAATAATCAGCTACATTTAGACTCTATATAGACATTATAAATAAATAAGATATTAAATTTATATTTATCTATATCTTAATAATCCAACGATCGTAAAAAGGGTGTAAACCCGCCTCTATCCCATTTCTCCACTAAAATGATATCTAATTTGATGTGCCCATAAAAAGTTTCTGATAACGCTTTAATAGTTTATCCTTTAAATCTCTTGTAATTGGATGGCGACCGTCAAAGTACAAAATAAGATGACGCTTTCGATGAAATAATAAATTGCTTTTGTAAAACGTTTGAGGTGAGTCATGGCGCAGTGGCACAGATGTGTGTGAACGCGAGAGGGTGTGGGTTCGAATCCCACTCAAGGAAGTTGTTTTCATTTTTTCGCTCTGGTGTCTAATGGCGGCGTTGTCTTCCGCCATTCAATATGAAATGCCTTCGAAATTCAGCGGAAAGTGGCAAGTGGAGTGTAAAAATACATTAGAGTTCCGTTGCGATGTATATGGCTAAAATCAGAAATATGGATATATTCAGAAAAGTATTATTTTTTTTAATTCACGCAACAGGGCGAATGGACACACCTGCGACGCCAGAGTAAACAGTGGGAACATCTTTAAAACACTCCGTTCACCACGCAGCGCCCATTGTATACCTAGATTCATGATGTATTATGATTTTTTATTTCCATATTTTTCCCCAATTGTTCGTCAATTAAAATTCACAGCTAAGCTCATTGTTTTTACCAAGTCATATGGCTAACAAATATGCCTTTACTAAATAGCGTTGGTAAAACTTCAGGCTTAATGGAGCCCCGACCCGTGAGTCCGGCTCCGGCTTGCACTCGACCGGCTTTTATTTTGACCCATAAAATAAAACGAAGTTTAAAATATTAAAAGGCCTTCGGTGTGGGTACCTAGAGGTGTACTGGTTATGCGTGACGATTTTTAGTATATACGATAGCGATTCGAAATCGATGTGAGGTTTTTTCCGTAATGTAAGTCAACGTTTGGCAGTAATTTTTTGCAGCTGCACTTTGGATCCCGTAGACAGCTGGACGCTCAATGGCTCCGGAATCCCGAAGGTATTGCGTGTTTAATGGTGGAACTCAACGCCACGCTTTGCCTAGGTATCAGAGCGAGAAAATGAAAATAGTTAAAATTTCATTTCCTCGAGTAGAAATCGAACATACAAACTGTCGTTTACAGTCACAAGCTTCCTGCGCTTCAACTGGTTTCTGATTTTTTATGAGATATTTTCTCGGAGCAAAAAGTCTACAGTCTATCTTCAAAATCAGGGCTGGTGGACTGAAGCCGGGTGTTGAGAACCGCAACTCAACACTGACGATATCTCTCCATTTTTTTTTCCATTTTTCGGTAAATGAAGAATGAGCGTCTTAACGTCCTCTGTGTACCTAAATAGCAACGTTTATTTCAGCTTTTACCGATAGTACTTATTAATAGCATATTTAAAACAATTAAAAGGTAAAGCCGTGGTGCAGGAGCATATGCATATGAATGTAAATGGGACTGGTTATGAATTCGATTCGCACTCGAACCGTACGAGAAATAATAAAAAATCGTAACATATAAAAAAAACTTGAAGCAGTTCCGCTGCGTTTGGGATATACAAACGATTGGTATAAATTCTGTAAACCGTATATTAATAACACAACCAGCAGGTATTTGTACCAGATCGGATTCGAACCCGCGATAAGGCCAGTTTTAATGGTTTGCTCTAGATAAGCACACCTGTCTGAGTTAGAGCTTCCGTTACGTAGCAGTGGGCAGTTAATTGGATACCTTTGTTAGCCTTTTTGTTTATTTTCTTAATTTGAATACCATTTTTGTTTTTTTTAGATTCTCTCAGTATTCCGTATTTAGCAGGGTGGACAGAGGGAACCTGGTGTTAAGGCAATGCGTTCATCATTTTGATACTGATGACATTGCGTTTTGGGTTAGTGGAGTGAGAAAATAAAAGAAATCATTTTTTCGAATGCGATGCACATTCACAATCTTTGTGGTCATTAGTAGGTAAGACGCTTTGCAGTTGCGCCAAGACATACTAGTATTTACCTGATATTTTGACCTTGAAGATAAAAAAAGACTATTGAATGTGTTTTTTAGATTTTTCTTTTTTTTATCTTCACGCTGTATCCCGCACGAAGCAGGACAGGCAGAACAAACATAGTGTTAAGACACTATCTATTTACTAGTGGGGGAAACTAATATATTAATTATTTTATTCCTTTTGCACCAAACATTACGTGGTACAATCGCTTTATACCTTTTTAAATTATTTTCTAATTATTGTATTATAAAAAATACAGGTTAAAAGCATTGGTATAGACGACGACTCGCCACTTACAAGGCAAATATTAGCATGGCAGCCGTCGCGTTGGCATGTTAGCTAGTACCTGCAATAAGCGCGTCGTTATCCGCCAGCCCGAGCCGCTCTATACAAACACGATTTTGTAAGGTAGCTGACTAAAATAATTGATAACTTTTACGTATTAACTATTATGTGAGGCCATCCTGGTAGGGGGCACAAACAAGAGTGTAATTGGAACGCGACGGTTGAAGGTTCGATTCCCCATTCAAAGAAATAAATCATTATTTTGTAATATTTTCATTTCTTCGATCTCACACCAAAGCAAAAGCCTACATTCTTATATACATACATATATGTATACATATGACTCTATCTGGTCTTTTGGTGGCGAGGCAGGAGATATTTAGGGTAGGTTCACTTTCGACTTTTCAGCTACTCAGAAATTACTAGATCAGGAAAACACAAATAGATTTATGTATTTTTACGCTTTTTCTCGTATTGAAGAGTAAGCATGTGGTTTCAAGTTTAAATATTACGCCCGCCCATTTTTTAAGACAATACGAAAGAAAAAAAAATAGCAATTAATTTCACAGGGAATAGAACCCACAACTCATATAAATACGACAAAACCTAAATAGTAACTACTGAACGACCATGAAATAAAAATAGATAATTCGACAAAACGCATCGGTTCCGTAGATATAAGCGCTACGGCAAACTGATTTTACAATATTCAGATCCAATTCATTCCTTTGTGGCGTCCTCTGCAGTCAACATAGGTTTTAATAATTAACATTTTGCGGTTTTCGAAAGCGGCCGGGTTCCACTTCCACTGGAATACTTACTTTATCGGACCAGCTATATTTGCTTGCTAGGATAATTAGGTTCCACCAGAGTACGTAAAATTGAACTAATGTCAGCACTAATATATTATATTGTAAACAAAAGTAATTAACGTTCTGGTTAGTAATTATCACAGAAAATTAATATAATATATATAATAATAGGTATAAAATATCAGCATTATCTATTTTGAATATATGAAATATATTAAGCTTTCAAAATCAGTCTTTTCAGCTATATTATAATGAAGTTTCGAAATTGAAAATGAGTGATTGTTTAGAGTGATTTAGGTTTGCTGTAATATCATAATTATTTTATAGCTTCACGCTTTTCATGAGTAGGCAGAGCAAACTTAGTGTCAAAACACTTCGTTCTCTATTTTCCATCAAATTTATGAGATATTCCATTTTAACTGGTGTAACTTAACGCAATTTGTATATTAACCTCAAATTCAAGTACACGCCTCGATAAAAAAGACATTTGAATGTAAGAGACAGATCGTCTTAAACCTGGGTCGAAGTAATTCTTTAATTATAAAATGCTAATCGGGGTCTACAATCAATGGCCGCCCTGGGACTGTTATGGGGTGGAAAGTTGCTACGTTCAGCAAATTTAAACTGTACGTGATTCACTTTTGATTTAGTTTATTTAAGGCGGAGCTCGGTGATATTGTGATTTTTTAAGCACTTTTTTTTCAAATTCATATGGGAGGGTAGGCAAGTAGGGAATCTTGTTCTAAAATACTCCATTGATTCTACCTTTAGTTCTAATTTCCGAAATATTGCATCTTGGGCGTCACTCGGGGGAAAAACACTATTTCATTTTCGTTCGTTCGTATCGTTCCACACTTTACATCGAATTCTTGAGGCATTTTATGTTGATTGGCGGTATTAAACGCCGCGATTTGCAAGAGCGAGAAATTGAAAATATTGAATATTTCGCTCCCCCGAGTGAGAATCGAACCCATAACCGCTTATAGTCGCGTGCTTGTGCTTTTGCCCACTCTTATGAATATATAAGTGAACAACTGTTATTATTCAACTCCAAATGTTATACTCGAAAATTTAATAATGTAATATGAAAGCTTTAACCTGAGAGTTGACTAAAAATTACAGAAATTAAATGTTAAAATACAAAAATATAAAGATTATAACACATGAAAACATCGACCTCATTTGTTGAAATTGGGTCGATTCCATACTTATAATTTAATAAAACAGATATACAAAAATAATAAAAACAGATATCTTTCTATCATTAAATGCTTTATATCGCCTTGGAATAAGCAGAATATTTTTTTAGGTTCAGGCTTTTTTAAACAGTTTTATTTAGCTCAGCCTCTTTGTTTATTTATTTATTTATTTGTTTGGGTCAAATTTAGTAATTGAAATTTGACCCCCTTCCCGTTAACCGATTGATCTGAAATTTGGTATACGCCTTTGATTTTGGTGACAATACAATTATCCATATTCAATATAATTGTAAATTCAAGATGGCCGCCGCTACAAGATGGTGGACAACTTAGTTTTTTTCAATCCCATCAATATGGGTATCAAATGAAAGGGCTTGTCAAGTAGAATTCAGTGCACTATACAAAATCAAAATCAAAGATGGCCACTGCTACAAAATGGCGGATAATGTAGTTTTCAATCCCTTCAATATGGGTATCAAAATAAAGGGCTTGGTAATTATAATACAGTATACTATACAAAATTACAATATGAATCTCCCACGCAAGTCAAGATCTGGTATCCCGTCGAGAACTGTGTGGCGTTAGGATGGCTTAAAATGGTACGTCGCTAGGAGTACACCACCCAAGTTAAGGTAAAAGGTAAAAGCGCGCCGAGAACTGTATGGCATTAGGGTGGATAAAAATTATATGTCGTTAGCGTTTTCCCCTCAAGATTCAGGCACATCTTGTTGTACATAGCCTGGCCCCTCTATTGGACCTCTGGGGGGGTCGACCGTAACATTATCCATTAACCTTGCAATAATGAGGCACTCAACGAATTGAATAGAATGACAAATAAAGAACTACAAACTTAAAAATAAAAAAGTAACAAAAATTTTGAAGTTAAACGGTTTTATATTGCAGATAAATGTACTAAAAGCTAAAAAATAATTTCATGGATACAGTCATGGGTACCAATATGTATACATTGTTATATTTTCAAAATAAAGTAACTCGTAACCTAAGTACCACTTTCTGGATATATCTATGGTCACATAAATTCCTAAAAATTCAATATACAATTACAAAAGATGTAATTTTTGAAATATACAAATTTTAAAAAATAAAATCGTCGGGCACCACACTTGCTACTTACCACTGGGTGGGTGAAGTCACATGCCATATCTTTCGATTGAAGATATTGGTGCAGACATTTTCACCAATATAATTGACTAGACCGAAAGAACCTAGTGTTAAGACACTCCTTTCCGCACTCTCTGCCTAAGTTTCGCGACAAAGAAAAATAAATAAATATAATTAACCCCAAAAGATAGAACTCAGAACTATCGAGGAGAGGATACTAAAGTATTATAAATACTGTATCGGACGGGCGGAAGTCAAGTGAATGAGCCGCTGACGCCCTGCACACTATAGGTTCCAGATAGTGCGAACACGGAGTATGCTGAGACCCCAAGACGTTCAGACGTTCAAGCTAGACGTTCAAGCTAGACGTTCAAGCTAGACGTTGAAACAGGAGGTTGAAACCTCGTTGTGTTCTTACATTTACATTTATATTTTATTAACTAAAAATCGGATGTTTTTACAATTTATACATATTAAAAGGACATACAAATATCTATCTAACTATGTATAAAACAATATACTATTTAAGTATTATGTAATATTAAATTACGAAAAATGCTGTTACGATGACGAATTTTACATGAGTCTTACATAAATAAATTCTCTTAATAATTATTTAGGAATATCTAGGACTTACAAATCTGTTATTTAAACAAAGGTTAATAATAAATTTAACTCAACGGAAGTTATTATTATATAAAAATGCGATTAATGCGGCAAACTATAAAGAAAACTATATAAATGCAATATAAACTAGAAAAATATTATTGTTAAACTAAAATGTGACACTTAAATCGGTTTATAATCTCATCTATATTATTATTAATATTTATTTATACTATAAAAGTATTTCAATATACACCAAAAAACTAATAATAACATTCAAAACTACGAGAGTGGTATGACGTCATTCTTTATCTAACTAAACATGTCGTGACAGGTCCACGGCCGATGATCTGTAAATACTGTGTATTCGTAATTTTTTGGCTTTTTTGTTAGAGTACGCTTCAGAACCTTGAGTCGAGTGTCAGGGACACTCCGTCCTCCTTAAGACACTTTCGTTTTCTACTTTCCGTCTAATTCTTAAGGCATTTCTTGATGAGAGGCTGGACTCAAAGGTGCGACTTGCTTTACAACCAGAGCGAATAAATGAAAATATTAAATACTTCATTCCCCTGATTAGAAATTGAACCGATAACCGTAACGTTCGTCTCGCGAAAAATGAGGAAACGAACTGTCTTAATGGGAAGGGAATGTTTGGCCCTAGATTCCCAGGTTCCCCCTCTGATTACCTGGCAGTATCTTTCTT
This sequence comes from Heliconius nattereri, assembly GCA_013403645.1. Classification (NCBI taxonomy): domain Eukaryota; kingdom Metazoa; phylum Arthropoda; class Insecta; order Lepidoptera; family Nymphalidae; genus Heliconius; species Heliconius nattereri. The sequence goes on from JAAIXI010000236.1 coordinate 10,381,154, forward strand.
AAGTAAGTATTGAACCCGCGACTATCATTTCATTTATTAGCTTTCATAAATTTAGGTAACAAATGAACCTAACCGCTTAGAAAGTTTGAGCTAGATGAGGAGTTTGGGAAGGATAATATGAAACGGATAACAGACTGCTTATTGCAACCAGGCAAAGGCGCCGACAGCTATGCTAATATCTTTGTGTAATAGTGCCCCTATTGTCGTTACCAATGTTAGCTTGTAAACGGTATCGTTAGATATAATATTTTTTTTTATTTTTTATTAAGTGATACTTCTTCATTTACTGGCAATTCAGTAGAAAAGCAGCTTTGGCACAGTAGCTGACTGGCAAAACGACAGTTGTAGGCACGTTTCCCATTCAGAGGAATGATTTATTTTCATTTCTTCGTTGTAGTAACATTTTTTCAGTGTCAGTCAGTCACGACTAAACATGCAATGTCTAGAAAATAACCCCACATTTTCGTGGCATGACAAAATGAGAACTCAGTGCCTTAGCTCTAATTCCGTTCTGTCTGCCTTATATATAAATAAAATATATTCCATAAAATATTCCAAGATTTTCAGAAGAATTCGAAATTCGAAAATCCATAGTAAAGCAAGTTTTCAAATAGGTAGCGCTTAAACTAGTAGTGGCTTGCGGTTTCAAGATGTAGTAGTTCGCAGGTGCACCTCTGCTTCTAAATCTGAGGTATTCAAAATTTACTAAGTATACTCCAAATGAAAATAAATAGCTACAAGTCACATATATATGTTAAGTAAGTTTATATTGATTCAAACGTCAAAGGTTTCAAGAGCCATACTCTTAGGTTTTATTTGAATTTGAAATATAAATATTTTGAAATTATTATTATTACGTAAGCGAGGTTTGATTCTCACTCACTCAGTGGAACAATTTATTTTAATTTCATCGGCTTGGCAACAAAAGTAAGCACGGCGTTGAATTCCATCACTTGTTGAATTTGAAATTGAAAATAAGATGGAAAGTGACTGTGAAAAGTGAAAATAATTAAATATTATATTTCCTCGAGTGGGGATCGAACCCACAGCCAGTCGACACGTCATACACTTGAACCCCTGCGCCACCACTGACCTAAAAATAAATATTCTAGCTAAATTTATACATACAAAACGAATGAAACATTTAATTATTTATTTACAAAAAACGGACCCCTCCAGGAAGTTGATTAAACAGCACATCTGCTACATATATGTGATTTATTATTTAAGAACTGCATAGGACGAGCCCTCCGAGTCGCGTTCGGACTCACAGAAGATGCTTGTATTAATATTTTATATTTCGCTTCATACAGACGAACTCTCTTAGCGTAAATTATTTAACTCGGGCGAATAGTGAAATTTTATGGTTTTTAGGATTCCGTACCTCGATAAGTAGAAACGGAAACCTTATCGATCCCTTATAGGATCACTTTGTGGTCCATCTGTCCATCTGTCAAGACCATTTATCTCATAATTGCGTGGATATATAATCTGAATTTAATATCAAAATATTCTGGTCCACGGACCCTTGAAGCACAGACAGATTCAAGTTTCTATGTCAACGCAAATAAAAGATATGAATCATATACATCGTTTTTGCTGAATTTTGTATGACTCTAACTCTAACTCACTCCAAAATCAAAACCTATAGAGTAAGTACCTTTGAACATACAGTTATAAAATTTGGCAAGGAGAGAGAATGTGCAAGGAAAAAAATCCAAAAAGTATATATTTTTTAAACTTTTTTATGAAAAAAATGCAGCACAACTGTATAACTGTACATTTCATACAAAATGAATGCCTACGTCCGCAAACTTAAGTTTGTCAACTTTTATTAATTGTAGTTCCTGTTGACATATAAGTACAATTTTGAAACTGTTACGGAACCCTCGGTATGCGCGTTCAATTCACATTTGACCAGTTTTTTCTACTTAAGTTATAATTTTATTCCTACATAACAGGGTGGGTAAAAGGAATCCAGTGTTAAGACACTCCGTTCCCCACGCACACCTTGAATTTTGGAGACATTGCTTACTCAGTGGCGGGACTTAATACCGTACTTTGCCTATCACAGCAAGGAAATGTCAATCCCTCGCGTTGGGATCGAACTTACAACCATTGCGCTTAACACTCACGCTTTATATAGTTAGTTATTTAAGATTTGTTTATTTAGTAACTATTACATAAGTTTCTGAGGTTACCAGGATCAACCAAACAAACTTTTTAGCTTTTTAATATAAATATAGATACTATAATTATTTTCTTACTTGTAGGTATAATAAAGGAAGGGTTATTAAAGTGAACATATCGAAATATAAAAAATAGCTACTATGAACTTTATTTTGTTTTCACAGTTTACGATACTTTTACAACCGGTAATGCTGTAGGATGTTGTTTTATTAACCTGTAACAGAAGACGGGGATGGTAATATTTTCATGTTTGTACACTGAGCTCGCGAATTGTATGAAAAATAATATTTTCTCTACTTTTTTCATCTTTTGCGGGTTCGATCCCCACTTGAGGAAATGAAATATTTAATATTTTTATTCGGAAAGCGGGAAACGGAAGTATCTTAATGGGAATGAAGTGTCTTAACACTAGGTTTTCACGTTCCCTCTAGCTATACTCCGCTACATGCGGGCTACAACGTGAAGCTAAAAAAAAAATAAAAAATCTCATCGCGTACTTTGCAACTCGTAAAACTTGCATACAAAACGGGTATTAAACCTTGCAAGTAAAAGAAATTTTAGTCGAAATTTTTCACTTTATGTGTATTACTGTAATTTGGATAATAATTTATGTTTCACTTAACATTTTTAAAATATGCTGCTTTTTTTGGGTTTAAAAGCATATATGTTGAGATAATATTTATATTTATGCATCTTTCATGTTTTGGGATGGAAAAGTATTTAGTTCTTGCCTTTACGTATTCGAGTTCGCATTTCGGAGTTTAACGCTGCACGGTGTACTGAGAACGAGTTAAGAATACAAGAATATTTTACGACATTATTCTATTCTTATCACGCTTTAGGCTGTATTTTTGTAACTGAAAACTGTGTGCTAGATCTCTAAAAACACCAATGAATTTTCGAGATGTTGCAAGTTGATTAGCGGAAATCAACGCTACGCTTTGTCTTGTTTCCTAAGTGGGGAAATGAAATTTAATTCTTCCGAGCGGGAATTGAACCTACAACGCCAGGCCGCCGATGGCCTCTGTTTGTTATTAATTTATTTTTATTCTAATAAAATTAAAGTATTTCGCAACATGAATTAACTAAGCAATCCAAGCTACGCTTTCGTAGAGTCGTAGATCCGTCTAGTTTAGCTTTGCTTATCTCTTCGTAGTCGCATCTAAGGATTTGAGATGTCACCACGTACACTATCTAACGTTTATATATAATTGTACATTATTTAGTTTCAAGCCGTATCCCGCACATAGCAGGGTAGGCAAAGGGAACCTAGGAACCTAATGTTAAGGTACTTCGTTCCTATTAAAACATTTCCGTTCTCCATACCCACCCACCGAATTCTAGGGGTATTGTAGGTGGAGTGGCGGAACTATATCTATATATTCGAAAATAAAAATATTTTCTCTTATTTTATGGTTTTTTGTCTCAATCACTATCGTCAACCTCTTCACGTCTGCCTTCTGAAGGGATTTTCATGTTTTTACGTAAACTTCCTCCAGCATCACCGATAGTATCTAACAAAATGAACCGAAAATTTAGTGGAAATCTTCGTTTCTAATGGCGGAACTCAATGATGGGCGAGCTGTTAAATTAAAATAATTGAAAACGGATCCCCTGAATGGAAATCGAACGAATAACCAACGCCAAAACGCTCCACTATTATATTTTGTGTTTTCTAAGTAAAAAACGTAATCATATAAATAATAATCCAAGCCGTATATTTGCCGCCCTCTCCTTTCTAAATGTATTCACATTGGAAACTAATAATTATTGATTTTACATATTATTTTTAGAACCGTGATTCAAAATTTATTGTCCAGAATAGGCAATAAAAAGAAGAAGGCCGAGTAGATGCTACAGTGGAAATATATTTAGAATATACGTTTTGTGTTGTTTTATTTTTATTGTTTCTGTTGTAAGCTCAATTTCAAAGGAATGCTACGTATATATAAATTTAAAATCCCGCACACAGAATAGTACAGAGGTAACTAGGTGTTAAGAGGGGAGGGGAGGACACCAGAGCGAAGAAATGAATATATTAAATATTTCATTTCCTCGACAGGGGATCGAATTCACAACCAGTAACGTTAACGCACTTGTGCCCCTGCGCAGGGATGGGTATCTCTTTTAAATGTAATTCAGCAAACATTTTATTAAGACACAAAAATTTCAACCCGTTTGGATGAACAGAAGATATGGCCGCTTCAATATTTTATACGCCGTTTCATACTACCGTAGCAGCTCTTAACTTGAATTATGTACCGCCGACTACCTAATGCCTTAGTTGTTTGTCATTTTAAACCCTGTTAGTGGATAATTTAATTAATATGAGACCGTTTGTTAATGTGTTATAGTACCACTAGTTGTTAGTTTGTATAAATTTTGATTTATCTCGTATTTTAAATAGATTAGAATTGGCCAAGTGCGAGTCGTAGTCACCAACGAAGCGTTCCGTAACATTGTCTATAAAATTATGTTTGTTGTATGGAAGCTACTTTAAATATTTATTTTATTTTGTTTCTTACTTTTTGTTGTTATAGCAACCACAAAAATATATCTTGTGTGAAAATTGAAATCGAGTGGCGGAACTCAATTTCTCACTTTGCCACCAGAACGAAGAAATAAAATATATTAAACATTACATTTGCTTGAGTGGGAATCGAATCCACGACCTATCACGCTTACAGTGACTTTCTGTGGTCCTACCTCACAACTGGCTTGTATTCATATGAAATAAGTAGATAAACCTGAGAGTTAGTAGATAAACATTAAAAATAAATATTTCTAAATTAAATCTCATCTTACGAATGAACGTAGCGGTCGTCATTCGCATTGCGAATTCTCATCGGGCTGTTTTAAATCGAAAGAAATAAAGTTTCACAAATAAAATTCTTGAATTAGCATTTCCATTAAATTATGGGCAGTTAAATGAATTGAAAGGCAAAAACAATCTCGAAGTCTACCGACGGTATAAGCGTTTAGCAGTTAATACAATTAAAAAATGCAAATCTGGTGGATTTGAACGCCGAGTTTATGAAGAGAGAGAGAGGGATGGGGCTCGGTTGACCAAAAGTTGTTAGTTTTTTAGCTTCGTGCTTTTCGGGTTCTCTCCGCAATCTAGTGCTTAGGCACTCCGATCCCCTCTTTTCACCAAATAGATATATATATTAATTTATTTTAGTATATAGATTAAAGAGTTCATTTGGTTGTACGCGCTTATCTTAGGTTCTACTGATACGAAGAGAATATAAATCTGATGATGGAAAATGTTGCAAAAATGTATTTAATTTATTTCCATACCACACAGGTGAGACGCCGTAAGTGAAAGCTAGTATCACTTGTTTTTGTAAGCTCTTGTACGTTTCTAAAGCTACATTTCTAGTGTCAGAGGCTAGTCCTGGCGCAGTAGCACAAAGTGACTGTAATACGACTGGTTGTGAGTTCGATCCCCACTTGAGGAGATGAAATATTTATTTAAATGTAATATTTTAATTCCCTTACAAAAGTCGTCGTCGTTGAGGCAAAACGCGGCTTTGAGTTCCGCCACGCAATGCCTTCAGTATTCAGCGGAAAGTGGAGGACGGAGTGTCTTGACACTAGGTCCCTTCTGTTTGAAACTGAAACTGTTTTAAATTATTTATTTTGTTTTTTTCTTATAAAGCATGGTGGTTCTAGTGAGGACGGTATCAGGAGTATTTTAATCATGGCTATTGAGATGGGGTCAAAATATAGGGGCGATAGATGAATATCATTGAAATTTATTGCGTGCAAATATACTAAATTTTTTTCACAACCATGAGGGTGCGTGAACAAAAGATTTTAAATTAAGGATTGTGGGTATCATAGCCTCAAGATTAGTTAGGTAGATTTTTCACAATTTTTTATATTGTAAATAGCTTATTTGTATTGTAAATTACGTATAAGAGATTTTTTTTTTTATTTTTTTATGTCGAGAATTCGTGATTGTATTAAACAGTGGGCGGAACTCAACGTCGCGCTTTATATTCTTATAATCTTGTAAGAATTTATATAATTATAATTATATGTTTCTTGTATCTTTTAAAATAAACAATCATCTATAATTTAAATATTCAAATAGTTAATTTATAATTCCTTCACGAGAAACGAACCTAAAACCGTCCTGTTTACAGTCACACGCTCCACTGCGCTACAAAAGCATCAATAACTAAATAACAGTTATTCAATAAAGCTATTACCACGAGTTTCGTTCCAGCACCGCCATCAGGCTCACGGTAGGGTAGGTTTGTCAGTTCACGTCAGGTACAATCTACCCCGGTGGTAAATTACGGAACCTCACACGCCAATCATCACGAACCAATCTACTGAAGCGACAGTGTATACGATAGTGTTTCTATTGTTGCAATAATGATATTTATAGCTAGATTATATTAATATTTGAGGTGTAGTATTAATTATTAAGTGTCTTTTTTAATTATTAAGTGGCTTCACGCATATAACAGGACAGGCAGTGGGATCCTACAATTAAGACACTCTGTACCTATTAAGACATTTGCGTTCTTTATTTTCTGTCGAATTATGGAGGCATTTCATATCAATTCAACGCCGCGCTTTGGCCTCGATACTAGAGAAAATAATAAAAAAATAAATATTTCATTTATAATGAGTATATACGTATATTAAGTAATTTTCTATACAGTTATTATCTTAATAATAACTCACTATGACCAGAATCAACAAATCAAAGCCTAATTTACAAACAAGGATCAAATATTCGAACTTTCGGACATGTGCTCTTAAACTTTCATTCTGTGAAATATGATAACTGATTATTTAATAAACTAAACAATTATACACTCTATTTCCCATTAAAATAAAGCTTTTAATTGCTTATCTGCACTCTCATTCAAATTGGCAAACGTTAAGATGTTTTGAAAGGAAACATTTGCATCGCGCATGCGTGCTTGGTACTGCAGCTTGGTCAAAAACGTGGTGTAGATCGCACTTATATCAGTCGATAGGCGGCTTCTGTAAGGGGTGGTCGCGGTCACCACCCTCTCTAACGCTGTAGACGTAGTGTTAATGTTTTATACGAAAATATAAGTTTGTGATTGAATAATTCTATGTGAATTTTGCTATGTAAGTATTCAATTTTAATGTAATTTAAAGGCTTATGTAGATGGATTTTTTGTTAGGGGTTTCTTTGGATTTTTTTCATGTTTCCACGCGAGATGGTCTTTTGGTGTCAATTTATTGTAGAGATCTCTTCTATCTTATAAAATCATAAATAGTATAATTTCACTATTTTCATTTTGAAAAAAAAAATGAGTGATGTTTGCTAAATTTATTTCAGAAGCAACTTACATTACATACTAAACTAAATTCTATTCGAACATCTCGAATAACTTATGTATATTTAGAGAACAATGTGCAAGTATAATATTTAAAGTTAAGCAAAATTTCAAAGTTTCATTTCTCCTGAATTCAAAGTTGAAGTATGCTTTTACAAGCTCTTTTGAATGGTTAAAAGGCTAACGTTAACTCTTAGAACGGTGAGAAACGCAGCTATTACGTTGTATTTTCTTCCTAAGTTAGTTTCTTCATAGAATACTGCTCTAAGCTTCTCGTATAGTGTGTTTTTTTAAAGCTGAATGTCTTTTTGAAATTTTATCTTACAGAGCCTCGATACCTATGGATTCTTTTTATTTTTTGTTATTAGTAATTCCAACAATTAATACAACCAGATTAAAAGGAAAAATTTAAAAACATACATTAATTTTAATATTTATTATTGGCGGGCATCATACATTTCAAAATAAAATACAAAATTTCAAAATAATAACAAATTATTCATTTCAAATTATAATAAGAAATATAACTTAATTTTAATGTATTCCTAGACAATAAAAACAAAAATACATACAAAGCTAATAATTTAAAAGATAAAAGAAAAAAAAATAGGTTATAAACCTACATATTTTTATTCTTAAAAATAAAATACCTTTAAAAAAATATTAATCGAAACGAATGAAAAAAAGGACATTAGTTTCATTGAACTTTCATACGTAAATACGATTTTTAAATAAAAGTTGGTCTCAGCAAGCCAGCAGCTCTCGATATCAAAAGCTTTCGTCTCTACACGAAAGCTCCGGTGTCGATTTGTAAACAACGAGCTTTTAGTTCCTATTGCAGTTTTTAGTAATTATTTGTTACTGAAATTGTGAAATACAGTGTAAACGATGCTTTTGATGTTTTATAAAATTTTAAATATTATTGGCACTATATGGAATATACAGTAAATACTGTACTCGTATAGTTTTTTTTTTTATTATAGAAAATTATGAATTGTTCATATCTTATATGTATATTTTTAATACATGTTATTATTATTTGCACGCAAGACTATTCTCTGCTTTTAGATACCTTGAGCGTTGGATTGTAAATGACGGTTGTGTATTCGATTTCCGCTGGGGGTAGTGAATTATTTTCATTTCTTTGCTGTGGTATGAAAAGAAAGTACAGCTTTGAGTTCCACCACTCAACAGGCAATATTTCGGAAATTAAGCAAAACATGTGAAACGAAGTGTTTTCACACTAGACTCCCTGTTTTCTTATATTATTGAATGAATTGAGGAAAGAAGCTTTACAATTTTTATTTGAAAACATACTAAATTGTGGAACACTTAGGTATGTATTATTATACTTTTGGATTTTTTTATAAAAAGCATAAGCTTCTTACACGTATCGTAAGAGTTCTTCAATAGATATTCCGTATTCATATTTGAATTGACAAAGTTGTAGTTTTTTTTTAGTATTATTGCTCTTTACTTTTACTCTACAATTAGGTAGTAAGATTTTTTCATATATAAATAATCTATGATTGCTTTAGAGTTGCGCATAATGCATTCAACAAGTGCTATATTTATTATATATATATATATAAAGAAACGGATATAAATAACAAAAAAATATATTATAAGCCATACAATTAGCTTTATTTTTAGTCGAACTAGATATCTGTGATGATTGTGGTTTTAATCTCGGCTTGGAAAATCATTTATTTATACTAGTTGTCGTACCATTTTTTGTGCCATCTCTTATCTATCCTTTTTTAAAATAGCCGGAAAGTGGCTAAGATAGTGTTTTAAGCCTAAATTCTCTGTGTTCTCCAAAATACAGAAAATATTCATATAAAAGATAGAAAATATACATGATTTTTAGGCAGGGAACGTGGGAACCTAGTGTTAAGACACTCCGTTTCTAAAAAGACACTTCGGCCGACTTTCCGCGAAACGGAACGGCGGAACTAAACGTCGCGAAAATATTAAATATTTCATTTCCTCGAGTGGGAATTGAATCCACAAACGTCACATTTACAGACGCTTGTCTCGTGAATAATATAAAAATATAACATGCTGCATATTTGGCCACGTCGACTTGATATAGCGTGTAATCGTTTTAATTCAGATCGACTAACCGCAGATCGCTGCTCACATATAAATATCTATAAGTTTTTATGAAAACTCAAATAGTATTTATCGTGGAAATTGAAAATTTACTTGGGTAAAATTAAATTTTTCACGATTAATTATAAAATATATTATAATTAGTTAGATATATATAGCTATAGTAGTGGATTGGAGGAGTCTTATACTTGTATATAACTGGCAGTTGAAATCTTAGTTGTGTTATTTCTTTATTTTTTTACTGACCATAAAACAATATAGCTAATTAACAAATGTAAGTTATGTAAAGTTACGATTGAAACGGTGCCCCTGTCCTCCTACTGGCTTCAATTACTAATAATTGCGAATGACGTATTAAAATCCTTTCGTTTTGTATAAATTTTTTACTTATTAAAAACTTTTATTTAACTTGCAATGTATGTATGTGGGTTCGGGTGAAATCTTTGAGCTCAATTTTGAAGTAGATATCTTCAACCGATTAATCTGAAATGTTGTATACACGTTTAGTTTGGATGACAATGCACGATAAGATGTGATTTCATTCTAAATCCAATATGGCGGACCATCCAAGATGGCGGAATAGTTATATTTATTGAACTTCTATAATATGGATATCAAATGAAAGGGATTGTTGAGAATAACTAGAAAAATAATGTAACATCTAGTGTCTTACAGCCTAGCCAGTGGTACCTAAAAAGTAAAAAATAAATTAAAAGCAAAAAATCATTTTTAGAAAAGCTTGTCGCGTTTATCAATATTTAATTAAATTGAAACTTTAAAAATTTAAACTTAGCAGATTTTACATAATTAAATTAGCACAAGCTCAATTTTTATGATCATATAAATTGTGTACAATGAGGTTATGAGTTGATAGTTAAAATTTAAAAGACAAGTTTTATTTTCTCCTTTTTAGAGCGTTTAAATAAAAGCTTTTTCTAAAAATGATTTTTTGCTTTTAATTTATTTTTTCATTATATAATGACAAATAAAAAAAACAAATAATACGATGACGAAAGGAACTTCCTGGAACAAAATATATAAGTCATGTAAGTAGTTAAGCAATAAATAAATTCCATTTACTATAATACTAAACCCTCAGTTTATAATACTTTATTTAACAAACTTTTCAACTAAATTAAACTGTAACTGTTGGGTAATGTCGTAAATCTAAATTAAAATTTCTAGTAATTATGAAAGCAATTAAAAATTAAACAAAATTCAATATTTTGTAATTTAAAAGCTAATTACGCTATCAAGATTCATTTGGGACTAGGCTGACTTAACACGATTACTGCGGGTTCATTTTCATTTTGCTATTTTTATCTAAACTTGTTTCCCGCTCACGCCTGCGTGATTATGACTATTTCCATAATTTCCTTTTGGCGGGTAGGCGAAATTTTTTTTATTTGCAGCGTCACTTTAAAAGTTTTTGATATTATTGAATATAAACTAATGTAATGTTTTATACCTACTAGATTTCCTCTTGAATCAATCTGTCTATTAGTAAAAACTACATTAAAATCCAATGCGCAGTTCTAATAATTCAACCTTACTCGGTGGTGAATAAATGGAAAATGGAGTGACCGATCACTATGCTATTTTTGGTTACCTAGTACAAAATTAATATTTATTTTCAAACTACTTACAAATTATTATTTGCAAAAAACATAAGCATAGATTTACATACATTTTTATTATATGTAATACCTTATATTATAAGCGTTTTGCCTATTTTATGAGAATGTAAAAATTCTACGGCTGAACGCTACGTACGTAGGTAACATTGGTTTCGTAAAATGTGAGTTGAGCATGCGACCGTGTACAGAAAATATTTCTATTATATAGAGGTATTTATTATTTATCGTAGGAAAGATTTATTTTTAATTATGAAAATTGGCCTTTTAAGAGATGCAGGTTGAATTCTTGCGGCCTGTTTTAATTTTAATAAATTAGTATTTTTTTATGTTGTAGAATACCTTAAAATATAGAAAACGATTTGCATTTTTACACTTCTTTAAAGTGACTCGGGGAATACTCTCATTTCTTCGTTTTGATTTGCATAAAAATCTCAAATATTCTAAAAATCTTAACATTACGTCCCCTTTGCTTATTTTGCCATATCCGGAATACAACGTAAAGCCAGAAAACGTAAACAGTACTTCACAAAACTCACAACAAACCAATCATAGATAATATCAGAAAATCTCATAATAAAAACCAAACATAATTACATCCCACCAACAGAATCGATCAATTACCACTCCATAATATTATATAATCCAATATCGGGCATTGAGAAAGGGAATTTTAAAGCTTAGCAAGAATCCGGATCGAAAGTAAAGTAGCGGATAATCCCCGCACTGAATCCTGGGCCACGCGCTATTTGTTTAATTAACTATTTCTTACTACACATTGTTTTAGAGGAATGTAAACTGATCGGTGCTTTAGTGGAGCTTTTTGGGATATTTGTGGGTGAAAGCTTCTTTGTTTATTTAAGCTTAGAAAGACTATAAAGTTGAGACCGTCGCGTCGTCCCAATTGGGGTGTGAAATATTTAATATTAACATTTTTTTGATCTGGTAACAAGGAAATGGGGAAACGGAGTGTCTTAACAGTGGGTTTCCTTTACCTAATAGGGTGGGCAGGGTGAAGATGATGATGACGTTTTCTTATTATCCCTCATTAGGAACATAGGGCTCGTAGGATTTCTACTGTTTATGATTTTATGTGACATTTTTTAGGGCTTACTAGAATCTGTCTTCTTTTTAACCGACTGCTTCCAGGTGCTATAAACGTTCTGATAAAAGTGACTGTAGAAAATACTAAACGTATTGTTAATGATAAAAATATCATAAAATGCTGGAACGCATAGATATAAAAAAATATAGCTTTGAAAAAAAATATATAAGTATATGTTTCAACGAAACGTGCGTTCTTTTATAAGAATTATACAGTTTCCTAAGTAAAAAGTCGTGTACCTATAATATCGGATAGAGGTTAAGTCGTAATGTTAGTAGTGAAAAGATGGTTTTTATTTTAAATTCGAGCTAAGTCGAGTTTAGCGTTAAATATTTTTATTATACCCTTTTACTAATTTCACAAATATTAGTCATATATATTTTTTTCAAAACAAGAACTAAGACAAATTATTGTAAATTTGGACCGCCGGCTGTTTATGTCCGTTATTTGACATGGAATGTCTTAAATTCGGACAACGGAGTATTTTGAAATCACATTCAAAGTATTTGAAATAACTTACGATTAAAATAATGCTAACAAAACCTATTGCGGAGTGGAACTTAACGCCACCCTTGGCCTCGTTACAAGAGCCAGGAAAAGAAAATATTTAATATTTCATTTCCCAGAGCGGGAATCGATTCCGTGACCCTTACGTTTATCTTTATATTGTGCCTCTGCTCTACGATGGCTGATACTTGTGGCTTCGATATCCTTCTCAGGAAATACATTAGGTGTTCTCATTTTCCCACTCAGGTAAGTACGAGAAGGACGAGCGGAGTCTTCGCTATAAGTTGTCGTCACCTTTTCCGCGGTAAATATGTGAAAAAGTGAAGCTAAAAAAAGGCGCAAATATGAACCTGAGTGAAAGAAAAAAACACAAACTAATAGATACCAGCTACAGTCAAATATTTATTTTCTCTTAGGTCATTTGTATGCTAAAATTGTATATTAAAATGAAATCATTTTATTAGAACTTGTGTAAATATCAATCCAGTACATTAACGTTAGAATATATTGAATTGAAATGGATCTATGGACCTTCCTTCCTTATATAGATATCTATTACTTTAAATGTATTGCTACTACAATACTGTATAATGCAGGCAGCCGGAACTGTTAGTGAACATCAAATTAGTTCTCATTTGGCGTGAATATGCCTCAGTATGCTTCAATTATTTTACTTACTATATTATTAGTAATGGTAATGTAGGTATTCGCTTAATGTTAGATTAGGCGCGGCGTTAAGTTCCGGTGAATAAACATGATGCAAAAAACAGATTTAAGGTAATAATTTTCAATATATTAATAGAATTATAGACAGAATTACTTATTAAGACAGTTCGTCACTATATTTCGTCCATTTTAACTGGATGGTGCTCTCATCACATATGATCCACGTGAATGCGTACATTTGCATCAAGGGCCCACTAAGGATTTCATATATGCTATAGTGAACCTATAATTTTAGTGTAACTTTTATTAATCTGTTGTTTTAATTGTTTCTGGAAAATCTTCACCATGCTGAACTACTTATGCAAAGAAGGCATTTGTTATAGCTGGTTATGTGTGGTATGGTTCTACATAGGTGTTTTGGCTTACAAAATCAGTTATACTATATATCTTTCCGCTGTATCCGAATCTGAATCATTAAGGACCCAGTAAGCTGTGAAAGGCTTGACACTTTGGCTCTGCGTAGAGACGTCTCCTCGCTGTGCGTTCTCTATCGCATTTATCATGGTGAGTGTTCTGAGGAACTGTTTGACCTGTTACCTGCCGCCGAATTTTCTAACCGCACAGCACGTCACAAACTTAAATATCATCCACACCATCTGGATATGTGGCACTCCACTACTGTGCGGTTTCGTAGAAATTTCCTTCCACGCGCCACCGAACTGTGGAATGGCCTACCCGCGTCAGTGTTTCCAGGTCGGTACGATATGGGTGCCTTCAAGAAGCGCGTCTATCTCCACCTCAAAGGCCGGCAACGCACCTGTAGCACCTCTGGTGCTGCACGGGGTCGTGGGCGGCGGTGATCACCGCCAGGTGACCCGTACGCTCGTTTGCCTTGTCCTTTTTCCATAAAAAAAAAAGTAGTATGTAGCCGAATATGCAAGGGGTTAAGTTTTAAGACACTCCATTTTCCACTTTTCACGCAATTCTGGCATTATGTGTTGAGTTGCGGAACTCATCGCCTCCAACTTCTTTTCCCTCGATACCAGAACGAAAAAATATAAATATTAAGTATTTTATTTCCTAGAATGGGTAATGGGAAACCCACCACCTGTCGCACTTACAGTACAGGCTTGTACCACTGCCACTAGCCTCAAAACAAATTAGAACGTCCATTGAATTTCACCAAAATGGATGCATTAAGCTTACAATGGAAATTTTTACACATCACTGTATACTTTCAGGCCTTTCTTGTGGTAGGATGGAAAGTTACCACAATGAGCTTGTTTGCCTGTCATAAAAGGATCTATTAAGATTGCATTAACGCTTTTAATCCTGTGGTTATTTTTTTGTTTAAATTTCTTAGACATTTTCGAATATGACCAAAAGTAGTATCTTATGTTGTAGCACCTATATATTATTTTTAATAATAACTCACACAGATGCAAAGCTCACCCTGCACCTCGCGAACTGTATAAGGGCCAGAAATATAATAATAAATAATAATAAAATAGATACGAATTTTACTATACGTAATAGCGAGTTGATCAGAGAGAATCTGGTGTCAAAAAGCTCCGTTCTCCACTTTTCGCCCGAATTCTAGTACTTTCACTTTGTACACCAAGGTAGAGTTTGAGAATTGAACTCCCAACTATCACGTTTATAACAAAACTCTGTAAATGTACCACGATAATGTCGACAGATCCTTAGTTACTCATATCTTAATTTTTTTTTCTATAAAAAAAGAATATTAACCAAGTTTCATATGAACTTCTTTACAATTTCTAACATAATTATAAAATAAATTGGCTATTTCATAAATGATAATAGCCTCGTGTTACACTTATGTTGTATTCATGTTAGATATTCTTTATAATAGTAATTATGTAATAAAATTTGAATAAAATAATGGGAAAGTCTTTCAAATCATACGAATATTATAAATGTGAATATTTGTGAGGAAGAATGTTTGTTCCATTTTTACGGAAAAAAAAAACATTGTATAGATTTAGATGAAACCTTATAATAATATGGCTTATGCAACGGAATAACGCATATGCTATATTTAATATATCGATTTTGTACGATTTAAATGTATTAGGACAAATAAAATTTAAGAGGTTAGTCGTGCTGTAGGGGCATAAGCGTGAGTCTGTAAATGCGACAGGTCGTGGGTTCGATTGCGAGCAAATGAAATATTTAATATTTTCACTTTTTTTCGCCCCTGTCTTGTGTCGTTGGGAAAGAGCAGTGTTGATTTCCCCTACTTAACTCGCAATGCCTATGACTGATGCCGCAATGACTTCGGCGGAAAGTCGGATTAGTGAAAATAGCATTAAAATCCACGTCGTGATTTAAAAATATAAGTATTCAACGATAAACAAAAGCGACTTTTTTATACTATAAAGAAAAATATGTTACACAAATATCTAAGAATAAGATACAAATAATACAAAAAATAAAAGACAGAAGATGTCTCGAATTTATCGTTAAAGATTTAGAAAATGACGTTATATAAAGAAAAAAAAGATAGACTCATCTGATTTATGTTATAGAAAATATAGCTGCCGTCGAATGTAACGGCGCATTATTTTCTTACAAGGAAAGTGATAACATTATAGAAGATTTTTATAACAAACTAGCTTTTACTGAGGGCTTTGTTTGCGTAGCACGGATAACTCTGACCACCAGGTACAGTAGGTTACCTCAAATTGATTAATGTAATAAACACAAAAAAAATTTTTCAATTCGAATCAACAGTTCCCGAGGTTAGCGCATTCAACCAAACAAACATTTTAGCTTCATAATTTAAGTATTTAAGTAAATTGGTTGCTTATATATTTCTTTTTTTTATAACAAAGTACTGCGTTAGGCCGTTATTCTAATACCTATTGAACAAAATAATAGAAATTCAGTTACTCAATAATTACAAATTTAATTTAATAAATATACAATATCATATTATATTAAAAGAAGTTTTAAATTTTCCCATTAGAAAAATATAAAAATATATAATTTTTTCAATATAAACTTTAAAAATCTCGATTCGGACTTTAATCGATTCTTCAATTTCTTACTAGTAAATAAGACATTAGAACATTCTTTGTTCACAAAAGTCCATTCAAATAATGTATTGATGCATTTAATCGACTTAATTTGGACTAAAGCTTCTATATCCAATAAGTGCCGGATTTTCTTAAATAAATTATACCGGCCTCGGTATTAAAACTAAACTCTATTTACATTATCTTAGCTTATTTTTAAAATGCAGTCGACTGAATTAAATCTTTTAAAAGCATTTTGTTGGAATACAAAAGGAAAAGTCCTATATTATGTACATACAAACATACATAAGTGATAAATATTTTTTTTATTTTCAGAATAAAAGTTCTAATATTCCATTCTTATTAATTAATAGATTAATTATTGCTTACAATATAATAATAGATTTTTGTTACCTACATGCTGTACGGGACCTAGAGTTAGGGCACTCCATTCTCCATGCCCCGCTCAATTTTCGAGAAAATTTGCGTGTTATGTGGTGGAACTCTACGTTACGAATTTTCACAATTTCCCGAATTAAATTCCAGCCTACGACCTTTCTGAGTACCAAGCATTTTCCAATTTGTAAAATTAGAAAATGTCAAATGTCTAGACAGAAAAAGAACTCCTGGATTCTAATCGTACTTCCAAAATATTTGGGAAAAAGGTTATTAAGTTTTCCTATCATGACAATAACGTATTCTACTAAGAAAATTGCCCATATTAAACCCTCGCCTTCCAACACGTGTAACTGCCAGCTTTGCGCCAGTCATTGGGATATAAGAATAAAGGAATAAAGAGAGCGATCGTGAATTTTTTCACATATTTGTGTATCATATATTAATAGAGGCTGTCTTGGCGCAAGGGTATAAGCTTGTGACTGTTAAAGGGACGGTATTGGGTTCTATTCCCATGCGGGGAGTTTTTTTTTTATATTGAATAGGCTTGCGTTTGACCGCATCAAGTCTAGTGAGTGTTGATGCGATCTACGGTGTGGCACGCTTGCCTAGCAGATACCTATTCACTCTGGTTTTGAAGACCCTCATATTGTATGTCTTAGCAAATACAGATGCCGGCAATGAGTTCCAATCTTTCGCAGTGCGGATGAAGAATGTAGCCTCAAAGCGTTTCGTTCGTACAGTAGGAATTTCTTCCATGTACGGATGGCGTGATGCTGTATTCCTAGAAGTTCTAAGGTAAAAAGGGGTTGGGGGAATTAAGCTATGCAAATCAAGGGTACACTCGTCGAAATGTATACGGTAAAACACTGACAACGATGCAACCCTACGCCGGTGGCTAAGGCTCTGCAGTTGAGTATCATCAACTAGGATCTTGTCATTGATTAGCCTTCTGGCTCGTCTCTCAACTTACTCCAAAGTCTGTAATTGATACCCGGCAGAGCCATTCCATAAGTGAGAACAGTACTCCATACATGGTCTAACTTGTGCTTTATACAGTGTGAGATGATGTTGAGGTGTAAAGTACTGTCTCACCCTGGAGAGGACGCCAAGCTTCTTAGCAGCCAATTGAGCTCCGGATTCAATGTAAGATCCAAAGTTAAGAGTCGATGAGAGAGTAATGCCAAGAAGTTTAAAGTAGTCGCTTAACGGGACCGATACACTTTGAAACGAGGGGGACAATTCGAATGGCCTTTTTTTCGCGGTGAAATATTTATTCGGCTTTCCAGCTCTAGTAACTGGGCAAAAGCGTGGCTTTGTGTTCCACCCTTTCAACAGGCCAAGCCTCGATAATTTCGCTGAACGTGGGGAACGGAAGTCTTAATAGGAATGAAGGGTCTTAACATTGGATTCCTAGATTCTCTGAATTCTCTGTCTCTCAGATGAGGGATATAGTGTGAAGCTAAAAATGAATAGACTAAAGTAGTCAAAGCGAAAAAAGAAAACTTTCACCACCATCCATCCTCCTGCCATCCTTCTTTCTTCCTCCAAGTGTCTAGCTAAAATTATTCATATTTTGCATAAATATTATATTGTATAATATATTTTAAATAGTATAATAATATTTTGATTAAAATTATTTCAATAATGAATACCAGTCTTAGACTCCTAAGGCCCGAGGGCTATACATTAATTAGCATGAACACTGCAAAGTGAATATAAATTTCGTTTGAAGCAATATCGAGGTAATATGAAGCCATCATGGCACAGTTGTTATGGACAAAATGCAACGATTAATTTTTAATATATATATATAAATATATATATATATATATATATATATATATATTTATCTGATATTTTTTTTTTTTCTGTGTTGCACTGTGTTGTTATTCCGCTGTTTGGCACTCATCCACTTCCATAGGTTGGCTGGAAGAGATTTCTTTCAGAAATAAGCCCGCCATTGTAAACATAACTTTTTAACTGTTTTCTTACTATTTATACATGTGCAATAAAGAATATATATATATATATTTGTTTTTATTTTTAACTGACATCAAAAAAGAGATGGTTATAAATTGGGCTGTATTTTTGGGCTGCATTAACTTTTTTGTATGTTTGCATTAATTATTTAGTCAACTATGAAAGGATGGTTATGATTCTTGTTTCATACGATAGTAGATAACGAGAATTATTAAAGACATTTTAGAGGTGGTCCCATAAAAATACTATGGTAATTTGTTCAGCATTTTGCAAAATATTGTTTGTAGTTTGTATGAAGCCGCAGCATATACGGTGATCCCTTGCAAAAACAATCGTATAATATTAATTATTCTTTTAATGTAATAGGAAACTTTAATATATAAAGTAATCATAAAAAAATAAATTTAATATGAAAAATATTAATGTCAACGCCCGTTTATATTTAGACTTTTCTCGTCTTCAGTTAATATTGTTCTCTTTTTTATTTAGCCTTGTTTATTTATGCAGATTTTATTTTCGGTCATTAGAAGAGACATCTTTGTATCTTTTATTCGCAAAACATATTGTATTTAATAAGAAAATGTTTAGTTATTTTATATTCATCGGAGTAGATGATAGGTACGTGCGCTCGGCAAACGTGGTTTCTCCCGCATAAATCCTGATTTCTTGGCATTCTTAATTCCGGGAGAAAAAGCCTTTTGTTACTGTATAATCCTTCTATCTTCCAGTGAAATTCTCATAGAAATCGGTCCATCTGGTCATCTGTGGACCAACGAAAATATAGACAGATAGACAGCCAAAATGTCAATATTGTTTGTTTGTGTTTTAATATAAATATTTATTAGTTCGAAATCATAGACAAATACTTAAATCTATTTAAATGTATGGATGAATATATGACAGCCAAATATACCGTTATAATAGTAGACGAAGAAAAGTGACGAAAAAGGTTGAATTAAACAAAATAACTAGAACAACTATAAAATTCATAAATTTAGAATATTCAAAGTACGATAAGAAGACGTCAATATTATTTAGATTTTACACATGGATAATTTTATCAACAATCAAAAAGCACTAGCTTAAGTATTACAAATCGAGCATTTTCGTAATCAAATATGTGAAGTCGAGGCGTAGGGTAGGGTAGGGAAGGGAAGTCTGACTAAACAAGATAAACCCCAATGTGTTGGTGTGTTAACGTGTAATTCTCAGCTTTGACAACCCTGAGCTCAGATGTGTGGTACAAGTGTTGAGAGTATTAAGGAATATTATAAAAATATCGATATTTTCATTTCTTTCTGATATTAATTATATCTTGGAGAGAGATTTTAGTTATTTATATCTTACTTCTACGTCTGTGCCAATGGATTAAATAAATAAAAAAGTTATAACTTAATCTATTTTTAATGGGTTCGGTTTACTTGTTATTTCATTGAATATAAAACAAAAAACAGAAAATGTATGTAATAGATGTTTTCTTAAGAAAGCAATATGGACAATGTTATAATAATTAAATACTATTCTAAGAAACTGTTGGAAATATTAATTCAAATAATTATTAAACAATTAGAGACAATTATCTAGCAGTCTAATAACAATATCCGAGTCTCCAGAATTCATCGGGCAGAGTGACGAGTTAGCGATCCTTTTCTTTCGGTCCCCGTTCACAGCCCATAAAGGTGCCAGCCATTAATTAGAGTCGTTCTTATATAACCTCTATGGTCATTATTTCTAACACTATACTAAATATGGCTCTTTATTCACCAATTACAAAGCGTTGCATAAATGCAATAAGAAACTCATCTGATGAGATGAGTTTCTAAAATTTAAATATACAGGTCTGCGCCTTTGGAGCAGCATTTGTCATATTTTATAAATAATACTTCCCGTTGATCTACCACCTTAAATTGGTATGGAACCCTCGGTGGGCTAGTCCAACTTGCACTTGACAGGTTTTTAATCTCTCCGTCTCAAACCTTAGACCATCCAGTCGTATCACGCGAACGCCTTTTCCAGATTCCGTCTTCTCTTAATAATATTACTGTACTTTATTACGTCACTAATGATTGTCGTCCTCACGCTCTCGGGCGCCGTTGTATTAAATTACTAAAGACGTCATGTTATGAATAATGTTATTAAATAGATTCCATTGGAGATTTATTGTGGGTTTTCCTTGAGTAAATATGGGGTTTTACTCTCGTTTTTGTTTGGTTGATGAGCTTTTTCTTGCATTATATTTTGTTAATATTTACGCGGCGTTGAGTTACGCCTCTCAACAAGCAATATATCCGTAATTCGGAGGAAAGTGAGGAACAGAAGTGTTTTAATGAGAAAGAAGTTTCCTAAAACTAGGATCTCTGCTATGTTCGAAATACAGCTTGAAAAAAATAATAATTGTAATATAAATTTAAGCTGTGTAGTTTAACGGTGTATCTCGCATAGTATAGTAGGGTAGGTTGACGGAACTTAGAGAAGAATGGATTATTTTCATTTTCTCGTTCTCACAATAAGATAAATTGCGGCGTTGAGTTCTACCACAAAATGTCTCGAAAAATGGGCGCTATATGGGGAGCGGAGTGTTTTAATACTGAATTCCATCTGGCTACCCTGCAAAATACCGCGTGAAGCTAAAAAATAATCATTTCATCATTCATAATTTATTTTCAAGCAATATTAATATTAACTTCAATACAATTCCTTGTTATCTATCTGTACGAGATGTACCTACCGCCGTCAGCCACACTGCGTTCTATGCAGCTTACCCGTTCCACGAATCGTGTAAGGTGCAAGGCTAATTAGCACGTCTTAGATACATCTCTTTAGCATATTACATGGGTTGCCTAATTATCTTGATAATATATTATATAATTTTGGGAGTATTTGAAAACTCACTGGCTGGTTTTTTAAAATTATTTAAATAATCTTTGAGATCTCGAACATAGCCAGCCTTGGATATTGTCCAAGCATTTTGTATTGTACGACTGCTTTAGTGATTTCCAATTTTGCAACTCGACACTTTTAATTAGGTTGGATATATGTTTTCACTTTGTATTCCATATATAACATTGTAAGCAACACTATGTGTTACTAGAGTGGAAAATTGAAAATATACCACTCCCTCCACTTGGAATCGAATCTACAACCATCGCGTTTAAAGGCAGACGAAAAGTATTTTTCTACGACTTTCTAATTGATATGAATGCACATTATATTACAAAAAAGCACAGAAAAAGCAAAGGTTAAGTAAGCTTCAAATTTTATTTTCAACTAGTGGACCCGAACGCGGCTACGCCCGCTTGAACTATACGATTATTTATTAAATATATTTATGAAATTATTTTTAGTTTTCAATAGAGAGATGCGTTAAGCAAGCTCATTTTGGGTGACGTTTTTTAACAACAGACTTTGCAAATCGTTGCTTAGCAACGGTCTCATAGCGNGTAAGCAACACTATGTGTTACTAGAGTGGAAAATTGAAAATATACCACTCCCTCCACTTGGAATCGAATCTACAACCATCGCGTTTAAAGGCAGACGAAAAGTATTTTTCTACGACTTTCTAATTGATATGAATGCACATTATATTACAAAAAAGCACAGAAAAAGCAAAGGTTAAGTAAGATTCAAATTTTATTTTCAACTAGTGGACCCGAACGCGGCTACGCCCGCTTGCACTATACGAATATTTATTAGATATATTTATGAAATTATTTTTAGTTTTCAATAGAGAGATGCGTTAAGCAAGCTGATTTTGGGTGACGTTTTCTAACAACAAAATTTGCAAATCGTTGCTTAGTAACGGTCTCATAGCGACGGTTGTTATTAACATGGCGGAATAAATTGCATGTCAAATTAATAAGTATTTTAATATATTGGTATACGAATATATCGAAAATATTACAAATATGAGAAAAAAAAGTATCCTATGTTCATCCCGAGACCCTCAAGTATCTCTGTATGAGTATTTTGTCACAATTAAATTAGCGTTTTGGCCCTGATTGCGTAAAAGACAGACAGACAGACAGACAGAGATACTTTCGAATTTATAATATAGGTATGGATATTAAATTCACTAAATGCAAGTTATATAATATATGTATATAGTATATCTATATATTCACGGTATATATCTGTCTGTATATGAACAAGAATTGTGGCGATGCTTTCATTCCCTGTCAGATCTCGCTTGCGGTTAATTAGACACCGATCCCTTTCATATTGTACGTAGAGTTAGACTACGGTGTAAACTTAGCATTGTTACTACCGACAATGGAAACTACGAGGTTATGAGCTTAGCTTAGATTACAGAGGATTTATTGAAATTGTTTTATGTGTGATGGTTGGAAAAGTTTTATTTTATTAAAGTAAATTAAAACAAAAATCGGATCCTAAATAAAGAGATACACAGATGGAAGGTACTAGCGAGGACGTTACGATCAGAATGAAGAAGAACTCTGACTACTCCGCTAGGGATGTATGGAATCTAAGCTTTACACAACATACTATTTTTTTTACATATAACACGAGTATAAGAATGATTTTCAAAAGAGACACTCCACAAAAGCGGAGAGATTTATCACTACCCGTTACTTATATAGCAGTTATATTTCCTCAATATAACTGCTGTATAAGTAATACGTACTCGTATACTGTACACATTCAAGTATAATTCATCTCATTTAATATCAGAAGCGGAATGATATTAAGCGATGCACAAAGCAATCCTAGGATTAGGTTGACTAGTTCTAACTCTAGTTCATGCTAGATTCATTTTAGAGATTGTGCTTATTAAACTAACTAACTAATTAACTAGTCGTAATTAAAAGGACGTAGCTTCTCAAGATTTGGGTAATGATAGTACTTTATTTTGGTTAAAATGTTTATTGTAAACGAAGATTCCAACTCTGTATTGGCTTAGTTGTTTCTTTAAAGGAAATACAACGTAGTCTTTAAAAGATTCGTTCTGCTGGCAGTGGAAATAAGGCTTTATAGAGACATAGTTAAAAAATATATGTAAAATTTCCTACGATAAGTATTAC
Source organism: Heliconius nattereri (assembly GCA_013403645.1). NCBI lineage: Eukaryota > Metazoa > Arthropoda > Insecta > Lepidoptera > Nymphalidae > Heliconius > Heliconius nattereri. The sequence goes on from JAAIXI010000236.1 coordinate 10,405,160, forward strand.
CAAAGGTAAAATGAAGCGACGATGAAATTTATTTTTCAACGCCACGTTTTATCCTGTATTTCGTATTACTCAGTGTTGATACACTCCGTTTGCCACTCTCCGTTCTATATGGAATTCAGAAATGGGAAGGGACTCAATCGGAAACTTTATATTACTGAGGAAATGAAAATAGTTCATTGCTGATGGGATTCCAATTCATAACTATTGCATTAATAGTCAGATAGAGATATCCCATACGACAGCCTAAAATTAATGTAATAATAAATAAAAAAAATATACAATTTTTTTTTATATTACCTTAGAAAATTTAATATCACCTAAGTTAAAACAGCTAGCTGTAACTGGCTGTAAGTTCTTGTAATTATATTTTTTTCCTTTTTCCACTACGACTTAATTCAATATGCAAATGTTTCTGACGGACTGCCACCAAAATGGTATGAAGTTCAAGGACTCGATTATAATACGTTAACCTTGGTGAAGTCAGCCGCTGTCAACAATGAGACCCTGTGAAGGGAGGCCAAGATTGCCACTTTTATTAGAACTACCTTTCGTTGTTTGCATAAAAGCTTAAGGTCATCGCTATATTAAGGTTTTTTCGTAGCATACGAATAGTATTTTTTTGTAGGGAGTGGTGTGAATTGTTATTTCTACGTTTAGCTTTAGTGAAGGCAAAATTTAAAAAATTAAGCGGCGTTTAGTTCCGCTAATTAAGGTATTTTTTGAAGTTGGATAGAAAGCGCAGCTGTGTATTGACACCAGAAATTCTCTACCTATCTTGTTATATACGGGATGGGATGTGATTACTACATAAAAGTTATTGTTCTTTAATGTGGCGTTAAGTTACGAAAACTAAACACAAAAGTATCAAATTTCTTTCTAAGCATGAAAAGTTTCAATAAAAATATTTTATTATATTAGCATTAAGATCTCAAGTTTCTAGGTTGCTCGTTTTCGACGAATTATAGCCGAAACGTTTTTTCCAGTTCTACAGACAAATATATCACCAGATTTATAATATTTTTGTCTCACATCTTTCACGAACATACATTATATAATATTATATTATAATTTCTAAACGTATTGTTAAAAACGTTAAGAAATTATATATTTTTTTATTTAATTTGATTTGTAATACGATGTCTTCTTGTTCTGTTATTGATTTCAATGAAAATGATTCAGAAAAAAAATATATATTCAGATGAATATACGAATGTACCTACATAAAAATATTTCTTAAAGAAATCTTCAGTAATAATAGATACTTAAATATAAAAATTCAACCATGATCAATGGAATTAATTAGTTTTCATTAAGTTCACTCAACGACACGCCATCGAACTCACTACCAACGTCTGTCAAAACCCTAAGTCAGAAATCATTTAGCTACATTAGGTATATAAGCAGTCGTTTCACGCAATAGCACGCATTAGTTATTTTATTACGGCACCGCCCCGATACTATCGGCGTCGTCGAGAAGCGTGAAAAAATGATTAATTTTCACCCTTGAATTTATTGTTGACATTAGTGTGTATAAGTGGACATTTTTGTGTTTTTATATTTATTTTTACATAGTTATCGATTTATGGGGACAGGTAGTGAGGACTTAGTGATAAGCTATACGTTCTCTAATCTTAGTTAATTTCAAAGAAATGGTGTGGCTTAGCGGAGCTTAACGCAGCAGTTTCTTTTACTAAATGATTTACTCGCTCTGGTAACAAGATAAACAGCGGTATTAAGTGCTGCCTCTCAATATGTACAAAAATTGGGTTGAACTCCGCAGTTAGTCTAAATAATTTGAATATAACTAATGAAAACTAAAAATAAATTTCAAAACGTTTTTCGTTTCGTAAAATGAAATTTCCAAAATAATCTGAATGTATGTAACATTCAGACATTTGCTAAATGTGCTACTTTGGTGTTTATCGTTCACATCTACGTAGTCCTATTGTAATGTTATGATTTATTAACCTTATATCATTCTCATTATGGCACAATGGTACAGTAGATGACTGTAAATTGGTGATGGTATGATGATTGTGGGTTCGAATCGCCTTAGGAATAATAATGACGCATAAATTAATTTTGCTTCGCGGAAGAAATAACACAAAATTATTAGGGATATTTGTACGGAAATTATAAAAACAAGAAAATTTTCCGTTTCGTAGTCTACATAAACAGAGATACGGAAAAAATAATATTAATATTAAAAAAAAACATAAAATTTCCCTACAATAACCTCTTACCAACATGAAAGTACACAATAAGTTCATATGACAATAGAAACAACCTTTTCCAAACGGATCTGAAGGCAGTATTTCATTTGTGTGTACACAGAATTATACACCTTGTTGTTTACTAAACAGACATGTAAATAGCATATAAGGGTCTCTTAATGGCGTTACGACAAAAGAAAGAAATAACAAAGCTATCGGTAATAATTCATCGTTAGATTCAAATGGACGAAATAATGACGACCAAAGCGTTTTTTTAAAATATCGGTGTTTTTATTTAAAAATAGTTCATAAATTACCTAGCACTTCAGTTATTTATGGTAATTAGTTGTAAGATCGGCTCTGTATTCTAGTACGTATGTCACGGGTTCTAAGCTTCACTCAATTAGTAGTATATAAAATACAAGTAACACTTCTCTATGAATTGTAGTAAAGTGATAGGTCACTTCATTACTTCTAGTGCTCTACATCAAGTAGGCTACTAGATGTAGATAAATGTAATAGCTGCTTTATATCAGATGTAAAATTAATTATCAATCTCTTAGAGTAATAGAATTGAAAGTTGAAAACGTAAAAAAAATGAGCCTATATGTAAAAAAAGTATTTATTATTCAATTCCGGCCATTTTAAAAATTGAGCACCAACTTAGATAATAATATTTTGTATACACATTAATAGCAGAAGTTTCTTTGAATAGAAAAAAAAATATTTTTTTTGTGTAGGATAGCCCATTTGTCAACGTAAGTAATCCCATTATAGTAATCGTTTCTATGTAACATATTGTACCCACGCATATACACAGCTCCGAGTTAGATATTTCCATTTCAATACGAGGGCAAAGCTGGTAGTGAAAGCTAGTATCTTATTTATTTAATATTTTTTTAAATTTCATGCTATATCCGCATTGTAGGCGAAGGGAACTTGGGAGGTTCCCAATGCTCTGAAGTCACTTCCGTTCCCAACTTTGCTAGTATCTTATAATTTTATTAAAACCATCGCGTGCATTTATCTATAGTTTAACTTAAACAACTACAAAAACTCTAGTAAAAATAGTTCATATTGTTTGTAGAAAAGCCTTTGACTTTTCTGTCTACTGATAAAAATGATAATTATAATTTATGAATGGCTTCATTCAAACGATCGCTAATTAGTTGCGATATAATAATATGCTTAACAACCCTTCTATGGCATATAAATATATTATGTAATAAGTGGAGGTGCAGCATTCAAATTTAATTAATTATTCCTTTTGTAGCGGTATAATTGCATGGTGAATTTAGCATGTATAGTTGTTTTTTTTTAAAGCTTCCCTATGTATCTCGTACACTGTATGGTAAGTAGGAGGAACCTGGGAGACCTATTAAGACGCTTCGTTTCCATTAAGAATGTTTCTCTGTGTAGTGGGAAATGGAAGGGTTTCTCATTATTTCCATACATTTCCCACTACAGGTTGCTCATTATAGGTATTTCAAACATTTTGAGATGAAATTTAAACAAAATTTCACATATAATATTTATTATGCAAATGACTTAATGTGGAGTTTGTTAAGGAGAGACGGAAGAAACAAAACAGTTGATCAGTCAATGAGAACTATTTTTAAATGAAATTTTTCTCCTGAAGATTGTAGCTAAAAATATAATAATAATCCTTATGCAAATATCGAAGTTGCAACTTAAGTAATTAGAAATTTGCATTTCTCATCCTAAGTTCATTTAAAAAAAGCAATATCTTTTACGAAATAGTGCTTTTCAAGGGTTCTTAAAAGGAAAAAAAACCAACATAGGATCACTTGGTTGTCTGTCAGTCTGTAGTTGACTGCCTATACCTTTTGTCTTAACATCATGTGAAGATTATTCTTACAGTTACAGATGAAAAAAATCCGAAAAATGGAAATTAATATTTGTAGTTAATTTCATAAAATGAGTTCACATGTTCGCAGCCTTATGTTTGTATAAATTATATGGTATACCATAACAAAATTCACAGACAAAAGCCATTACAAATTTAAGTTTACAGACGTAAGTTTTTCAATATTTATACGTCACGTTCCCGTTGGATTTCAATCAGGAAATTGGTACGGAACCACCGATGTATGAGTCCAACTTAAAATATTCCATTATTTTACTGAATAACCAATACACAAATTGCTTTAAGTCGTAAGTAACATGAAAAAAAAACTTATTCAAAAGAACAACAGTAGAAGGAAAAGAGTGACGTTAAAACCATTAATTTTCAATATACCGTTAGTTATACAAGTATAAGGCGAGATTCATACAATTCAAATTACGCCGGATTGCAGTGACAGGGGAAATATCTTTTCGAAGTGAACCAATAAATTTGCTAAGCGAAGAAAAACCTACTAAAGTAATACACGAACGATGTTGTATGAAACACTGATTTGTCATTTTCTCTTTAGTAAATCGTGTTTCTTTCTTTATTGAATGAAACTGTTTTAAATCTTCTATGTTTTTGTTATTTTTTATTCATTTTTCAATAGTTATTGGAAAATCGCTTACTTAGTGCTGTTTTTTGTTGAATTTGTTTATCTTGTTGTTTTTAAAGTAAAATAATAATAGGGTGTTATTTTATATTTTTCAATTCGAGCAACGTGTAAGTTTTGTTTAATATTTTTATGTGAAACTTTTACAGATTTAAAATTTTCACTTTTGTCCTGTATTGCAGGTTAATAAGAGGGAACCTAGTAAATGTACTAGTGGGGAATAGAGTATTGTTATCTGATAGACATACAGACACTTCTTTCTTTTGAGATACGGAACCCTAAAAAGAGTAACCTATCAAAACATACTTCACACGTGGTACATATCTACATATAAAACTCCATTTCCAATATAATTGATTAGAAGCGTCATAATATTCGAACAAATCCAATATTTATACTGCGCTATTAGTTAAATGAGTGTCAGCTAGGTATACTGTAGGTACTTATACTTACTAAGTCGACTGAGGCGTGGTGGATTCCCATAATCGATGAGCAAACCTACGACTCGATTGAGTGATAATGTTACTGGTGACTTTTTTTTTTTTTTCTGTTTTTGTATTTAGGTGTGTTACTAGGGGTTGTTTGTATATGGGGAGTGAGTCAGCGTTTTAAAAGTATTAGTAAAATTTGTTGGTTTTGGGTTCGATCCCTATTCGAGGCAATGAAGTATTTATTTAAATAATAGTGGGCCCGGACGCGGCTACGCCCGCTTGAACTATACGATTATGTATTAAATATATTTATGAAATTATTTTCGGTTTTCAATAGAATTTGTAAGAAAATATAAGCCTAAATAATTAAAATAAGTTAAAAAAGAATAATAAGTGGAGATTTATTATTAGATAAAATATCTGAGTAACCGAAATGAATAAACAAAAGAAGTAGAAGTAACTAAAGGAATTTCTTAATATTAGAAAAAGTACCTAAAGTTTGCCGTGCGCGCGTACTAAACATTTTTCTATATTAAATAATTTATAGTTTTTGCGAACAATATTAAATAAAATCCTAAATGATTAAAATTACGATATTTTAAGTGTATAACATCGGTATAGATAACCGAACTGAGATAAATTAATAAGTAGTAGTAATAAGTAGTAGTAATATAATTGAATAAAAATTGACAGTAATTCGAAAATATGTAAATATTTACAAAACCATCAAAGTCATACTATACCTACCACTCGTAGGCTAGGTCATTCCGAATCACTGACGTCTCCTTAATTATTTATTAAATTATTATACAGTAAACTATAATTTCCATCTAGATGAAATGCTAAAAGTGACTATTATATTTATTTTCATAAGGATGAATATCAAATTATAGAAATCATCTAATTTTTGTTAATGTATACAAATCTATATCTATAGTATATATCAACGCGGACTTTTTTAAACAATATTTAAGGGACAATATTTTTGGAGAATATTGTTTTTGTGTCTCATAAGGTTGAGTCGGCGCGCGCCATGTATGCGTTAAGCAAACTTATTTTGGGTGACGTTTTCTAACAACAAACTTTGCAAATCGTTGCTTAGCAACGGCGGTTGTTATAAACATGGCGGAATAAATTGCATGTCAAATTAATAAGTATTTTAATATATTGGTATATATCGAAAATATTACAAATATGAGAAAAAAAAGTATCCTATGTTCATCCCGAGACCCTCAAGTATCTCTATATGAGTATTTTATCACAATTAAATTAGCGGTTTGGCCCTGATTGCGTAAAAGACAGACAGACAGACAGACAGACAGAGTTACTTTCGAATTTATAATATAGGTATGGATTACATATATGTGCATTCCTTATATTTAGTCCGTCATATGAAAGATTGATTACATTATACAAATTTCGTTATTTTTTACTTATGTTAGCCATTTACTCAAATGATGTGTACATTAGATTGTCCACATTATTTTAATTTTGACTTTACTTAATAAAAAAATACTTCAATCAGGAAAGGAACTTGTGAATTCCGTAATTGTACATAATTCCCTCTGTTTATTGATCGACAGACATCACAAACATAGTTTCGTAATATAGTTATTGAATAAACAGCAAATGTCAAAGCGGAATTCACATAAATATTATTTGTGTAAACAGATTGTATTTGGTTCAGAATGCTAGAAGTACTTCGGTCTGCATTTTAAAGTAAATATTGCTGTACTAGTTTATGAAAATATATATGTATATATAACAAGTAGTATAGAACGAGTATTTATACATATTATAAGAATAAAAGTGCTTTAAATACCTCTACCTAATAAATAATATATAATATAGATAATATTTATATTATGTATTTTTTTAATTCACGCTTTATCCCACATATAGCAGGGCAAATAGAATCCAGTGTCATGACACTCTATTCTTCTTTTCAACCGAAATCGTCTTGCTAGATTGTTAAACAATAAAGATTTTCAAATACATAAAAAAAATCAAGAGCCCCAATTTATTAATGTTTTTGCTTTCGTATTCCGCACGTAGCAAAATAGGCAGAGAAAGTCTGGAAACCTAGTGTAAGACCTACCATTCCCATTAAGATACTTCCGTTTACTATTTTCTGCTGAATTCTGGAGGGATTGCATGTTACAATTAGAAAACGAATCCAAAATGCCTCATCCTTAATATAAATAAAACTTTGATATAAATATTACTATTAAATTATTTAAATAAAAATAAAAAATAATTAAATATTAACATTTACAAATAGTTAAATAGTAACTAATTATACGTCAGTTGCTGTCAAATATAGACGATACGGATGAATTCATTGGTATTATTTATCTATGAAAGTCAATCGTGTATACCAGTTATTTAATTAATGAGAATTATTGGTTTGCTCAGTACACATTTTAAACTCTGTGCAGTATTATCATAATTTATGTAATATGTCAAAATAAGAATAAAGAAGCAGCTCAATTTTGTCTTTTTCTAAGTTCTGAGATAATGTATTACTGGGTTCTATACACCAGACACCCCGTGGTCTGAGAGCTGCCCGTGTCTGTCTTACACATAGCATATTCAAACGTTAAGCACCTAGTAGTAACTCTGATCTAAAATAACCTAGAAAGATAAAATACCCTTTTCATTTCTTCGCTTTAGTACTAAGGCAAAAGGCAGTCTTGAGTACCGCCACGGAATGCGTCGAAAATTCGACGAAAAAAAAAAGAAAATTAGGTATTATATATTTTTATTAACGTGACGTTTCGAACACTTTGCAGTAGTCCGTGGTCAGCGGTAGACCGAGATGGGCATCAGGAAATCCGATATAATTATTATATCAAGCTACTGCCAACGATTTCTTGATTGCCTCGCGTACTGCCTTGCAGAATTAGATGACTTTATTTTCCCAATCCAAGAGAAGGGAGAGTTTTCCGAAATTTTATAGAGTATATAAACAATGAGATTTTATGTTTATTAGTTCTCACAAACAAAGTTGCGAGCTACGACTAGCCTGAATAAAATTAAATTTTGAAACCTTCAAAATTCTATAGAATATTGTACAGCAATTCAAAATTTGTTTTAATCCGATTTGTCCAAAAACATTTAATTGACTCACAAAACGTTTAGAAACCCTTAAGTTTTCAACTTAATAAAGGTAAACAAACAATATAATGTTAATAACTCAATTATTTGAATTCGGGTCAAAAATAATATTTTGTATTAAGTGTAAAGTATAAACAAAGTTTATCTGTGAATTGTGAAAAACATTCCCCTAAGTGGGAATAGAATCCATGACTGTTAAGTTAGCAATCACGGGTTCCATTCCCACTGCTACCCCATAGCGTTAACAGTCAGACGCTGGTTCTGAACGCCATGATGGCCTTAATCATCATCATAATAATAATCATAAATGTTATACAGACTCATTATAGATGATTCCTGAAGCACGGTACAGGTGATTTGCACATCCATTTACTCCTAGACTAAGCGTTGCTTAAACTATTCCATTCTAGCCTATTGATTGGTTAATTTGGGATCCAATATTGTTTTTACAATGTTGTACATACATTAATTATAAAAATACATTTAAAACCTTATAACTGTGTTTAAATCTTATTTTTTTTTGTTTCACGCTATACATAATTATAGCAAAGCCAGAGAAAACCTAGGGCTAAGACACTCCGTTCACCACTTTTGAAATTACATTTAGTGGTTGAACTAAACGCTGCGTTTACAAAGCGAAATAATTAAAAATAATTCATTTTTCTGGCCTCTGAAGTATATAAAAGTCAAATTTAAAAGGAACGAGTTCAATTTCCACTATGTCTAAAATTTTTATACGACTATACAATATCTTCAATATGACTTGAGTCATCAAAATAACACCGTTTAAAGGGAAATCAATTCTATTGTTCGTATAATAGTCCTACAATCACGACATGCAATTACTAGGCACATGTGCTTATACTACTATCATAGGGACATTTAGATTGGAGCAATTTGTTGATATATATCTTGAATTTGTATTGAAAATTTACTATTATATACGTACACATATATGAGGCCAGTCGTGGGTTCAATTCCCACCCGAGGAAATATTAAATATTTTAATTTCTTCGCTCGAGGCTCGCTCGGGGCATGGGGCGATTGAGTTACGCTAATACGTAAAGCCTCCGGAATTTGGCGGATTATTGGGAAACGGAGTGTCTTAACACTAGGTGTGTAACCCTGCTGTGTGTGAAATACAATGTGAGGCTAAGCAAATTAAAAAAAATATACTTGTATAAATGAAATTGCTTTATAATGAAGCAATTTGTAAGTAAAGCTGTTGTATTGGATTGGTATTGGAATGGAATTTAAGGTTCTTTATTACAGCTTTATTTTTAGACTTTTAGTAATTTTAAATGTTATTTCAATGTCTAAAATTAATAAATAAATTTTATAACTTTACTAGCAATCCTCCTGTCGGAGTGTCTTAAAATAAGGTTCCCAGGTCCCCTATGCCTGTTCTACTATGTCTGAGATACAGCGTAAAGTAAAAAAATAAATATTTATGAATAAATAACGTACCTGTTGTCACCTTTCAACAACCACTAGGCTTATGAAATGTTGTTAGTTTTATCGTAAAAGGTTTATCCTTTCATTTTACACGCAATTTGATAAAATTTAAAGCTCTATAATGACTTTTAAATGATTTTTCCGTTTCTGATTCTGATTTTGATCGTATATCAATATTATTTATGTATGAAACGATACGACGGTAATTGTCATTCACGGAATTTCCATTTTATTAATGGATTTTTTCCGTTGACTGGGGAATAAGATTGGATTGAAGTTGTTCTATATATAAAAACAATTATTTAAGTTTTATAAGTGATGAAAAAATACGGAGTGATTAGGTCACTGGCTCTCTATTTGAACAAATAGGAGCAAAAGAAACCATTTACCTAGCCTACGTATAAATATACTTGAGTAATGCTGGAGAAATTTTACTTTGGTATATATATACTTTATTTTAACCCAACTCCATATGAACAGGTCCGTCGAATAGGTTTTAAGCTTATAATCTTCGTATAAAGTTAGTTACGTCTCTATAACTGTTCCAGAATAAGTAAATCAAAAGAATTTCCACGCTTTATAGCAGAGTATAGCAGAGACAGCTGTGGCAAATTAGTGTTAAGACACTCCGTTCACCATGTAACATATTTTTTTGATAATGGTGGTTTGACAGGAAGAGTATTTTACACTTTCGACCCTTCTCCAAAATTATAATGATATTCTTAATAACATAACATTGACCGGAAATCAAATCTATTACTGTATATGAAATTTCATCAGTTCTATGCGGAGAATCTTCCAATTAAACAATAGAGAGAACAAAATAATAAGCCGCAATCAGTTAACGAAGCCTTTCATTGAAATTACTTACCGAGGTAATGATGTTATTTAAACCTCAGCTAACTTAACTTTTGTTCTTCGAATGAACCAGAAGTATACACTTGCGGTAGATTTATTTCTTCTATAAATATTTTTTTTTATATATAAGTATAAACTAGATAGAGAGGCCCTCGAGGCGCAGAGGCCTAAGCGTGCGATTGTAAACGTGACGGATGTGGGTTCAATTCCTATTTAGGGGAATGAAATATTAAATATTTTCATTTCCCTGTTCTGGATAATAAGGAAAAAAGCAGGGCGTTGAGTTCCGCCACTCAATATTTTTCTGAGTTCTATGTCTTATCCTTTTGATACGAAGACAAAACCCTACGTTGAATTTCACCAATGAATATGCAATATCTTGTAAATTGAAGGTTGCGTTGGGCACGGAGTGTCTCACTGAGTTTTCTCTACCTACCCTGCTGTATGAACGATACAGCTTGAAGCTATAAAAATAAATTAACTTTTTTTTATTTAAGCGAATAACAACAAACGTTAATAGTCGCTAGTGTATTTATGGCCTTATTGAAGCAAGTTTATTATATCTTTTCGTGTCAGCTGTAAAGTCGACTCGACTATAATTTGTTCTGTCAACGCTAGTAGGGGAATGTGATAATATATGGCTGAGGAAAAATATATCTTATTTATAAACCGTGTAAGCTCATATTGGTTTGTTGGGGGAAAAGTTGCATTCTACGAAAAATGCGATGTCAGTTTAAAAGTTTGGTATGGATTAAAAATACTATAGGGTAGGTATTGAAATATAGTAAACGTTTAACTATTTGTTTTTAGAAAAGTCTTATATTCTAAAGTAATATTTTATATATATAGTTTAACTTCATTAGGTTAACATTTTTTTTAAATATAAAAATAAACCGTCGTTGGATTCGAATTTACAATCGTCTCTTTTAGTTAGGCATGCACTAAATAATCGGCGATTTTATAAAATTTTACGATACATTTAGATTTTAAATTTGATAAAACAGTTTCAATCTTTTTTCTCGCATAGAAGCTTACGAAAATATAGTTAAGACGATCTATTCCCGGATTGCTACTGAATTTTCGAGACATTGTGTGATCCCGCTACTGCTGGGGAAACAAAAATAAATTTTAATCATTCCCACAAGTGGAAATCAAACCTTCAACCTTCACATTTGAATTCAGACGCTGAAAACACCACAATGGCCTCTAAAATAAAACAATATAATTTAGGAAAACTACTTTCGTTTTCTTTGATGAAATTCAACCTTAACATCTTAAGACATTTACTAAACAAATACAACATTTACATTCAAATTTACATTTCAGTGAAGTCAAATATGCGTATATGTATACGTAAGCTTCATAAGTAGGTAAAACAAGGTACATAAAGGCCCTGGCATAACTGACAGTTGGACTAGCAGCGATTCGCAGTTACAAAGAGAATACGTTAAAATTATATTTACAGCTGCTATTGCTGTTTACTTGCTTCATATTACCAAATGTGTTGGTAAATTACGTAATTTTGTATGTTATAAGTGAAATGATGAAAGTAGAGTATGTAGAACCCTCGGCGTTGTATTTCAACGCCGTGGTTTGTCTAACTGCGTCATCCTATATACGTATACTAGGGGAATTACGTTATGCGTGAACTACGTTATTATTAATTTCTGTCTCCATGAGTACCTACGTCCTATAAGTGACGTCCATGCAAAATTTGAGACTCCTAGCATTTGTAATAACTAAGTTCCATACAAAATTCAACCCAAAAAACCACTCCTTAGAAGTCGAATATTGCAAATTCCCGTCTTAGCGAGCACCTTATAACTAACTCCTATGCAAAATTTGAGATTCCTAGCACTTGTAGTGCTAGGAATCATATTATAAAATCAAACCTACGACCTATAACGAAATGGACAGGTACATATTATCCACTGTAATAACAACTCGTGAGATTTTTTAAACAAGATTAATGAGTTATCAGAACGAAACCATATTTTCGTTGCGAACAAAATATTAGATTATATTATCCGGAAAAGTTGGAGAGGTCAATTTTTCGTAGTAAATAGGCTTTTCACAACTTTGTTTTTAGGTCAAACGGTAAATGCTTTTAAATGTAAGAAATCTGAGTGTTGTATTATAAAACGAATTCGCAATTCGTTTGCATAATCACGTGACCTACATAAGAAACGTAGTTAAAAAATACAATACACTCAGTTGCAATTGGAACCCACACACCTGGGAAGTACGTTCAACCATTATTCTTATAGACATCTTTTTGTCTGCACATAGCAGGGAACCTGGAATTTTGCTAGTTTTAAGCCACTCCGTTTGCTACTTTCTGAGAATTCATAATTTCTAACAGAGCGAGGGAGAAAATATATTATATTTCATTTCTCGAGTGGGATTCGAACCCACAAGCGTTAAATTTACAATCTGGCCGTATTCTACGACGGCTTCGTGCTTCTTTATTGAAAAATCTAAAACAGATACTAATAAAATTACTATACAAACAAAATTATTACTTCACAAGCTCAACGGTACAAATCAATCATTTATTCTATCCGAGCACGCTTCCAGGGAATATTCAATTAGACCTAAGTTCCAGGCAAACACTCGTAGGCAAGTAACCAATGAAAACTTACACAAAGTTTGCCTCTCGGAATTTATTAGCACTTTCTTATTGACTTGTTTCTGTATCTTCTTAAATATATTTGGGTATTGGCCTGTTTTTAAAGATATTTTTTTTATTATTACTTATTGCCTTATTCGCCTCCAAAAAGTTAATAAACCTTTTATGGGTCTGAGCATACGTGTATATAATAAATTCTGCAGTGTATTCTAGGTTTGCCACAGCCAAAATTTAAAATATCAGTAAAAAAAATTCTGACAAGTAAAGCTTATTACACTGTTCAAGAATATTTACAGATTGGGATAAACATGTATGGAATTAATGTCTATTGAATGTAATGCAGGATAGCTGCCAGCTAATGTTTATAGGTTGTACCATTGATTTTGAAAAGAGCAACTGTTGAGTTTCTTGCCGGCTCCTTCTTCCTTCCGAACCGGTGGTAGCTTTTTATTCATATGTTCATTCGACGATTCAAAAGTGCTCATCATAAGTTTATTTGAATAAAGAATATTTTGAATTTGAATTTGAATTGAGGCTAATCGTGGCGCAGGGGCACAAGTGTGTGACTGTAAGAACGACAGATTGTGGATTCGATTCACACTTGAGCGACTATTTTCATTTTCTCGCTCTGGTAACGAGGGGAAAGCTGAGCGTTGAGTTCCACCACTCAATATTCAAAATCTTGAAAATGGGCTGTGTGAAGATCTACTTATATTAACATTAACTTCCCCCTACCTCTGTTCTAATACGGTGAAAAACTAAAAAAAGCTAAATTATATATTATTCACAATAATCATCATTTATATATTATTCACAATAATTGTAACAATAATCAAACTGTCACTTGCCACACGCAAAAATAAATAAAGAGTGACATTTTTCATATACGAATGATAAAAATGTTAAAGGAAAAATACAAAAATACAACCAACGACCGCTAATAGAGACATGGCAGGGTAAAATTAACCCTTTCAACGGCGGCCTCTGACATTCGGTATTGCTGCCAAGATGTCGGCCGGTTGTAAAATATTTATGATGGAAAATACGTTGACGAAAGTTGAAAATCCATGTACGGGTTAGAATTGTGAATGAAAGTTTGATTAATATATTATTGTAGCGTCACACTGGACCGGCAGCAGGATAGGGCAGACGGAACCCGGGAACCTAGTGTTAAGATACTATTCCCATTAAGTGTGAGATGTCCATTACCAATTTTTCACCGAATTCTGAAGTTTGAAATGAATTACTGCTATTTTCTCGTTCTGATAACAACACAGAACGCGGTCTGAGTTTGTTAAAACTAGGTTCCTTCTGCCTGCCCCACTAAATGCGAGATACAACGTGAATCTAATAAAATATAATTCCCCCGAGTAGTCATTAAGCTACATACATCTTATCAAACATAATTATATATTTGTACCTTTGTATGTCCATATTTATATACAGTGTGTTCTACCATTATATAACTTTATTTGAATAGAACGTAGTATATATCATAACTTAAAAGCATTGTCCTCGGCGAAGCCATCAAATTAGTGGGACATTAATAATTCAAAAATTAATCAAGAGGAAAGTTCATCGCTAATACTAGGACTTCAATGTTATTATCTCAAATCACTTTTATTTTCAAAAAGAATTACTTTAAAAGGTTCATTTAATATTTACGGAAATATACGATGTTTTTGAAATTCATACTGCATCCTGCATATAGGAGGATAGGCAGAGAGAACTTAGTGTTAATATTCTCCGTTGCCCACTTTCTACCTAATTTTCAGGCGATATACCTTTGTAGAAGAGCAAAGAAATGAAAATATTAATAAATAATAATTCATCCCCCTGAGTAAGATCGAACTCACGCTTGCGCGCCTGCCACGATGGCCTGCCACGATGGCCTGCCACGATGGCCTGCCACGATGTCCTGCCACGATAGCCTCAAATCTAAGTTTATTTGGCTAAAAAATCTAACTCACTCAAGGAAAAACTAAACAAAACCAGTACAGCCGATGACAAAAAAGGCCGACGCAAAAGGCGTCGATAAGCAAACAATCTTTGAATATAATAGCCTCTTAATCTAAGGCACAGCGACGTAATTTAAAGAAAAATAACATTAGCAATTCAGATTACGCCCCTATCGGGCTTTTATTAACCGTCAAAACGGGGGTGGGGGTTAAATTGACTTTTTAGAAGGTCGTCTCTGATCGTGGAACTCGATTTATCTGACCGGGTGGATGTCATATTTCGTTAGATCGTTTCTTCATTTTTTGGCTGCATGCCGTATCCTGCACATAGTAGGGTAGGTATCTTGGAGACTTGTAGTGTTATTAGACACTCCGTTTCCATTAAGACACTCCCGTTCTCTACTTTCAAGTGTATTCTGAATACTCAGGGTATTATTTAGAATAGACATAAATTCATACTTAACTTCTTGCTACTGCTTAATTTTCAAGACAGAGATGGCCGAATTCAACACCGTCCTTTAATGTGCTACTAGAGCGAGGAAGTGAAAATTCATTCCATCTACATACTGGGAATAAATAGAACCCACAAACATCGCTTTTGCAAACAATCAGAACCTGTGCCACTACGCCGTGTCAGCCTCAATATTAGCTAAGTTACTTTATTAGACTGTTATTTTATTTGTACCTACATATATGAAGTAATAAAAATCTTTTCTTATTCCATATAATATAATAGTAAGTTACGCCCGAGATAACGGTACATTAGCCATTGAATCTGGCCACTAAAGCTTTGATAAAGTTAAGTCCACGTGAGATAGGGGTGATACCGTCCCATCTGCTGAGGTAAGGGTTGGGTGTATTTAGTTTCATATATGGTATTTAGTTTCATATATATGTACTTAAACATGAGGCTATCGTGCCAAATTGTGTGTTATGTAAATACGACGATTGTGGATTCGATTCTCAATTGAGGGATGAATTGTTTTGATTTATTTGCTTGGTAAGAAGATAAAGCATGGTGTTGTTTCCTGTCACTCAAGGTGCAATGTCTCGAAAATTTGGCGGAGAGTAGGGATCGATTTTTTTCTAGATTAGATAGATTCCCTCTGCCTACCCTGATATATGTGTATAGGGTAAAGGTGCCTTTATTTTTCTGCTTCCCAACTTACATTGAACGTAGCCGGACTCGAACCCACGCCTCTTGGAAAGCTCTTGGTCAGATTTCAAAAGACTTCAAAAAATATATACGAAAATTAAATATTGCTGTATATATTTTGCTTCTTTCTTCTCATTGAAAATGTACTTGTAAACTTATCGTTTTGTAACATTTGAAGCTATACTAAGCTAAAATTGTGTACTTATGTCGTCATCCAAACTCTGCAAACCCTGCTTGTATATGTTTAGATATATTTGATTGCATGTCCCTTGTTAAATTTAATCCTACTCCAGGGTATTGTTAATAGATGTTTCTCATAAGTATTTTCTTTATTTAACTGTTAACACAATGGCTGTGGGTTCGATCACTATTCTGGGAAAAGATAATACTTATTTCCACTTCCTCGCTTTCGCAGACAAAACGCGACGTTGAGTTCCACCACTCAACACATAATATCTCAATATCTCTAAAAGTAGTAGAAAGTAGAGAAGGGAATGTCTTACCAGTAAGTTCACCGTCCTGATGAATATCAAGCTACACTCATATTTCCAAAGAAAGTAATAATTAAAATTACAATCCAACTAAAGTATTAAAGTATTAAAAAGGAATCACTTAAGATATACGATTTTGGCACCTCCCAAGGCGGTCACTTACCGGTTGATAAAACAGTTTCCTCCGAGCGTGGGTTAATGGCGCGTAGGAAGATTGCGGGTCTTATACCGTAAATTAGAAGGGTTTTACACTGTATGTATATATGTATACGAGTATATACATCGGGTCGTGTAAAGCTTATTTGCTATTGTTTTTTTGTCATTTTGTTATTTTAAATTTGTTAAGGCCGTCGTGGTACAGTGGCACAGCTTCTGACTGTGAACGCGGTAGTTAGAGGTTCAATCTCCATTCGAAATAATAGCTATATAGGTCTTACACAAAAAGTTCCATGCAAGTTTGTTGTGTAATAATATGGATTGGAAGTTTCAAATAAAATATATTTATTCTAAAATATATTTATTTATTCCCCGCTCTGGTAGACGCTGTGAGGCGTCGCTGTGATGAGTAACGGATACTCATAAATGTTCAAATATTTTTACTTGCTAAAAACTCAAATTTTTTTCTTACTAAACATTTATCCAAACGGGCATCGAATCTAGACCTAAATCCCAAATTTACACAACGTGTATAACAGTCAGATTTTACGTACTACCCGAATCCAGTGTAGAGAACAGGCATTTGGGTCAAGTCTGTAAAGGGCAATTGCAATTGCCCTCAGAATTCCCAGAATGAGAGAGCACTTGCTATAATAAGCTTGACGATTTTCATAGCAATAAATTTATATTTAAATCTTCCGTCTATTCATCGGTTTTTTCTATTAAAACGTAGTAAATAGTTCTGGGTGGTATATAATTATGGGAATTTCTAAGTACTCTTTGGGTTATATATATATTTTTTTGTCTATAATTATATTTATTTTTTATTGAGGCGTGGTGTAATAAGTGTAATATAAGAAAGTGAGATAGGTTCGATTCCTACTTTGAGGATTGAAATTATCAATTACTGATTTGAAAAATAGTCGATAGTTTACAATCCCACCAAGATATCAAAAATTAGGCATTTTCTAGGCTTCACGCTGGATAAGACGGCATATAAGGGGAGGCAGAGAGAACCTGGGACTGGCGTTTACAGACGCACGCTTGTGCCCCTGCGCCATTATGGGCCTCTATTGACTCTTGTTCGATTAAAAAAAATCCGTTATGCAAAATATATAAGTTCTAAATTAGCAAAAATAAAATGTAATTAATTTTCTTTCATTCTTAACTTCAGAATTAATAACTTTCCACACACCGACCCATAATATCTCAAATACTAAAAACTAAAAATTTAAAACGTCAAAAAACTTCCACGATTATCTCTCACTTGGGGAATAGACACTTTCCATGATTTATGGGGCCGCAGTTATTAAGATAGCCGTCCCGCGTGATAAATCATAGTCCGGGATAGCGTTTGCGGGATTCGCGACAGTGTTTTTGCACTTGTGGATATTGGAAGTGGTGGTCGGAAATTGAATGAATTATTCACATGTGTTCGTGTAAGGTTTTTTTTTGGGTGATTTAGACGTATATGAATGTACTTTAATTGCGGTTTTGCTCCAATAATGGTTGTATTTGCTCTTTTGTATTTTGAAGTCTTTGTTGACAATTTTAAATGCTAATGTTATCCGTACGTCTATATATCCGTATATTAATCCGTATATTAAGTATAATATTATAAAAGTGGTGAACAGTTTGTTTGGTTGAACGCATTTATATTAAGAACTAGAATTGAATTGAAAAAATATTTTTGTATGGTATAGTCCATTTATCCGAGCAAGGCTATAGGGCCTACAGCCTAAGATAAATGGACTATACAGTATAGGCCATGTTGTATCACGTTAATAAATTCTAAATCAAGCGTGCGAAGGTACAGGTGATTTTTTTTAAATTTCTCATTGTATCACGCACATAGCAGGGTTTGCAGGGGGAACCTTTGAACGTATTGTAAAGATATTCTGTTAGTCATTAAAATTTTTCGCCAAATTTGACTTAATTTTTCGCCAAATTTCAGAGACAGTGTGTTGAGGGGCGGAACTCAACGCCGTGCTTTGCCTCGTTACCTCGTTAGCTGGATTTGACAGATTTTGACTGACGGGACTTAACATTATTACCAAAGTGAGATAATAGAAATGGTTCGCTGGCCACAGTGGCCTCTGTAGTTATTAGGGAGTGGGGAGTCTCAGCATTGGGTTCCCAAGTTCCCCCTACCTTCCCTGCGATGTTCAGGTGTATCCTGAGCAAAGCAAAGCAAAAAAAAATCGACTATTACAACTAGGTTTTTTCAAATTATAGGAATAGCTCATGTATGACGTGAAACGAGGCTGATATATTTATGTTTCTTGCTTTTTCTCTGTCAGGTGTCGTTTCACATAAAACATCAGGTAGTTTTTCGAAGTGGATCGTCCTAGAATTGAAATGAGAACATTATAATATCATTGGGATATGTGTATGAAATGAAAAAAAATACATATATTCGTACGTAAGTATATTTCTTTTGCTTAATATAGCTTATTCAGTTATTTATTTATCTATATTTTATATTATTTGAGCGCTTATTTTTTTGTGTTGTTATCAATTATCTAAGTTATCAATTATCTTTTCTATTTAATAGCTTAATGTTAAGACACTCCATTCTCGACGCACCTCTTGAATTCGAAGTATTGTGTATAGGTGAAACTTAACGCCGCGCCATTTTTTTAAATAACAATATTTTCTTATTGTATCTGCTTCAACATTAACGACTTAATTGATAAAATTTAAACCTTTTAAGGTATCTGACTATATTAACATTACTTTGGATTTTATATCTGTAAAACTAAGAAGTAAAACGATTTATTAGACTGTAGGACTCAGAAATGATGTAACGAGAGCTTTGTTACTGTTTTCATAGAGAAGATATAACGAAAGGTAAGGCGTGGCGTTAAGTTGCGCCACTTAACACGCATTTTATCGATAATTGGGCAGTGTGTAAAGAATGGAGTGTTTTAAAACTGGCTTCCGTCTGTCTACCCTGGTCTGATGAAAAAATGCGTGAAACTGCTTTTCTAACCAGTTACATAATGTCCTGAATCTCAGCGGATTGACAATATTGAATTTTAAAAAGTAAGTTTGACATTTTAAAAGCGCTTTGAACAGTCTACTTCAATAGGTACTCACTCGTATGTTGAGTTTGAGTTATTAGCTTCAATTGAAAAAGTACATTCGGAAGTTGACTGTTGACTATTTGATTCGGCTACAGTTTGAAGTCTTTCAGTTTCATTCAGTTTTGAATGATGCAAAAATTTTGATATATTTTTTGTTTAGTTTTCTCCACGTACATATTGTAGAGTGAGAAACTTTTAGAGAAATTGCGTGTTGAGTGGCGAAATTCAACACAAAATTATATATATTAATATGCATTTAACTTATAAAATTTTATATTGTTGCATATTATTCTTTATAGTTTTTATCACACTAGTATAATTAACATATTAACAAATGTTTTAAATAATTTATCTTATATTGTCTATTTGTCTATGCAGGGTCGAGTTCCGCCAAGCTATTTTTTTTATTTCTTCGAATTTGTTTTTGATTTGAGTTAAATGATGAATAAAAAATATATTCTTCATAATAAACGATTAATTTAAAACGTAATAATCAAGTACAAAACGACTAATTTATCTACCCTCACGTATACATAAAATAAATCACCAAACAAAAACACTAAACAGAATAAATACGCTATAAAATGTTTAACATGTCATGTATTTTATTAGTTAATCCCCCACAAACCCTATCTCGACCCTCCGTAACGGGGTGTAAAGGGCCCAACTATCGCCTTTTTATGGGTCTCGATAAATGACTGCCGCGTTGGACCTATATATAGCTTCCTGAGTGGGGGAAATGAAAATGAAAGTCATGTTCAGTTTTTTGTTCTCTTAGATAAGTGTTGTACGTGAAAATGGGGTCTCTTTGCACATTCACTTATAGGACTTAGTGTAGTAAGCCCTCGTCATTGTGAGGGTTGAGTGGGGATGATTATGTGTTTTTCCCTTTATTTGGTGTGGTGACTTTAGTTTTTTTTAATGGTTTGTGTTGAGTTAAAAGGTTGTTTTTATTTTAGATTATGGTTTTATTTGTACTTGCTATATTTTTTTTGTCAGGGTAGGGAAAAGGAGCCTTGATAGGAGAAGGAGGATTGATATCTTATGAATGACGGAGTATCTACTCCGTTCGTCGCTTTTATGCCAATTGTCGGGACAATTGGTGATAAGTGGCGGAAATCAATGCAGCACTTTGTAACAATTTTGGGAAATGAGTGAGAATCGAACCCACAAATAACGTTTACAGTCAGACGCTGTCCAATTGCGCCGCAAATGCTTTTGTTAACCGACTTCTGTAAGAAAAGGAGGTTATCAATTTGACGGGTTTTTTTTATTTGTTACCTCATAACTTTTAACTGGGTGAACCGATTTTGATATTTTTTTTTGGTCCATGTCTGACAATGGTATCTATGAGAAAATCACATAAGTCTTAAATTTGCATTAGGTATGTGCGTGACAAATAGATGAATAACTCAATGTCGCGCGAATCGATTTTGATGATTCTTTTTTTTATTTCAAAGGATACACTTCAAGGATCATTTGGTGAAAGTTTGGTTAGGTTCCGATTATGGAATCCGGTGAAAATTGAGAAAGTTTGTTTTGTTTTTGGTAAAAAAAATATTATACTGTAATAGTTACAAGCAAACTTTTTAAATTGATGTCAGAAGTGAGATTCCTGATCGTTGCTTTTTTTTTCAACCAACCTCAATAAAGAGGATGTTCTCATTTTCTATCAACTTCATAAAATTCCCAATTCACCCGAATACTTTTTATATATGTTCTTGTCAATATATCAAAATGTAACTTTGCACAAAAATAATACCTAATTAAATGAAATCTTACATAGGGCAACCACAACCACTCGTTGACAACCACTACCACTACCATCACCATTCGTTTAAGGAGCATCATTTTAAGATACCATCATAATCGAAACAAACCAATCGTTAAATAAATTAATTTTTAAGAAAAAGAAAAACCGACTTCTAGCAACTTCTAGCAAATTTTGAAGTCGGTGTCAAACTAATGCTACAACACCTTTACTACAATATCTAATTACTAAGCCTGTTTGTTTTACTTGGCACCGACTTCAAAATTATAAATTCTTTGTAAAATTATTTTTCACTTTTTAGTTTGTTGCTAGAAGTCGGTTTTTGTTTTTGTTAAAAAATTATTTATTACTTATCTTATCCCCTTTTTCTGTCGGTATTAAATCAATATGATGATTTAAGTAAAGCAATAAGGATATTATTTTATGTAATAGTCAAACAACACTTTCCGTTGAATTTTTGAGGCATTGCGTGGTGAGTAGTGGAGCTTAACACCGCGCTTTTCCTCGTTACCAGAGAAATAAAATGAAACGCCCTCGTGTGGGAATTAAACCCACAGTAGTCAAGCTTACAGCTGCACGCTTGTGCGTCTACGCTATAACGACCTAAATTATCACATGATACAAAAAGTAAAAAAAACTACCCTCTTCTTGCATACTAAATACGTTGATTATGGTATGCCCATCTCAAAATATAAAAAGAAGATAAAAACTACGAATAAAACTGATCGTAACTACTTGTAAGTTTATTGCAACATTGAACTCCCCTTCTTTCCTTTGTCACTTAAATACCATTTGGCTACTTCTAACGATCAAACCTTAACCTTTAATCGGAAATAGATAGTGGAATTTATTGATTTTAACAAACTGAGTTAGTTATTTGGAGATTTACAGTTTACATATTTTTTTACTTTCTTTTGAGGCTGAAGTTGAAAGATATGTATAATAAATACTGTTTCCTTTATTTTATATACAGCGTGTTTTGTTTATTAAAATTTTTATAAACTATACATATAAAGCTATAAATGTATTATTTTTATGAAGAATATTCAAAAAAATTAATATAACAATTTCCCCTACAGGGAATCGTACCTCACGCTCATTACGTTCACAAGCTGTACCACAGCACTAGAACTACTTCTTCCTTATATATCTACATAATAAACAGTACAACTAAATTCAAATTCATTCAATTCAATGCAAAGTCAACTTTTTAGTCCACAAAAGCCAAAGTCAAGCAGCGTCTGTAATCCAACGTCCATTTCCTCCGACGTAACGTTTAGTCGCAAATTGTTCTAGGGTGCGAATGGCCGGCTTAAAAGCCACCTCTAATAGTTGTTTCCAAACCCTAATGGGACGATTAGACCGTTACGTAGAAAAGAAATGCGGATGTGGTGAGGATTTATATGTTTTGAATACTTTTGTATGGTGGTTCTTAGAAAATATGGTTTTATTTTACTTGTTAGATATATGAATGAAGAAGTTTTTACTTATACAGTCTTCTTGATTTTTATGGTAACTAGAGTTGAGAAGGTTGTTTGAAAACTAGAATTAAGACTAAACAATTTTAGAGTCCTTTCTTGTTGTATAGCGAAACTTAACGCCGTGCTGTCTTTTTACCAGAGACAAAAAAAATCTTTCCCTTTTGTTTGTGTGAGAATCAAATCTGCAATCGTAGCCTAAAGTCACAATTTTTTATTTATATATAATACAAGCAGCCGCCAGCGGCTTCGCCCGCTTGAACTACACGATCATTTATTCAATATACTGAATTACTTAACTTTGGTACCATATTAGCGTAATGATACAAAAAAAATCAGACCTACATTATTATTTAAGATCGGGTTAGTATTTTTTTGTAAATTCATATATGGACGTTTTTTTTCTTAGAGCGCTTTGCAATATAGTAATAAATTATTCATTTTTATTTTCACCATATGTTAAAAAAGAATATAAAGTACTAATTTGAATTTTTCAAACCTTTACAATTGCGTAAAAAGACTTAAAGATTAAACAACTGGCTTAGGTAAGGATTCATTCCTAATAGAACCCTGTTAGGAAAATTCACATAAAATGATAATAGCCCTTATAATTTTTATGTATTTTTTTGTTATAGAGCATAATAAATATGAACAAAATAAAAATGTTTTTACATAACTGTTAATATAATGTTTTTAAGCTTCAAGCTGAATCCCTCACGTAGCAAGGTAGGCACAGGGAATCTGGGAACCTAATTTTAAGATACTTCGTGATCATTCATCGTGATTCGTGGCACTTCCGTTCACCATATTTCGCCATTCGCATAATGAAGGTATTGCGTGTTGAGTGGTGTTGAGTGGTGGAGCTCAACGTTGCTCTTTGCCTCGACACCAGAGCCAAGAAAGGAAACTCGAAATTTAAATAAATATTCCATTACTTCGAGAGGGGAATGAACCCACAACCAGTTGCATTTATAATCATACTCTTGTGCCTCTGCGCAACGACCGGCCTCTTTCTTTTTTCAGCTTCATGCTGTATCCCGCACACAGAGAGTAGGCAGAGGGAACATAGTGTTAACACACTCCGTTTCCCACATCCGCTGAACCTTTCGAGGCATTGCGTGTTGAATGGCGGAACTCAACGCTGGGCTTTTGTCTTGGTGCCAGAGAATATTCCCGAAACGCTGGCGTCCCCCTGCCGCGCGACCGTTATTGTGCCCCTGTGCCACGACGGCCTTCGTTATTTGTAGTAACGAAATTTAACACACACTATTTACCCCAAAGTTACATCCCTACAGATAGAAATTAGTAAATTTCCATCTCAACATACATGCACAATTATTGTAAAATGCTAGCACTTGTAGTTTCATACATACTATCAACTGCAAAACAACCCTATAGTGGTCGAATATCGCAAATACCCTTCTTAGCCCATGCACAGTTTGAGGCTCCTATTACTTAGAATAACGAAATTTGATATTCATTATCGACCCCAAAATCAACTCCTTAGTGGTCGAATATCGCAAGTAACTTCGAGACTCCTAACACGTGTAGCAATAAAGAATTATAAAAATTATCAACCCCAATAACAATTCCTTAGTGATCGAATATTACGAATTTCTTTCATAGTGATCACTTAAGTCCTATAAATAACGTCCATACAACGTTTGAGGCTCTTAGCATTTGTAGTAACGAAGTTGAATATTGTAAATTACCATCTTAGTAAGTACATGCGTCCTATCAGTAAAGCCCATGCTAAATTTGAGACTCCTGGCACTTGTAATAACGAAATTTCATATAAGCTATTAACCTCAAAAAAACACATTTAGGGGTAAGAATTTAGGAAAATCATAATCTTAATTAGCATCTACGTCCTTAAAAGTACCCCTGTCCAAAATTTGAGACACCTAGCACTTGTAATCACGGAGTTTTATACAAACTATCAACCCCGAAAACAACCCCTAAGAGGTCGAATATTGCAAATTCCCGTCTTAGCGAGCACCTACGTCCTATAAACAACCTCCGTGCAATATTTGAAACTCCTAGCTCTGGTAGTTTTTGAGATTTCGTGATGAGTGAGTGAGTGACCTTTCGATTTTATATATATAGATACTGTACACCTCTAATAGTTGTTTTCAAACTGTATTGGGACGGTTAGACCGTTACGAAAAAAGTAAAAGATATATATACAGATTTATTTAATTTGAATACTTTTGTATGAGAGCTTTGGGTGAAAGACATGTGAAGAGTCTTCTAATACAGTGTTCTTGATATTTATATATTTTTAACAGCTTCACGCGGTATCCCATACTCAAATAAAGCTTGTATATCAGGTGATTCTGGGGGAACCTAGTGTTAAAACAGTCCGTTCCTCATTTCCCGCATAACTTTCGAGACATTTCGTGTTGAAATGCAGAGTTTAACTTAAAAATTTAAAAAAAAGATGAACCGACCGCTGAATAAGCGTAAGGAAGTTGTTATAAAAAAACCCTCAATTAATTCTTAATACAGTAAGCTACGTACAAAAGCTTCACTATGTCCATATTAAGATATACATAATAACACGACTTAAAACCGTATTTCCATTCCACTTATTATCGGGAAGGAAAATGGTTACCAGAAGAGCTTCACCGGTTATAATTTTTCGAAAGCTCCTCTCTCTGAATAAATAATGATATTTACAAACAGTCTTATTAATATTCCATAGCGGCGTCCGATGTGATCAGATAGAAATGAAATCGTCAGAAATAAGTATATATTCATTGATTGTAGAGTAAAAATGTATTTATGAATCTAGGCGTGGCGTGGGTAAGAATTATTTATGTTCAAATTATATATTATATGTATTGATTTAGATAGATATATGTATAGACCTGTTTTTCGCTTAAGAATATTACTGTTCACATTTTTTGTGGTATGTTAAGTAAAAATAAGGTCAGCCAGGCCATGGCGTAATAATATAACGCTTGAATGTAAACGTGATGGTAGTGGGTTCGATTGCTATTCGGCAAAATGGATTGGTCTCATTTTCTCGCATCGATGATTTCCACCACTCAAGTCGTAATGTCTTAAAAATTTTGCAACAAGTGGAGAACAGAGTTAACAATATAATTTTCAAATATTGAGAAAAGTGCAATTTAATTGTTGCGTACAATACATGTATACTTTTTTATTTTTAAAATATTATTCCTCACTTATAGGATAATATTTATTTAGAAAACATATTAAACTGTGATTTTTTAGCGTATAAAATGAAATTTTAACGATTTAGCAGGATTTGAACCCGCATCTCTTGGGAACTGTCCTAATGCACTGACCACTAAGCTATAGGCTCTCTTTGAGAACTATGTATATATACTTATAAGTATATTAGTTTTTGCTAGAATCAAGATTTCTACAACAATTTTAATCTAGTCATTAGGTTAACAACTATACTACAGCTTACTAATTATCCGTAACGACTGTCGTTGTCAAACCGACAGCCATGACCAATTGATTAACGTGCCTGCTGAAGCATGGGGGGTCATCTATCTGCACACCTATCAGCCTCTGATTGGGGTAAGAGGTGCTCCACCCGTTTAATCTGTTCCAATTTTGTGACCATTGAGTTATAATGTGAATGAAATTAGGGTGTGAATCTAAATACATATGTTTTGTTTAACTATTGCGTTAGTTTTTTAAGTTTTTATATTGAGTAGGCAGAGGGAATCTGGGAACGTCATCAGGGTACAAAACTTATATTTGAGCATAGCGAGATTTGAACCTTTGCCTCTTGGAAACCTTATGAACTGCTTATGAACCTTATGAACCGTATGAACCTTATGATCACAGAGCCACAGAGACAATAATAACTTGCTATGTTAAATTCTCGTTATGGAATCGTATTTGAATTTAAAGGCCTCGGGCAAAATAATATAAAATATTTTCTTATTAGGGCGTGAGAAGTGCATAAATATAGGTTGAAGTTGTGCCACTCAATTATTATTCATAATATTTATTCAGCTTTAATAATTACAATTTTAATTAATTTTAGTTTATTTTTGTAAGAGATGAAAAATTGTTTCTGTGCTTACTAAATGACATAGATAAAAATATTTATTGCTTGTAGTCTAGTGTTAGGCTATAAGATAGGCTAGATGTGGGGATATCAGATCTTGGATTGAGTTATTTTTATGTTCAATTAACACTTGGGGGAATAAAACATTTAATATTTTAATTTCTTCGATCTGGTAACAATATTAAACACCCTTTTAGTTATTACCATTTGAACAAGCGAAGCCACAGGTGAAAACTAGTATATATATATAAGAGGAAATGCCTTTTAATTTTGAATCCTACATACATATATTAAACGTTATAATGAAACCAACGAGGCTTATTAAACACCTACAATCCCGCTCATACCTTAAGGCATTGCGTAAGATTTAATCTACAAAGTGGTTTTCTATTTTCATCGTAAAATCTTATAATTTAAATATCCGAGACTAATCTTAATGAGTGCTATATCTATATGTGTAATAGCTGGAGTAAAATTACAATACTCTACAGCATTAGACTCTAAGCTTGTGGGTTCGATTCCCACTTGAGATTATGAATTAATTTGCGTTCTTAACATTATTTTCCCTTTTTTTTGATTTGCAAGATACAGCATGAAGCTAGTACGAATGGGAAATGTTTATAATATTAATTAAAAATATTTTGTTTCCTCACTTTCTCACTCAAAAGTTCAATTTTCCCCAAAAGCTTGTTCAAAGCTAGGGGGGTGCGAGCGGTGCGGTCGCACCAGCAAAAGGAAAGGGGAATCAAAGTTGAAAATTTTTTTAATCGTCAATTTTTTTTTAAAGGTAGCCAATGTCAGATGTAGTGTCTGACGCTTAATCTACGTGAGAGTAGGAGACATTTTGAATCACCTTTTTTTTTTTTTTAGAGGGCATCAAGTCCCAAGCCGCACCAGCAAATACCCTAGCTACGCCACTGGTATATATATATGTCATTTCATATAATATTAGCTTGTGGCTTCAATAAATTGACTATATAGAACTAAAAGTTATTAATTCAGACCAGTACTATCTGAGAACACGACCGGTTCTGGGTTCGATTTTCACTCGAAATGAAATGTTTAATATTCTAAATCTTCGCTCTGGTATCGAGGTAAAGCGCGGCGTTAAGTTCCCCACTCAATACGCAAAGTATCCCGAATTCAGAAATGTCCAAGGAAAGGAATCCAGGCACCCTCTGTCTGTCATGCTCAGCGTGAAATAAAAAAAAACCAAAGAAAAAGTAGTTCCCGAGATTTATAATACTAAATATAGACAGAGTCAACAATAATTAAAATCCAATATAAATAATAGTTTCTTAGACACGTTCAAAGCGAGATTGTACGCGGGATGGCGCTGACACTTTTGTTGGTGGAACAATGAATGATACAATTTTTCAGTTTTTCCATTTGTCTATGCCAGATGTTTTGAATCGACGTTTTTTATGGTTTTAAATATATATTGTAAAGTAAAAAAAAACTAAAGAAATATAAATACATAATTCGATAAGCGTGATGCTTGCGTGAAGCGTGTTTTTTAATAAGAAAATACGCCGCGTTAAGCTCCACCAGTAAAGCCATGAACGATAACTTAGCACTAACACCTATCCCTTATATACGGGATAAAGCGTGATGATGAAAAAAACAGGGTTTAAAAATAATCATTTAATATTTCAAACGACGTCTGTGACATAATTGAAGCGTGGACAATGTAAGCGGGGTATCATAGTTTATTCTTCTACTTTTTATTGTTTGCGGCATACTTTGTTTTCTATTAAGAACATCTGTAAAAGAAAATATTTTTTTCTTTTGCCGCTGAAAGGATCAATAGTCGTTTCTTGGATATTAAAATATTGTAATAGCTGCGTTAATTATTCTAGTTTTAATTATATATTTTAAAAATGTCATAAAATTATCATAAATCTAATTTAAATAATTAAAAATATAGTTAATTATATACGAGTAGAAAAGTGGGGAACGGATTGTTTTAGCATTAGGCTCCCGTTACCTACCCTGTTCTTTTTTGTAATATTGATATTTTAAATCTTTTAATCTTTTTTGTAATTTTGTTAAAATGAAATATAAAATACTAAAAAGTATTATAAAAAATTAAAGAACTCACTGACCACATTTTAATAAAACCGTTCAACAAATCAAATTAGCAGGAAAAACACGCATGGCGCCCGCGCTCGGAAATAATTTCACACGCTCTAGGAGTCACTTGCCACTATAAAGTTAAACAGAAGATACGACTACAGAAGATAAATTTATGAAATATTTAATTTCCTCAATTGGGAATCGAATTCACAATCAGTTGCATTTACAGTCACACGTTTGTGCATGTACGAGGTACCTACATATGATGGCTGTAGAGTCGATACTTACTTGGTTTTACCAGTTTTCGATATACGATTACGTATCGAAAATATTTTATTCTTCCAATTGGGAATCGAATTTATAACCGTCGCGTTATCAGTTTTACTGTACATCTACGTCAAATCTTTTATTTAATCGATCTTAAATAATATGTATAATTTCATTTCAAATCGAAGCCTGGAATTTTCTAATTGAACTGCCATTTTTTTCAAGAAACCCTATATGTTCTTTTATTAATAGAATTCTCATATTCCATTGAAACGCTGCGTAAAATCAGATCGAACAATGAACGAATATTTGGACGAATAACTCGTGGTATTAAATTACATTCGAGTACTTTTTTTGTATTACGTTATTATATTTTTTTTATTTATTCCTTTGTGTGTCTATTGTTAATTGCATTGAATTCTAGGCTTAGTAAAATAGGATAATTTCTTAAATATTTTCTTTTATTTTCTTGAAATGGTTTCTTGAACTTTTTACGGTTTTAGGAAAAAATTGAGACTTTTCTCGTTTCCCTAGAAATATTATATCAAGTCCACGCAAGCAAAGTAGGGGTGGGTGACTAGTAAGCAAATATAAATAAAAAATAAATAATTTGAACTTTCGAATGGTTTCCATATTTACCTCATTAAAATTTTGTTTTATAGATTTAAAGCGAGTAAGCTTAAAGCTCTAGTAGCTAGGCGAGTATTTTTTGTCGTTATTTCATAAAGTTTTGTTAAGGATATAATTTCTGGTGGAATTATAAGTTTTTAGAACAAGTATAAAAAAAATTAAAGCGGCACTCGAAGCCATGCCTCTTGGAAGCCAATAAGGACGGTTTGTGATTTGGTCGGTTCCATGATGTGCGGATTCGAATACGCTACGTACAAATTTAAACAAAAAACGCAAATATCGTAATGGAGAACGAGTGTGCCAATACTTCCCATGGTTTTCACTGCCTACCCTGTTACGTCCGGAATACAGAGAAAGAGAGATCATTACATTACAAAATACGCTATTATTAAGGATTCCAGCCCAGCAGTCTCTTAGTGTTTGTCGTTGCCCTGAGTTGATTTACAATAAGGGTACCTAAAAGCGAAATTATAGCTTTCATTATTTACTCCGGTTAAGACTACGTCAATTGACGTCTGAAGTACGTCTGAAGTAGACGTTATATTTGCCAAATTAAATTGTAATTAACGAAAGTAAGTATTAAAAGATTTATTAATGTATGTTTTTTTTATTAGAAGTGCGAACGCTTTATTTTACGCGAATATTTACTTTGGGGTTTTGTGTATTATTTAAATTTCATGCTGAGAATTATATATTTTTATTAATATTATTTAGAGTTCTGCCATTCAATATGCAATGTCTCTAAAATAGGATGGATATAGAGTAGTGTTTTAACACTTGGTTCTCTTTACCTACATACTCGGGCACCGCGTCAAACTAACAAATGATTCCTCCTGAATAGTAATCGAACCCGCAAGCATCACGTAAACGACATAAATATATGTACTTTATTAAACTAAATTAAAAAGCACACAAATATAAAACAAGTAGAAATTCCGCTTTAATATCATCATCTCCATGAAATGTGTAATTTGCGAATATTTTCGGCATAAAATTATGAACGGGCTCAATCAAGCGGGCCGTTCATTAATTTTATGACGCTAATAAACATGGAAAGTACACTACATGCGATAAATTAAGCAAACCTACCTGTGAATAAGCCTACTTGATTGTTATTATGTCAGCATTCAATAATCAACTAATTAAATTTATCTTTGAGCGGGAATTCAGAGCTCAGTAGCGGAACTTAACGTCGCAGTTCAGCGTATGGAAGAAGTTAAATAATAATTCGGGATTGGGTCTGAACCCACAAAACAAGTTGAAAATCGGCCACATCATTATGTAATAACAGATAACTATTTTTAACACTATGTTACAGAGTGAAACTAAAAAAAGATAATTAATAAATTTCATAGATAAAAGGTTTTTCCTTTTATAGGGACTGGGACAACATTTGAGTTTTTTTTTACCGCTTTGGTAATACATATTGCGGCGTTAAGTTCCGCCATACTGCATACAGTGTCTCGAATTTTGGAGAAGTTTCTTCCTGCTTTCCCTGCGGGCGAAAATGCTTATTAATTTTTTCATTTTAAATTTGTTGATTGTTTACTTTGTAATTAAGGTTGAATAGGTAAAATTAAACAATAACGGTATATAATAAAGAAATAAGCTACACGTGTAATACCGTTAGTTAATAATGGATTAGGTTTTATACTGTTTCCTCATTTTCTCTGTAACTAAATCGAAAATGAAAAATATGAAAAAGATTTTTATTACAAAGCGATACTTTTAAATTTTTACTGCATTAAATTAGCTTCACGCCGTACCCCGCACACAACAGAGTAGGCAGAGAGAACCTCGTGTTAAAACACTCCTTTCCCCACTTTCCGCCGAATTCTGGAGAAATGAAAATTATAATTTAAATAAATATTTCCTTTCCTCGAGAGGCGAGTGAACCCATAACCACTCGATTTTGCAGCGCACTTTGTACCTGTGGACCCCGACTTGTTAGTGACTATGCAAAAAGTATATTTCTAATTAAACTAAATCATAATAGGTACTGCATTGCCTGACTTTTAATGCAATGTAATAAAGCTACCTATTAATATTTCACGCGAAAACCGGTGGCGTATTAACGCAGTCATGAAATATGGCCGATTAATCTCATTCTGGATTTAGTTAATCTAACCTTTTTCGTTTAAACGTCATGCATATAGCAGGGTAGGTAGAGGGAACCTAGTGTTAAAACACTCCGTTTCCAGCTTCCTTCTGAATCGTGTACATTGAGTGTGATGGGCTTTGTCTTGTTAGCAGAGCGTGGTAATGAAAATAATTTATTCTTCCATAGGAATTGAACCCGTAAACGTCGTATTTCAGAGTCCGACCGTACGCAACAACGGACTATCTAAATATCTATTTTTCAATAAAGCAACCATCCTGCCTTATGAATTTTGGCCCAGAACGTGCTTCTAATATTGAATAGTTACCTCCTACAATATGATACTCGATGGGAAGTCGTCGACTAGTTTGGTACATGTATGTAAGCGATAGATTCGGGTTTGAATCCAATCGAGGTAAAAAAAAATATATTGATCATTTTAATTAAGACGGGTTTTATCGGCGCTATGTTAATTAATATATAAGAATAAATATGCTGATGAAATTTCTTGCGGGGTATTTAGACATTAGATCTGGTTTGCCTTTTGTAGGACATACTCTCTGTATATTCTTTGCCTTCGCCTTCGCCTTCGCCTTCTTTGCCTTCGCCACTTTTTGCTATCATAACCCATATTTCAACAACATTTTTTACTTTGTTACAGATACCCCCTAAACCAGATGTGTAAATGTAAGAATGTGACATTAAGATCTCCCAGAAATAGTCCAAAAATGAAACGTCGTTTGCCCGCAGTCAGAGAAGAGCCTAGGAGCAGCAGCATATGTAATAGTGACACAGTGTTGTATGCCATGATAATATCAACTGCAGTGTTAAGTTACGTGAATAGTTTAAACGGAGATTTTGTACACGATGACATACCCGCGATTGTTACTAACGGCGATGTAGTGGGCCATAATAGCTTGAAGCAGCTATTCTTGGATGACTTCTGGGGAACTCCTATGGCTGATCCTAACAGCCATAAATCGTATCGGCCGTTAACTACTTTGTCTTTTCGGTAAGTCCTAGATTTGTTTTTATTTCGTAGATTGGTTTAGGTTTACTTGTATTTAAGCAAACTAAGTAATTAATTTTTTTATGTATCCATTGTCCATTTTTTGTGTTCATTTATTATTTTTAGGTAATAAGGTTTTCCTGTAGATAAATGATTATTTATCTGGAAAATTCATCTGTAAATTCGACGGTCATAAGTAAGACCCTCAGTCAGTGGAATGATTATATAAAACAAATATTTGTATATTAAATGCGGCGTTGAGTTCCGCAACTTAATACGCAATGCCTCCAAAGTTCGGCGGAGAATGGAGAACAAAAGTTTCCTAAGTGGAACGAATTGTCTTACTAGGCTCACTAGAGCGGAGAAATGAAAATGTTGAATATTTCATTTTCTCAAGTGGAAATCGAACCTAGAATGTTTCGCTTTTACAGTCACAGTCAGTTCTCACTATTATATTATACACGTTATATAATTTTTACAAATTCATCGTTAGGTGAAGACGTAGCCTCAAGCTCGACACGTCACATTGCAAGTTTCCACCTATATGCATCCATATTTGTACTGTAAATCTGTTCGATAGGTTGAACTATCGACGTTAGTGACAACTTCGAATTTGTTAAGATTTTGTACGTTTTACGATATACAAGTTATTTTAACTTGTAAGTGAAGTTGTGATGTTTTATACAGATTTTTTTAAAATTTATTTTCGAATATTTGATTTTTTTAGCATCACGCTGTACCCCGCATGCAGTAGAGTAGGCAGAGTTAATCTAGTGTTAAAACACTCCGTTTTCCGTTCTTCGGCTAATTCTTCAGTCTTTGTGTTTTAAGGGAAGGACTTCATTTCATTTTACTAACTATTTCATTTTCTCGCAAACTTAAAAACTGAAAAATCATGAATTATTTCTAACTTTCAGTCTAAAATATTTAAGCTTAATAAACTAACACATCAGCAAATTCAGAGACAACACTGTAATAACATAAAATCACAACCATTTTAATACCATACACACATAGGTGATATATTAAAAACTTAACATGTATGTAAATAAAAACGTTTTTCCCGTGAAAGGATCCACGGGCGTGCATAATAAATTATGATAACGTGTGACACCCACGCAAGCAAGACTAGCTCTTATCGCGTGCCGAATTTGCGCATCATGAAATTTATATTTATGGCACTTTTGGCTAGTAAATTTTAACGAATTGTCATTTTAATCTCGGGACGTAAGCTAAAGATAAATAACGCTAAATTAAATGACAAGTTGAAAGGTCGTACATTGTAGTATAAATAGCTGTGTACATTAGTTTTATTAGAGAGACAGTTTTAGAGTGAAATGTTGCGAATTTTTGGTAGTCTGTTAGTTTTTTAATAGATTGTGAGTGATTTATGTTTTTCTATTATAAAGGAAGTACTTTATGTATTTTTTTACTAAACTAACCAAGTGTTAAGACACTCCGTTCCTATTAATAATACACTCCCACGCTAACATATTTAATATATAAACAAACATATCTTTTTAATGTTTTTTTTTACATTACAGTACACCTATGTATATCAAATCTATATTTTTAAATACGTTTCTTTAAAAATATAAAATGAATGTATCTCATTTTTTTTTTGTAATAAAGGCAGCATATGGCTACTACGGCTTCAGCCTTCATATCAAACCGTTTAAAAACACATTCAAATCTAACGCTCCAAAATGTCAGTATATTTTACAATAGAACCAACAATAACTTTTTTTTTATTTGTGAAAAAATGAAACATTCTTGTATTTTTGAATTGTTCGTATTTGTATAGGATATCATAACGTTATATTTTACTATTTTTTTTTTCAACATCGCGTGTTTTCCTGCGTAGCGGGGTAGATAGAGTCTGTCGGTTTTTGCTCTCAATTCTATGATTATTAACAATGATTAAAATATAATGATTATTTTTCATTTTTTTTTTCTCCTGTGGAAACGTATCCACTACTTCCCACTACCCACCCATACTCGCTTTTGTATGACCGACGTGAACGGGCATATGACGTTGACGGGTTTATAAATGTTCATACATTTTCGAACTATTGTTAATTTTTATATAATTATTTGCTGCTTATAATTAGTTTAAAATACACTTTGGTTCTCTTCTTATTTTATTTAATATTGCTCGCAAAAATTATCCTATTTAATATAGAAAAATGTATAGTTATTTCATAGAGTCGATATCTATGTACGCACATACGGAAAACTTTAGGTACATTTTCTAATATTAAGAATATCCTAGTTACTTTTACTTCTTTTGTTGATTCATTTCAATAACTCAGATATTTTTTTTTCTAATAATATGTCTCTACTTATTATTCTTTTTGATTATTTAAGCTGTTTTCTTACTAATTCTATTGGAAACTGAAAATAATTTCATCAATTTATTTAATAAATATTGTTATAGTCTTAGCATGCGTAGCCGCGTCAGGGCCCACTAGTTTCTTATATATGTTTATCTGTTCTTTTCTAACTTCGCCATCGTCACGTTGTACGGAGAACCCATTAATGAAGCAAAGAAGAATAGGAAGAAGAGAAAAGGTGGAATAGGTTCCTCAGAAACTCTCGTGAAGATTATGAATATTCTAATCTAATTCTTATAACACCCACATACGAAGATAACAATACAAAATATAATTACCAAAACATAATTATTCGTGTACATTGAGATGATATCTTAATAATAGCAATAGTATCACGGTGTTAAACTCCATCAATTGTACAAGGTAATTACCAAAGGCTTTTGTTCCATTGAACAATGGTACATATCCGCTTTGAAATAATTCTCTATGTGATATGAGGCAAACAATATCCGGTGAGTAATCCCTGATTAGCGTGTAGACTGTTGAAATATATTCTTAACTTTATTTCAATATATGAAATATAAATTTTATGGTTTTAAGATATTTTTAATTTGTTTTATATTACTTATTTTATATGTCTCCTGCTTATAGTGTGGTGGGTAGAGACAATCTCTAATAAGAGACAGAGTTCTCCATTTTCTGCCAATTTCTGTGACGTTACTTGTTGGATTTTTTTAGGGAACTTGACGCTTTCATTTCCTGGATCTGGTTCTAAGCCAAAATGATAAAAATTTGGACTATAAACATATCTATATTATTACAAATTTGTTAATGTATAGGGATTTAGAACAAAGGTATTCCCCATATATCATAAATCTACAATCTCTAAAACTTACAAAAATGACCTACCAAAATTTTCAAAATTAACCAATAATAAGATTTTTTATACATACAAAAATATTTTTAAAACAATTGAATTGTTTACTTATTATCTATATATATAAAAGGACTTGTCCTCACTGTCTGAGGTAAGAGGCACGCTCAGCCGTAACCGCTGTGCGTAGAAACGTGAAATTTGGACAGATGTTTTCTTTCATAATTTGGACATCCACTAAGAAAGGGTTTTGTAAAAATGTTAACCCTTAAGGGGTGAAATAGGGGTTGAGGGTTTGTATGGGAAAAAAATTGAATCGGCACCGATTTTTATAAAATTTGAAATTTAGATTTTTAAAAGTATTTAATTGAACACGTGTTTCATCGTTTTCTATAATTCTCCCCCTAAGAGTGCAAATAAGGAGTTAAAAGTTTGTATAGATTTTTTTTAGATCGGCACCTATTTTTAAAAAATTTGAAATTCAGACTTTTAAAAATATTTAATTGAACACATGTTTCATGGTTTTCTAGAATTCTTCCCATAAGGGTGCAAATAAGGGGTTGAAAGTTTGTATGGAAAAATTTTTAAAACGCCGCTGATTATTATAAAATTTGAAATTTAGACTCTTAAAAATATTGTGTTGAACATATGTTTCGTGGTTTATTAGAATTCATCCCTAAATAAGCGAGCGAAGCTGCGCGCGTCAACTAGTAATATATAATAACGTATCTAAACGCCTCAATAGATTTCTTCTTAAAGTAAAACAAATAGCAAACAGAAGGCTATCCAAAGCATATTTCTAAGCTATACACTAAGTAGAATTTTGTCCAGAATATGAAAATAGCGTCGCCAAAATCGGATTACAGGGGTAGGCTTTCTCAAAAACTTGTTGGGTCCCCTCAGGTCTTTAATCTTATTGGGTCGAGCCTTCAGCCTAGCCTGGTTTGTGTAAAGTATTAAAATAAACTTTTATTTGTGCTGTTATTATATGTTTTTCTTTTATAAATAAATTAGTATGTTTATGTGGCCGTCATGGAGGATGTGGATTCGCATTTGAAGAAATTACTTTTTTTTCTTTGCTCTGTTAAGAAGACAAGGTACAGCGTTGATTCCGCCAGTTAAAGCAATATTTTGATAATTTACCATTGCGTGAAGAGCGGAATATCATAACATTACACTATCTCGTTATATGCGGGAGTGTGAATCTAAATTATATCAATGAATATTACTTACATTAAAAGGCCGAGAGTTGCTCTATCGTAGTGCAGGGGCAAACGCGTGTCACTATAAACGTGATGGGTATGGGATCGATGCTCACTTAGGGGAATAAAAAAATTAAAGAGGTAAAGCGAGTCTTTGACCATCCACTACTTAACGTAACGCCTCGAGTATTCGGAAAATCAGGGACGAAGGTGTGTTAACGGGATTGAAGGTTTCCACTGCCTTCCCTGCTATGTGCAAGACACAGTGTTAAGTTAAAAAGAAATCTGTAACATCATTAGACTAAGAATTTTAGATTAGAAATTCGAATTTTTCCTATTTCTCCTTAATATTTTAACAAGTCATTGCTTTATAAATATCGTTACTACATTTACAAACTATCCTTCACCACGGGCCATTAGCTACCGGAATCATAAAAACGTATAAATTGTTTATCTAAGAATTGAAATCTCCGCAAAGAAAAGATTATATACATTTGATCTTCGGAAACAGCGCGGAAATTGGAAAAACTCGGTCAATTGAGTGGTCGAGTGTGCGGCTTTGGTGGGAAATGTTATAATATAATTTTGTTTTTGTAGATATCGCTTACTTAAGATAATTTTGATTAACTTAGGTTACGTTGGGGAACAGAATAGGTTGTTTTTTTTTGTATTGTGGTTATTAATAGAATTAGAATTAATATTTCTATTTGCTATACGCTGTATACCCCACATGGCAATGTACGGAAACAAACCTGGGAACCTAGTGTCAAGATATTCCGTTCTCATTGAGATACCTTCGTTCTACAATTTCTTTCAAGGGCGAGGAAATGAAAATATTAAATATTTGGGTCGTTTATAAGCGTAGTATCAAGACGCTACGTGTAAAGTGTTGAAAAATGAGTAAATTAAAGAAATGCATAAAAGAAACTAATGTGGCACAGTGGTAAAGAAAAATCATTATATACAAAATTCATGGTTCAAATTTATGACAGACAAATTAAAAATTTTCACGTTTTGGTTGACAATTTTTGGAAGCATAAAAATCTTATACAACTGTTGATTTTCCACAAATACCAAAATAAATGAAAATAAATAACTAACAAAAGATAACAGAATGAAAAATAATAGTGTAACATGAATATATTTTTATTAGTATATTATACTTATAATTGTTTTTATACGTAAAAGCTCTCGAAGTAAAAGCATTGTAGGCACACTCGGTACCAGTTTTGTTTATTTTGTTAGCTTTATCAATGTATGTACTCGTATGTACGCCTCTTGGTTTTCATATAACAAACAATATGTTTATATGTTATACTATCAATATTTTGTATGGAAACTAAATTTTGCCTGCGGCTTCGCCCACGTGGTGATGTGACCAAATAATTAAGTTTTGTGTATGCTTCATGGCAAGTAAAACAGGTACAGTCGCCTATAGACTTTCTCGAAAAATGAATAGTCCAGTACAAAAGAATAATAATTTAAAAAAATAGTTTAATCAACAGTTTCAGAAACAAACTTTTCATATTTTGATATTATAGTACCTACCTGTAAATAAGCGTTATGCTGCAGTTGGTACGATTATTTTTTTTTATATAAGAACAGAAAAAAACTGGTCAAGCTGGAGTTAGCCAAATTTTGCCCCTTTAAGACTATTATTCTATAGGATTTAACCACAAACGTACAGTTTAAATACCGTCAACAGAACCACTAAGTCACTATAGTGTTTAATCTAATATGATTATTATTAGCTAACCGAGAGCACAATTCATCTAAAAGTGTCAAGTTGCTATTCCCAGTAATTAGGAAAGTTTAAGTGAAGACAGTTAATCGAATTAGATATCGATCACCGTGGCGTTGCGTGAAGGTCGACTTGCAAAGTTTTATCATATAATGTATATCTTATTATTAATAGCTTTAATATATTAGTTTGACATACGTTTGTATTAGAACAAGGAATGCTGTGGTCTTAGGGGCTTAGAGAATGTTAGGGGTTCAAATTTTGTGTAAAATACTAATAAGTCATAGCGAAAATTCAAATTGGCATTACCTTTTTATTAATTGTAATATAATAGGTCGGGGCAAAAGTATTTTCTTAAGCAAATTCTTCACACTGTATCTTGAACATAGCAGGGTGGGAATATAACGTTTTTTCGCTTTGCCTGAGGAAATAAAAATATGAAATATTTTATTTCCCGAATGGAAATGGAACCCACAAGCGACTCGTTTACAGTTGAACGTTAATACCACCGCTCCACGAGGGCCTTAATTAGGGAATATTCTGTAAGTCCTAAACAAACACGGCATCGTTAAATGATCTAACAATTTTTACTACAAAGTATTGAAACAAAACTTTATTAATCTATACCTATATTAGAAATTCGAAAGTAACTCCGTCTGTCTGTCTGTCTGTCTGTCTGTCTGTCTTTTACGCAATGAGGGCCAAACCGCTAATTTAATTGTGATAAAATATTCATATAGATCTCTATATATCTTGAGGGTCTCGGGAGGAACATAGGATACTTTTTTTCTCATATTTGTAATATTTTCGATATATACCAATATATTAAAATACTTATTAATTTGACATGCAATTTATTCCGCCATGTTTATAACAACCGCCGTTGCTAAGCAACGATTTGCAAAGTTTGTTGTTAGAAAACGTCACCCAAAATGAGTTTGCTTAACGCATACATGGCGCGCGCCGACTCAACCTTATGAGACAGTATTCTCCAAAAATATTGTCCCTTAAATATTGTTTAAAAAACGCGCGTTGATATATACTATAGATATAAATTTGTATACATTAACAAAAATTAGATGATTTTATAATTTGATATTCATCCTTATGAAAACAAATACAATAGTCGACTTTAGCATTTCATCTAGATAGAAATTATAGTTTACTGTATGATAATTTAATAAATAATTAAGGAGATGTCAGTGATCCGGAAAGACCTAGCCTACGAGTGGTAGGTATAGTATGACGGACGCGAACGGGCAGATGACTTTGATGGTTTTGTAATTTTTTATATATTTTCGAATTACTGTTAATTTTTATTCAATTATTTGCTGCTTATTACTACTACACTATTACTACTTATTAATTTATCTCAGTTCGGTTATGTATACCGATGTTATACACTTAAAATATCGTAATTTTAATCATTTGGGACTTTATTTAATATTGTTCGCAAAAAATATTAATTATTTAATATAGAAAAATGTTGAGTACGCGCGCACGGCAAATTTTAGATACTTTTTCTAATATTAAGAATTTCCTTTAGTTACTTTTACTTCTTTTGTTTGTTCATTTCGGTTACTCAGATATTTTATCTAATAATAAATCTCCACTTATTATTCTTTTTTAACTTATTTTAATTATTTAGGCTTATATTTTCTTACAAATTCTATTGAAAACCGAAAATAATTTCATAAATATATTTAATAAATAATCGTATAGTTCAAGCGGGCGAAGCCGCGTCCTGGCCCACTAGTATAAAAATAAATTAACATATCAAATGTTAATATTTCTAAAACTTTCAAGGTTAAAATCTCTAGGAATACTAAAATTAAACTTTATATATTTACATGATTAAACGAAGCATAAGTGTTACTCCTATGTTAAAAAAAACATCGATTGAATGGATGAATTTTTTGTAGAGACCAATTATAATTTGAATCATTTTAATTATTATAAACTTACATATTTTTTTTATTATGATTTTTCCTACATAAATAATAAAATATGCTGAGAGATTGTCTACTTTCCACGTAATTTTCCAGACTTAGCGTGTTGACTGGCGGCACTCAACGCTGTTTTTCTTAGTACGTACACGTGGAGAGATTTTACTTACTCGTTCTTATTATTTTCAAATTTGGGCTTATAAAATTCATTATTGATCTATTCACATTGTATTTGATTTTAAAGTTAATACATCTATTTTGTATTTAACTAATTCGATTAAGATTTTCCTATAAATTTATTATCAAAAACTGTAAGCTGAACATTTTAAGGTATTAGGGTTGTTACTTCCAAATTCTGAACAATCCTCTTTAGAAGAGCTCGAGCCGAGACTAAAAGTTTACACAGCCCTTGTTGCGGTCAACAAGAGGTGTTTGTACGGTGTATAGATATAGTGGATAAACGATACTTTACCCTAGAGCTGGTGGAGACAAAGCCTTTATAAGATTTTATAAGTTATACTTATTTTTCATACTCATTTCTGTTATTGTACAAAGAGTTAAAAAAGATATATTAATATTGTAACACCAGATGTAAAGATAAACATAAATTAATATTAGATACCAATAGTAGGGTACAAAGTTCACACGTAGTTGTAGGTTCACTTACCACTCGAGGAAATGAAATATTGAACATTTTTATTTTTTTGATCTAGTCATCAGTTTCACGCTCTATCACATAGAAAGCAGATTGAACGTATTGCTGAGACATCCCCTTCCCCACTTTCCACCAAAATCCGGTAAATTAATAATTACCGTCACTCAGGTAATCAACACCAAAGCGAAGAAATGAAAAGATGAATCTAAATATATATTTCGTTGCCTGGAGTGGGGATAGAATCCACAATCAGTCGCGCTTACAATCATACCCAGCACTACGACTGGCCTGAAAAATGTATTGTCTTGATACCATTTCTACAGTCCAAAATCAGTTTACAGCCAAAGCTAGTATAGCCCTTCTTGCCCATATTGCGAATGGTGATATTTATTAGACGCGCTCGAAACTTTATTGCACTAAAACTGGGCCAGTTAATAAAGTTTGTACGGCGTTTCAATTAGAGTGCTAGATTATTTTGCTTTTCATGAAAAAATGTTAGTATTTGTACAGTTTTGTAGGTATTTTTTTTATTTTATACATATGTAGTATTAATATTTTCATGTATTTTTATATATATTTTTGGCTTTCGTTCTCCCCTTTCTAGATTTAGGTCATATTTAAAAAAAAACATTATTAATAACCTCTCAATTTGAACCACGAAAACCAGGTGACGAAGAATGAGAGAGTTATGCTAATGAATCATTACTCATCTAATCTGATTATAGAAGACTATTGAAGACTGATTTTAGTAAGGTTCACTCTGTATCCCGCATATAATAAAGTAGACTGAGGGAACCTCGTTTATGTTTACGAGGTTCCCTCTGTCCTTCGAGTGAGAATTGAACTCACAACCGTTTCACATAAAGAACTGTGATACAGAGTGGCGACGACATCTTAGACAATAAATTAAAAATCTCATCAATTCTTTTCTTTATCTTACATGAATTAATTAAAAAAGAAATATATATTTTCCACATTTCATATTCATTTATTATTACGTAAAAATTTATCTAATTTTGATAGCTACGGGTCTCGTTCTGTTAAGTTGTCAAGTAATCAATGTCTGAATGATTGGGGTTACGATACTTGTCAAATGGAAGATATTATGTTATATAGACTGCCTTAAATAATTTAAAATTGTATTACGTTTATTTTAATATGAAATAATAGTTTTTATGAGTTATATTGACTTTTGAGAAACATTTTGTAAGAGGCAGTAAATTCGATGCTTACCTTGTCTTGTCTATATTTAACTTCCAAAAAAATTCGACCGAATTTCATACTATATATAGGTATAACATAAATAAATCGATATTATTTATATAATTATGTCCATTTTCTTTAAAAAGGTTATATTTTTGATATTAATAGTGTTACACCCTTTGACCTTCCAAAAGATGAATAACCCGATTCATTGAATATAAACATCGATTACTTTGATCAAATTATGTAAGGAACAAAGATATTTTCGGACGCCGAAATAAATTAACTACGAATAAATTAATCTTTTGAGAAACCATAATTTTTAATATGAAAGCAAAGCTCCTATTAAAATTAATATAAATATTCCTTG
Source organism: Heliconius nattereri (assembly GCA_013403645.1). Classification (NCBI taxonomy): domain Eukaryota; kingdom Metazoa; phylum Arthropoda; class Insecta; order Lepidoptera; family Nymphalidae; genus Heliconius; species Heliconius nattereri. Next base: position 10,448,936 of record JAAIXI010000236.1, read on the forward strand.
TTACAATCCTTTATGTACAATATTGACTTAATAATGTCAGATAGTTTTTTTAATAAAATATTTGAATTTGTTTAAAAAAGTCAATGTCAATATTTTAACATTTCTACAATGTATGAAAAAATAACATTTAGTAGTAACATTGGTTACTACTAAATGTTAATTTTTCATACGTTTTCTACTTTTTTTAAGATACGAATTCACCATAGACTTCAACATTTGATGTTAATTTGAGCTTAATATCTCCGCGCGATCTCGAGATATATGATCTTAAAAGACGGACAGACGGGCGACAAAATGATCCTATAAGGTTTCCGTTTTTACCTTCTGACATTCGGATCCGGAAAAAAGAGACTTAAGTCACTATCAAAACTTTAAAACGTTTATATATGAATACTTAAAATATATATAATCCCTTACTCATAAGCTGTTTACGCTGGAAGTAAACATACGAGCTATCCACCAAAAATAAACCGAAATAAATCTTTACTTTATAAAGCCATTGTATTACCGATTCAATAGGCTTTAGGGAATGCGAAAATATTATTCTATTTATTTATATTGCCGAGTTAGCATTTCATACAATATCAAAAAATCAAAAAATGAAAACATTCGGAAAAGAAAGGAGGGCTTCTGAACGTAAACCTTCCAAGTTGGTTGAAATATTTTATATAGTACGGGATTTTTTATTTGGGATTGCAATAAAAATATTGTATACCCAAGTACTTGGACGTCCTCGGGAATGCTCAGTTTTCTTGTTTTGTGTACCTTTAGTTTATTGCGATTTGAATACTCGCTTTCCGAATTGTTTGCTAAATTGTAAAACGATTTCTGTTTATGTAAGTTTGTGGTTTACTAGTTTTTTGGAATTGCGTAATTTTATTAACGTAATATTAATTAATGGTATTTGTTGATATATAATCTTATAGAGATATCATTAAATATATTTATTCTATGTACCTCTCGTTTTTGTGTAAATTGGATCGAATTCATTTTAAATTCAAATAAACTAACTTCTAACGAGTTCTATATATTATAGTTTGTCTATCTAACTCATACTTCAAATCTTCAAATGTTGAACTGCAAAGCAATAATGTACATAATATTCCTTTATAAATAACATTCCGTTATTCCGTTATAAATTCCGTTATAGATATTATTCCGCATATCCATTGTCACGAATGGTCAACCGCCCTTACCCTCGCAATCCAAATCTTGCTTAACTTACTCGGTTTTATTGTACGTACACGTAAAGAATATAACATTTTCTATATAAAATACATCTGCCAAAGTTATTGCTATACATTTCTATGAGGAAGGGACTTTTATGGTCCAATCGTAAAACGATGCACCAATGCCGCAAACGTGACGTCTTATTAAACTTAATATTGGTACTTGACTTTTGTAGGGTAGGAAGGAACCTGGGAAACTTAGTGCTAAGACATTTTGTTCCCCATTTTAAGGTATCGTTTCCTACTTTCTGTTGAATTCTCCTCTCCTCTCTCTCCCTCCTCTGTTCGATTCAATGCGTGTTGAATGGCAGAATTCAATGCCGCGCTTTGCCTCGTTACCAGAGCGAGAAAATGAAAATATTAAATATTTTATACCCCCAATTTTATGTAGATAATCAATGAAAATGTTAACTTCACGCTTTTCCCCGCGTTGCAGGGTAGACATAGGAAACCTAGCGTTAAGACATTCCGCTTATCACCTCGCTTCACCACCTTTCGCTCTTCGTCTTGTTACCAGAGCGAGGAAAAAGACTCCCACAACGAACTCACTACCGTCGCGATTAACGTCTACGTACTAAGCCACTGCGCTACAAGGGCCTCAATTATTTTCATTAAATTAGCCAGAGTATTAACTAGTGTATCAATTTCTAATAATTATTATAATTATATATAATATGTTAGCTAATTATATACACATACATTATATGTTTTGCAGCCTAGGGCTATTTTAGTTAGTGATATAGGTTTATATTTGGAAGAGATTATTATTGAATTGAAATAAATTTAAGCGCAACTAGTTAATTTTTGTTGTATTTGTTTTTATAAGTATTTATTTTGAGGCGTCATCGCGGCGCAGGGTGAATGGAAACACGACAGGTGGTGAGTTCGATTTTCACTCAAGGAAATGAAATATTTAAAATTTGGATTGGTTGTTTGAATTGTCGCTCTTGTAAACGCAACGCCTAGAGAATTCGGGGGGAAATTGGAGGTAATCTTAAATCAGTTAAGCAATTTCTGAGGTTATCTACAACAAACAAACACACAAAAATATTTTTAAAATACCAATACATACTAGAAATCACTAACATTCTTACCCAGGTATAATACTATGAGCGTTTATACTTCGATTACAGAAATCTGAGCGACGCTAGCATGTTTAGTCGCAATTAGATTTCATATTGCTCCGAAATTTCGGCAAGACGTTCCAGGGATATATTGTAGTTGGTGGAAGAGACAATCTTTTTTATATCTAAATAGTACGTAATGAATGTTTGGAGAATTTAATATAAATTATGTGAATTTTTTTAGAGGTTTTAATTCTTTAAAATTATGTTAGTAACATATAGGATACAATTTATGACAAAATATCAGCTTTGATAAAATGACGTAGGCCCTGAGATCTCAGTCTATTTGGATAATTTGACTATAATAAGCATAAGAGGGCGAAATTGCGTTTGAATCACTAGATTTAATTTGATATTCTAGTCCAATTAACCCTTAATACTGCAATGTTTAACTTAATAGAAAAAATAATAATCTCAAGTCGAAACGAAAACGAAAAAATCTCTTATAATTCTTTGTATTTTTTACACTTCACTCTATGTCCCGCATATGGTAGGCGGAGGGAATCTAGCTATGGCGACTTTTGTAATTATTTGCTCATTTTTCGTAATTAATTTACTTAACAAAAACTGGTAACTAAGATTTATTACGTAGTTACGTAGTTTTTGCATGAAAGTGAAACAAACATTCATCACACACTTTCACATTTATAATATTAAAAGAATAAATTAAAGATAAAGCATCAAAAAAATATGACTCTGCGAGCCCATAAACTGCATAACCCATATTAATTATGCAAAAAATCATGAATCAAGAAGTATTTGTCCCTTAGGTAGACTGAAATATTCAGATTACCCCATGATGTCGAAACGTACAGCGTTTTATATGAATTTTATAGCCATAATTAGACGTTTTAAATAAGTAATTTTATGGTCAAATGTACTCATACTTCATAGGTATATTTGACCATAAAATAAAATTCGAATTGCACGCTCGGTCGACTTCAGTAGTTAACGAGTTATACTGTAATTATATACGATTGTATCGAATGAGTGATCATTGCGGCTTATTCATTGTAAGGTCTGTACTTTAAACTAATTTATTGCAGCGTTTTGAGGTCGTCTTGGCCCAGCGGCACAGTCTGTTTGGAAACGTGACGGTCTTGGGTTCAATTACAATTGCGAACCATTTTCATTTCCTCTGCGTTACGATTTACCTGAGGCTATTTAAAAAAATAGGGTAAATACATAGGGTACATAAGGTAAATAGAGTTATTAATTTACAATAATAAAAAAAAATGCCAAGTTTTTTTATATCTGCGTAAAATATTATCACTAAATGGTACCACGCGGCACCAGCGCTGGAGCAGCGGTATAATTAAGTACGTAATAAGGAATGTTTGAACGTTACTTTTTATCATATTTATGTATTATTAACCTACTGAGGATATTGATTTTTTTGTATTATTACTAATGTCTGTATTAGATATATACAGGCTGTCTAGGCTGTATATATCTAATCTAGCTCTCCGCTCAATGAAATTATTATAATTGAGTGTCTATTTCTCTGCTTTGGTAGAGACAAAGAGTGGCGTTGAGTTTTGCCATTAAACAAGTCATGTCTTAAAAAACTGGACGGAAGGTGAAGAACAGAGTGTCTAGGCTGCGAGAATTTTCATATTTTTTAACTCAATTTTCGAGACATTAAATGGTTGGACTTGCTTCCTCGCTATCGTAATCTAGCGGAAAAATAAAAAAAATATTTAAGGACCTATTAAGAATAATGTAGGAACTGACAGATATTGACATTGAAATTCCTTTGTTCTCAAATAATTAAATACAATTTAAAATGTATTATTATAACATTAAACAATTTACACCAAGTTACTCAAGTTGGGGCGTTCGAAGCAATTGTTATACTGTAAAACAGTTAAGCTTTTAAATATTCAAAATTATTCATTTGACTTAGAGCTTAGGTTGTTTCAAGTAAATTGTTTATTATTCATTTTGTATAGCTTATAGTTGTTGTAATTATTTTGTGACTAATTTGGCAGTAATAATAATTTCCATATTTTCCAATAAATACAATTTTTTTTAGCTTAATATCTTAGAGGGAACCTTATATTAATAAAGAGTATACTCACCTTTCACCCAATATTTAAGACATTGCGTGTGGATAAGCGGGGCACTCAGCGCCGTGGTTTTTAATATAAAAATTCATTTCCCCAAGTGGGAATCGAACCACAAGCGTAGTTTACACTTAAACGTTAAAAAAAATGTAATAAAACGTTTAATCTAGTTGTATTACTAAAAACTGTACACAATTGATCGTAACATGTTTCATGAATAAATCAAAATCCGTTACAAATTAAGAGGACGTCCGGTAACAACGAAATTTCGTAAAAAGGTTTTTTTTCTGCATAAATATTTTTTTAAATTAGTTTGAACGAAGCAAAGCGTGGCTTTAGGTTCCAAAATGCCGCCAGAATTCGGCGGAAAGTGGAGAACGGAAGTATCGTATTATGAACGGAATGTTTTTAAGGTCCCAGTTCCTTTATGTACATAATACAGCGTGAAACTAAGCTATTCGTCGAGGTACATCGATATACTCTCGTTGTCCTAATACTCTTGTTAAAACTTAACGTAAAAGCAATTTGAAAAAATCGTTAAAAAAATCTTTCAATTAAAAATATTAGTACAGATTAAAATAGCAATCATTATATATTTAAAGAATATTTCTAGCAGCGTTCGTTTCAGTTTAGTTGCCGCCGTGAATTTCATTAAAATAATGAAAAGTGTTCTTAACGCTTACGCTCGTTCTCATTACCGCAAGAAATATCGGTCAAGTCGACAGAAATATGTATGTATACAAATAAGTAGTTCAAGCGACGACGATACGAATAAAATGTTTTTTTTTGATAAGCTCGGTTTTCTTAAATATTAAAATTGGAAATGTACAATTTTGGTTCACTGTAGACGTGATGGTAGTGGGTTTGATTCTCGAAGACTCGAAGAAAGTTATTGAATATTGGAGTTATTGAATATTTTCGCTCGCTGTGTTGTAACATGCAATATCTCGAAAATTCTTAAAAAAAATCTTAAAGAGAGCCGAGTAATTTCATCCAGCTCTTCTGTTCTATTAGACTAGCACTCAGCGTGAGGAGTCTAGTCTTTCACGCTGATATTCGAGACTTACAGAGTAGATAATGTTAAATATTTTATGAATAACACCTGTCATTAAATTCAAGGCAAAAAAAAAACATTAATAAATATATTTTAAGATCATTGAATGATACTACTACTATATTTTACTATCATTGAATGATACTCTATCACAAAGAAGCACAAAATTTCTGATAAATTGTGGTAACGTAATTATTTTTGGTATTTCTTTGGTTAACTGAAATCTAAAATTAAAATAGAGGGCAGTCGTTACAAGCGTGTGACTGTAAACGCGACAGGTTGCGAATTCAATTCCCAATCGAGGAAATGCAATATTTCCTCAAACGCAATGCCTACAGAATTCGGCGATAAGTGAGGAACGGAGCTTTTTTAACGGGAACGAAGAGTCGTAACACTACATTTCCACGATCCCTCTGCCTGCGATGAGTGGGATACAGCGTGACGCTAAAAAAAAGCTAAAATATATTATCATACAAGCTCACTACAGTTCATCCCATTAACCTTCTCTGTAAATAACGTTTATGGTACTATACAAGTATGCATTAATTTAATATTCGCTGCCACTGTCACGGGCTTGGCGTTCTACCAAATGCAAGGCGCCCGGTGCGTGCGACACACTCTATTTGCTCCGGAATAATTTAAATGTTTAGAGATAACAAGCTTTTGTCTCATTTTAATTTCAAATATTATTTGATATTTTCGTTTATTATAAAATAATCTAATCTAATCTTAAGCTAAAAACTCGGCGTTGAGTTCTGCCCCTCAAAACGCAATGCAAGTGTGTTAACACTATATTCCCTCCTATTCCGGTGTATCTGGGATATAGCGTGAAGCTGATTTTTTTTTTATTTTTTTTTATAAATATCAGATTTATTAAGCGAGATTAATATCTGTAGTTTGAAAAAATCTGATATTTAGTCCACGCAAGGAAAGTTGGGGGCTGCAACTATTATATCTTAGAGTAGGCTCAACGGAATATAGTCTTAATGCAATTACGAGTACATGACAAGCGCAATAGACGTCACCGTCGATGCCTACACATGCTAGCACCAGCATGCCAAGCTCAGATCGCAATGGTTTTGAGATATCTGACAAGTGATGAGAATAGAATAACCTATGTAGTATTTAATTGGTTTTTTTTTCATTTCACGCTATATAGGCACTTCGTTCCCAATAAGACACTTACGTTCCCTAATTTCCGCCGAAGTCATGTTGTAACTGGAGCGAAATATTGAATATTTCCCCCGAGTGTTCCCCCCATATATCTAAATTTTTGGGGAAGTGGCGAAACTGAACACCGCGTTTTGCCGGCCAACTTACTTACTCTGGAACATAATCATGTTTTAATACTATATATAAGAATCTACTACTATAGTAGTATTTAAAATGATATTCTACCCCCCCCCCCAGTTTCCAGAATCACCAAGATGTTTGTCAAGTAACGAATACGGTAATAACATAACGTGCCAAGTTCACGATTACATTGTTTTGAGTTATATCCCAGAGGCGGGCGGGCGTCTGCCAAGCTTTTAGTGCAGATGCAATTTTCTACTTGCATTTTTTTTTATAATTTATAACATTAAATTATCAGCTTCACGCTGTATCTCGCATATAGCAGGGTAGGCAGAGGGAACCTAGTGTAGTCTCCGTTCTCCATTTTCACCAATTTTTGGAGGCATTGCGTGTGGAGTGACGGAACTTAACGTCGCGCTTTGGCGAATAATACTTCATAGAGGCACAGTAAAACAGCGTCAAAGTAATCACAATGATAGTGGATTTGAGTTCCGCTCTAGGGAAATTGTTTGTTTAAAATATTTTCATATCTTTGCACTCGCATGACAAAAAGCGGCGTTGAATTCCGTTACATAATACCTATCTTGAATTATTAAAATAGACAAACGGAGTGTCTTAACATTAGTTTCTCTCTACTTACCTACATAAAATGTTAAAAAATCTAAAAAGTATACAATTTGCGTGCGGCCTTCAAAAGTTATGTAAAGCTATTGAAGTAACCCCATAATTCTTGTACTGAGCCTATCCATTACAATCCAAAGAACCTTCCGCTGAACTCGTCGCTCGCTTCTTTTCACGCAGCAAATTAATGACGGTACTCACGCGAACTTTTTTTTACCTTTACTTTAATAATGTATGGTCCAAGATTTTTAATGTAGGTTTAAAAGTTTTTTGTTTATAAAAAAATGGGAAGAGCAGAGGATTTGAATGTGTCTTTTGGGTAATGCATAAGATTTTTTTGTAAATACTTAAAAAAAATCTTATACAGTAAAAGTTAAGTTTGATTTCCGCTCAATTTTAGAGATATTGCGTATTGAGTGGCGGAACTCAACGTTACGTTGTTTTTTCTTACTAGAGCGAGGATATAATTATATTTTTCGAAGTTGAATCAGACCCACAACCACCGCGTTTACAATCGCACGCTATGCCACTGCGCCATAAGGTCCTCGTTTATATGTATCTTTGTTATATCTTTTAGCATCCCTCCTCATTATTTAATAGTTAATACAATCTGAATCTAATGACATATCACTCAGATCGCTAATTTCCGCCTGTACCAACCAACTGTCTCTAGCATTACGTACTATGTGGCAAAATCTAATCTGACTTAATTTTCCATTTAACTTAATTGTATTTAAAACATTTTATAATTATAAAGGCCGTGGACAGCGATGCTCAAAACAAAAAAAAATTGAGTGGACCAGAAGTCTTGCGCCATCTTACTGTTTCTGATCTTCTTGTAAATATTATGGTTGCGGATTCGATGCATACTCGAGGACATGAGTCATTTTTATTTCTTCCCTCTGGTAACAAGGGTGATATTTATTATTATTATTTTTAACCAAAACGCTAAAAGCTCATACTTTAAACCCATACTTTAAAGAAGTCAGCAAGCAGATTTTGTCATGCTTACGTTTACCTCGGGTATACGTCGTGCCATTCAGTGTCAGCCGCAGTAATACTATTTATATATTATATAAACATAAATTGTATGAATTTTAGTCCTTTAATTAGTATTTGCGTAATTAGTCCCGGTCTTACTTTACCTTAAAACATTAGGTAAATCCGCTTACCTGTCTGCTCTTTTGAGAAATGAATTTCTAGATGAGTTGAAATTACAGCTTTATGTTATTGTGAATATAAACTATTGTTATGCTTATTTTAACTATTTTAACTACCGTTACAATTAGTGTAGTAGTGGGTTCAGTTCTTACTTAGGGGAAATAAAATGTTGAGTTCCACTACTTGAAAATTATATTAAATATTTGTAAGTAAATGAGAACATATAAGATAACGTCAACAAATGTGTGGAAATAATAATAATGTATAAAATATTTAGTTATCAATTTTAATGACTTCCGCTCTATATGTGAGTAGATTTCGCTCCAATATAAATTATTTACTAAACTACCAGTAAATTTGACATATTAATTATTAATTTATGCGTGTGAAACTTCGTTAATTAACCCAAAAAAATATTTTTATTACGTTATTTTTGTATTTCTGGGGGTATTGGTTGACTAGTGACAAATCTATAATTTTTAGGGTTCCATACTTAAAAAAAATAAAAACGGAACCTTTAAAAGATCACTTTGTTAAATGTTCACCTGCTTGTACAGACACGTATCTAAAACTATAAAAATTAAGTCAAATTTGATCTGCAAATTTCATAAGGCAAATCCGTACATACTTCCACTAAGCCACGAGTGACACAACTATAACGTACATACAAATATTATGACACAGTTTACTTTAGTTAATGAATGTAAATACAACATGAACTCACAAAATGTGAAGCTATTAACGCCTAGGGTATTATCCACGGCTGCATTATATGACGTCGAATGATCGTTAGAGTGGTTAACAAGCATTCTAGGTTCAACGTTTATTTCTATTTTAGTAAGTAAACATGGATGAATTCGGATATTATATTGTGTGTGTATTATATGTAAACAATACGGTAATGGTTATTCTGGTTTTAGGATTTCCCACTTTAAAACATCATTTTGTATGTGGAAGTAACAAGCTGAAATTTATATTAAATATCCACGTCTATATGCCCTAGATGCACAGAAAAATCAAGCTTCTAAGTCAATGCAATAAAAAGATTCGAGCGTTTATGAAATCAGAACCTGTATAGTATTTTTCGTGTATCTACTACTATAAATGTTGGCAAGAAGTAAGAACTTACTGTACAAGTACTAGAGACAATCTAAAAAACGAAAATATTGAGTTAGTATATTTTATGTAATAAATTTCACACAAAGTGTACCAGTCAACGCAAGATTGCCAACTCTTAAAAGTTATACTTCTTGTTGACATACAATCATGAAATTGATACGGAACCCTCGATGAGCAAATACGACTCGCACTTAACTAATTTTTATTTCTCTGTTTCTCTTTCGTTCTCTGTCTTTAGATGTTCTCGAATGTAAACAAATTAAGCTTAGTATGATTCCATGCCATGTACGCAGAGAGCGCTTCACTTACATACATTTCCTGAGTAATGTTCCATTTACATGAGTATTAAGTAGGGATAAGGATTAATGTCAATTACATTATAAATGTTAATCGAGACTCCTCACATGTCACTTAGCTTACTAGTTAACACATAATATAGGAGACAGTCTTTGAGGCCATCATAGCGCAGTGGCACAAGCGCGTCGGTTCTGGGTTCGATTCCCACTCAGGAGAATGAACAAGGCAGATCGTGGCGTTGAGTTCCGCCGATTATCACGCTTACCATCGAAAATTTGGCAATCGGAGTGTGTTAACACTAGGTTCCCTCTGCCTACCCTGCTATATGCATATATCCTGCAGGATACATCGTGAAGCTGAAAAAAAAACATAATATTACTATTATATGAAGACTATTTTGCTATGGAAAACTAAAGCATTATATTAATATAAACATTCCATCCGATAAGGATTTCGATAATAGTATTACCATTTATTTATATTTACTATAATATCTTCATTTTCTTAATCTGGTAGAAAAATCGCGACATCGAGTTCTGCTAAACAACACACACGTAAATTGGGCGGTATGTGGGGAACCAAATATCTTAACAATAGGTTCCCTTTCTTTCCTACATATACAAGGATACAGCGTGAAGCTAGTCTACTATAGCAACCTACTATATAATAATTTACCGATTTTTTTTACCGAAACTCTATTTTCCCGTGAATATATTAATATACGCGACGCTATTCCAAGCCATAAATAAAATAGGGCCACGTGGAAATGCTATCGTTAACCGGTGAACGCAATAAAACTGTTATAGACGAATGTTTGTTTATTGAAAAATTATATGTTTATAGGCCTATATATTATTTTTATGTTGATATATATGATTTATGTAATAGCTTTGGAAAGAATAGTCAGTAGTTGAGTAGGTATAGAGCACACAAGGACCCCAGGTACTCGCTGCCTACACTTCGCGAAAAAAAATACTTGGAATGTATTGTAAGGTTTATAGTAAGTGGGAAACGGAGTGTATTAACACAAAGTTTCGTTTGTTTAACCTGCTATGTAGGAAAAAAACTTGAAGCTTTCTATTTAATATCAAATTTCCACCTGACTTGACATCTACATTTTATATTTCACTTTAAAACATTATAATAACTGAAAATTCCAAACAAGTACCCAATTATTATTATTAACGATTTAAACGGTAGCCATTATATCAAAGTACGAATATACTATACATTTTACGATCATTTATCAAATAGTGTCGCCACCATAGTCGAGCCCCTAAATAAAATTCGGTAGCGCAGCAATGTTCCCCCCTGTCAAATATTCCTATAGAAATTTAAGCTTTTCATAGATATAGTACAAAAGTGCTGCCCGTACCAGCCGATTGGTATAACGTAGACGTGAGACAGTAGGTTTAAAAAATATTTTGATTAAGTTTGTAGAGAAATATAGCGATATATTACATTAACGATAATTGTGGATTCGATTCCTTATCGGGGGAAAGATTGGTGTGTTATATTCATGCAGGTAGGCTTAATGTAGAGGCACAAGTTTACAACTATAACCGCAGGGTATGAGTTGGATTTCCATTCAAGGAAATGAAATATTTAATTTTTTAATTTCCTCGCTCCGATTACGACGCAGACCGCGGCGTGAAGTTTTACCATTGAATACGCAATGTATCCAGAGTTTGGTGCACCTGTAGTGTCTTAGCAATAGGTTCCCTATATAATAAAAAAGTCTTTGATCTGATGGATAATGTTCTTCTTCCTTCTCCTCATCTCGAAAATTGGACGGTGAATGAAGAATCATAACACTGAATTTCTTCTACCTGTAAAATGGATTTAACTCTGCTATACGAGAAAAACGTATTCAAAAAGTAGAGTGTGCAAATAAAAAAATAAAAATTATAGTAAAATTTATATTATCAGTACATTAAAACCCATTACAGTAATATAACAATTAAAAAACAGTAAATCTAAATACAATATGTTTTTACAATTCCCACTGTAAGTCTGCCTTATTTATTCATTTCTGTCGTACAACTGGTAACTGGTTAAAGTCACGCAACTTTCAGTTGTAACTTGTGGCTGTCAATACTGACTGTATAATTGGACGACAATTATGTCCCTCATTTATTATTCAGATTGGAAATTTATGAGATTAAAATGTAAAATGAGATTTTAATTTTATCAAAAATTCATATTATTTACTATTTTTTATTTCTGTTCTCAATGAAAATATTTTGCAATTGTGCATGGCACAATACATGTTTTAAATACCCAACTCTGATGGAAGGTTACGTCAGAACAATTAACGTATCGTAATATAGTCTATAGACTTCCTTAATTAGTGGACTATGTTTTTAAGCTTTGCGCTGTATCACGCATATAATTTGGCAGAGGTGGGGAACTAGAGGGAACCTAGTCTTAAGACACGCCGTTCCTCACATTTCGTATCCGAATTTTCGAGGCATTGCTGGTTGAGTGGCAGAATTCAACGCTGTTCAAAAATATTGATACATAATAAAATATTACCCCGAGTGAGAATCGAGTCCAGAACCGTCCACTTACAGTAATACGCTGCCTGCGCCACTGCGGTCTCTAAATGGACAATTAAATATACAAATCATTTTCCAATACGAAACACTAGTTCCTGAGATTAGCGCGTCTAACTAAAACCAACTTTTTAGCTTTATAATAATAAGCTTTTCCTCTGTTATACTATTACAAAATTCTGTATTATAAGGTTGCCTGCAACCAGTAAAAGTGGTTGCAATAATGAAACTATATTACAACTTAAAGTGAAAATTATCTTGTTTCTTATGAAAACTAAAACAGACAAGGGAAGTAGATGCCTTAAAAAGTTTTAACAATATCGTATTTTGCTCAGCTGGTAATATACAACTGAGCCAATATAAAATATTATATACAGCTTTATTAGTAGGAACTTGTTAGCGCGTTATTAGTTTAAAAGTATTTCTTTGTTATGTTTTCTTTGTACTTTTCTTTTCTTTTTTAAGGGATACAGATTTTTTTCTGTTTTTTTTATGCAGAGGCAACATAAGTTTCGCCACTTTTCAGTCAATTTTTGAGACATCGCTTGTTGTTAAGTTTCGGATTGCAACCCCGCGATTTGTCTGTCAGAGATTAGAAAAACATAATAATTTAAATATAATCAAACCCACACCCATTGAGCTTACAAGCAGACACACCTACTGCACCACGAAGCAACTGCCCTTTATAATGTTTTTTTTCTTCACGCTGTGTCCCGCACATAGCAGGGTAGGCAGAGGAAACCTGGGAACCTAGTGTTAAAACACTCCGCTCCCATTAAGACACTAATGCTCTCCACTCAACGCCGCGCCTTGCTTGAACATCGGAGCGAAAAATCAAAACGAGAAATATTTCATTTCTCCGAGTGGGAATCGAACCCACATATACAGTCACACGTATACAGTTATACCTACGCTACAACTGCCCTCGAAAAATAAAACAAAATTCTATTCCATCAAATAATAATTTCTCCGCTAATTACCTTATGTCTTCGCAAAAGAAAGTAAATTTTCCTTTTACAGTATAGTCCTGTTTTTGTAATTGATTAAGCGCCCTGTAAAAGTGGGTAACAAAAAGACGGCTCGCTGGTTACCTGTCAGACCCTCCATTCATCTTGCATTTGGTTAATTTTTTTTACAAAGTTTTTCTTTAAGCCATGTCTGTTTTTTTTTTCGTTCGTTCACTCTATAATCCTTTTGAACACGATTGTGTTATTTGATTTGAGTTATGAAAGTTTATTGTCTTTTTAAGTGGTTTTTTTGGTTATCGTTTTTATTAATGGGCGATTTTTTTCATTTATTAAATAAATTTTGTTATGACATTATATTTTCCTTCTAAACCTTCTAAGCTATAACTCTACAAATAAGTACATTAGATCTCTGTCACTTTATACGAAATAAATGAATTGTGACTACTAATATATAAACTTTTTAATTTAAAAATTATATATATTAAAAAAAAATAAGCAAAATAACGAAACTGTCAGTTAATAATTTATTATAAAAAAAAAACAAACAGTAGAGTAAACTATTAAAATAAGAAACATGAGAAATAATACAAATAAAAAAACCAATCAAGGCTCCACAGATTAAAAACAAATTCCTTAAATAACGTTTCATATAATCCTAACTAGAGGATTAGAAAAATATCAAACTTATAACAATAAACTGTCTAAGCGAATACATTTTAATATAACACTAAACAATAGCTTCAAAAGTCATTATAATATATTGCTTTCTTACATGCTAACGTTACGTCGTTATTAGTAACAAGTATTTAATAAAGTCAGGTACAAAATCAAGACAGCCTTATTCTATGATTGAATATAATTTATTTAATAAAATTCCAAGACCAATCGTGGCGCAGTCGACTAAGAGTGTAACAGTAAACGCGACTGGTTGTAGATTCGATCCCCACTCGAATAAATTAAATGTTTATTTAAATTTTTAATTGAATTTCTTTGTACTGGTATCGAGGCGGAGGAGACAAACCACGGCGTTGAGTTCCGTCCCTCAATTCGCAATGACTTCAAAATTTGGCATAAAAAAGGGGGAACGGAGTATCTTAACTCTAGGTTCCCTCTGCCTTGCTGCGTGCGGTATACAACTAGAAGCTGATATAATTTAATTTCTTTATTAATTAATCTACAAGATCAAGTTCGCGCTCTTCTATATTTTTTTTTAATATAAGACGAAAAAGGAAACGCAATAGAGAGCCTCTAGACAAGTATGACTTATTAATATATGCTCTACGTAGAGCGTATAAAATGTTCCAAGAGATGCCTTTTCTAGAAAGATGTGAGGGGCACATTGTGAATAATATCTTATATAATGTAAAAGTCTATTTTAATATAAGAATTTTACGTTGAAATTTTATAGTTTTTCACAAGCTGAAAAAATAATAACATTATTTAAAAGTCTTAGCAGAACATGAAATTTTAAGTCATCACTTCTATACTAAAGTATATGGATACTAAGTGATTGACAAATACCAGATAGCCGAAATTATACGGCGTAGAACGCTGAAATTTAGTATATAAAGGTAAAGACCTTAGAAAAGTATAAAGCACAACCTACAAACATGTTTAATTAAATATCCATCTATATCATCTAGACACCTCTTAGCTGTAAAATCGTAAGTAATTTACACAAAAAAAAACACTTTTCTCTCCTAAAATAGAGCTATTCAAATATAAAGCAACAATAATCACCCCCAAACCCCCAAACGCATTCCACAAGCGGTCGCTCATTACGATAACTGTACGTCCAACTACGTACTCCTATCCTATCCTACATGGCTGGACTATTTGAGTGAGATTTAGTCGTGGACTAAATGCATCGTCCATTGAAGGTGCGGTCGCGAATTCTGTACAATTTTGCGCTACATTTGCGGCGTGGTCAGCCCTTTTATACGAAGGTTATGTTTATTATGTTTAAGTAATTTAAGAGATTAGTGGATGAAATGGCTTTTGTATTAGTGGTCTAAAATTTGTTTCATTTTTCATTTTTTTTTATTGTTGGTAAGACTAGATTTTTTTTCACATTATAATTATGTATAGATCGAACAAGTAAAGAAGAGAAATAAATATATGCAAAAATGTGCCTTATTCGTAACTAGAAATCGAACCTACTAACTATAACTTATTACCAAGAGCCACCAACAAGGAATATTTCAACGAACAATAAACAACAATTTTCTTACAAACCCATTTAGTACAAAGTTACTAGTACTAAAACATCTACAGCGTGTTTAAAAATATACAGCACTGTTTAAATTCAACAAGCGCGCCTTATATCTCCCGTTACCATTATACTAGAAGCTGGAAACCGTAGAAAATTGCCAACTCTAATGATTCAAGGCAATTATTACGAATGAAATGAAATGTTTTCTAAAATATAGCCAAGGTCTAAATTAAATAAAAAAATATGTCCATAAATTACTTAATACATATATACCAGCGACTTACTTGCGGCTTCTAAAACCTGGATCATTTTTGTAATGTTATACCATTATCAGTTAAAAGAAAATATATACCAGAGCGAGGAAACGAAAATTTTAAATATTTAATTTCCTTGAGTGGGAATAACCCGTAGCTGTTATAGCCTCACGCTTGTACCATTACTACGACTGGTATCAGAAACACTATTAATTGCAATTTTAAACAGCTATAAACAATAATTTACAAACAAATTACTAATACACCTACAGGGTGTATAAAAATATACAGCACAGTTTAAATTCAACAAGCGCATCTTATATCTGCCGTAACTTAAGCCGGGACAAGCAGGAGCTAAAGTATGGGAGCCGGGATCCACATAAAATTGCTAACGTAGTTTCTCGACCATTAAACGTCAGGGATTGAGGTATAGCCTACGTGTCAAGCTATATTCCACTAGAGCTGTGCCAATAAATGCCGATTCGACCAATACTATACAAGTTTCAGTATTCTTTAACTATTTTTCTTGTACAGTCCTATTGATATTTAGTTTTTTTTATTCTGTTCTTAGATTGCCAGATGAGCACTTAGTTGACGCCGTTATGGAACTAAAATATTAATTTACGTTTATATATCCATTTCTTCGTCCTGGTGTCGAGGTGAAGCGCGGCGTTTAGTATTGCCACTTAACACGCAATGCTTCTAGAATCCGGTGGAAAGTGGGGATCGGAGTGTCTTGACAGTAGGTTCCCTCTGCCTATCCTGCTATGTGCGGGATATGGCGTGAAGTTGACATTAACAGAGTTAATATTTCTATAATTTAATGAATATCATAAAATATTTACGCTGGCTTAGAGCCAACTTGTGACATTTTGGACTTCCTAAGACCTAACGGTAAAGAGAAAAATGAATAATTTATTGCGGTGCATTTTTCTTTGGTCGTCGTTGTAGCCTTGAGATTCTGGAATCTTGAAAGAATAAAATCTTATTTAAGCGCAAATTCTGTAATCCAAAGAATACTTGTTTTTCCAATTTCGTCTTTAACTAGTTTGCTGGAAACTGGATACTTGTGAGAATTATATTTGTTTCAGTATTTTATGTTAAGACTAGTTTTTACCTACGGCTTCTATATGGTATTTATATAAATTATAATCCATAAATGAATACGCATCTCAAGATCGCTCTCAAGATTTATTATAGTATCCAACAACTCAAACCAGTAATTGACTAGAATAACCAAACAAATTAAATAGATAGATAGATAGATTTATAACCCTTAGACATATTACATAACAAGCCACAATCTAGAAGAAATAGAAAATATACTACAAATATAGTAAATGCTAGTAAGGCATTTTCATTAAAAATTCTTAAGTAATAAAAAAATTATCTCATAAGTGTTAAATCTACGCTGCTAGCCTAGAGATGACGTAGACTGGAAATAAGTAGTCATGTAGAGATGCTTTGTAACTTAGTAGTATAATAGGAGGTATAGCTTTATGTGGTAAACGGAGCAGTATGTTTGTATTATTACAAATATTAATGTTGGTATAGTAATAATGTTATTCCGCTTCTATTGAGGAACGTAAGTGTCTTAATGGGAACGGAGTGTTTTTATACTAGGTACCCAAGTCTCCTCTACTTATACTGCTATATGCAACTAACGATTATGTTATATTGTCTTGTTATTTATATATAGTTTTCGAAAGAATTTATTTCATTAAATAAATATTCGTGTTATATATGTATTTGCATAAATTATATCGTTGAGGCTTTCATGACATAAGTCTTGGAGTGCATAAATAGACATTTTGTTTATTTTAAATTAAAACGAAGAGCTAATTTTCTACTGTATTTTTATCCATCTAAAATGAAACCAGTAAGTGAGAAGTATATATATAAATACATGTAAAAGAGTGATAAATTTTGACAGAATATGTGAAATACAAATACATTGAAACGCAGCTTTTCAACTTTATATCATCAATATTTGTATTAATCGTAACTTACAACTTACAGCACTTACAGCACTTATCGGATATAAACGTCAACAGCACATTCCAGCACTTCCCGTCACGCTAAGTACTTAGACGTGTCAATAATACAGCCATTAGGTATTTGGTACCAAAAATTTTTATATTAAGAAAATTATTTTTGAAACCACAGTGGTTGGTTCCGCCATTAAATACAGATTTTTTTCGATAATTTCTATGTTACGTATTTAAATATTTTGTCACTCAATATGAAATTTCCTAGACCAGCTTCACGCTATAATCCGCACACATTTGGATAGGCAGAGTGAACCTAATGTCAAGACACACCGTTCCCCCTTTTCCGTCGAATTAAGTGAAAAAAGTAATAATGAAGTATTTGAATATCAGGTTCCCTGTGTTCACCCTGGCTATAATATAAACGCTAAGTAAAGAAATAAAATTGTATCAAAAATATCTCACTTAGCAAAACATCAAATAGCTTTACTAGCAACTTCGTGCCTGATTTATAATTCCCCACCCTCCTCTTTAATATGTATGTATTCCGCGCGTCTGTTTGACAAAGTGCTAAGACAATTTAGACGTGAAACATAATTGTGAGAATACCGAGAACGAATTTGATTTTTAAAATAAAATGAAGAAGTTTTTATTTCAGTGTAAATGAATGGCTTAAGTTTCACGCAGTATCTCACATTTAGAAGGGCAGGCAGAACCTACAAGCCTTGTGTTAATACTCTCCGTTTTCCAGTAAAACACTTACGTTTCCAACTTTACATTGAATTAGATGATGATAGCACAATTCGGGAGAATTAATTATTATCATTTCAAAATGTCAAAATTTGGGCGTAGCGTTAAGAATAGTGACATAACACTAGGCCCCCTTGTAGGCAATACAATTATAGATGTGAGACACAGTGTGGAGATAAATAAATTAATTTTTAACAAAAAGAAAAACCGATTTCTAACAACGAACTAAAAAGTGAAAGAAATTATACAAAGATTTTATAATTTTGAAGTCGGTGCCAAGTAAAACAAACAGGCTTAGTAATTAGATATTGTAGCAAGGTTGTTGTAGCATTAGTTTGACACCGACTTCAAAATTATGAAATTATTTTTCACTTTTTAGTTCGTTGTTAGAAGTTGGTTTTTCTTTCTGTTAAAAGTTAATTTATTTTACGATTTTAAGTGATGGTATCTTAAAATGATGCTTCTTACACGAGTGGTGATGGTGGTGGTAGTGGTTGTCAATGAGTGGTTGTGGTTGTCCTATGTAAGACTTCATTTAATTAGGTATTATTTTTTTGCAAAGTAACATTTTGGTATATTGACAAGAACATACATAAAAAGTATTCGGGCGAATTCAGAATCTCCCTTTTTTGAAGTTGGTTGAAGAGGAGAACATCCTCTTTTTTGAGGTTGGTTGAAAAGAAATGCAACGATCAGGAATCTCACTTCTGACATCAATTTACAAAGGTTTTGCTTGTAACTATTACAGTATAATCAATTTTTTACCAAAAAAAAAGTTTCTCAATTTTGACCGGATTCCATAATCGGAACCTAACCAAAATTTCACCAAATTATCCTTGAAGTGTATCCTTTCAAATTATCAAAATCGGTTGGCGCGACATTGAGTTATTCGTCTATTTGTCGCGCACATACCTAATGCAAATTTAAGACTTATGTGATTTTCTCATAAATACCATTGTCAGACATGAACCAAAAAAAATGAGACCATTCGGGAAGCTTCACCTTTCAAATAAAAAAAAATATCAAAATCGGTTCATCCAGTCAAAAGTTATGAGGTGACCATAAAATAAAAATATATTCCATAAAAAAAATACAATCGAATTGATAACCTCCTTTTCTTACAGAAGTCGGTTAAAAATAAGGCGTTACTACTACAAATATAATATAAAAGTGAAGGAAACCCATATCTTTCAATTTTCTCTCAGTTTACTTAAAACTAAAATTTAGTATCTTTTCATATAATTACAGTGTTGTTTATTTAAAGAAGGTTAAGCGCGAGGCAACTTTGCTACTTGTTTGTCAAACTCCTTTGAAATTTCGAAGACACATACGTAAGTAGATCTTAACTTCGACGCTCAAACTATTCAAGTAAAAATGTAAAAATAATAATCTTCTATTCAATATTATCTTTTGTTCACCGATTATATTTACTGTTTGTAGTTATTTCTTATTTAAATATACTTAAACGATATATTTGAAAAAAGTAAGTCCAATGTATATTTATTTCTAAAGTCAATTTGCGTTTTTAAAATAATAATTGGTATTTATTTGGATTGAATTGTTTTATGCTCAGTTTAAATTTCATAAAGATATCTTAAATAGATATGAAGAAAATTTATTTTTATGTTAAAGGAACAGAATCGTGGTAAAAACGCAGTAGAAGCCACAGAGTTTTTCTTTGCCTATCCTACTTAATAACTTTTGGAGATGCTTTTCCACACCCCAGCATATAATACGCAAACGCAAAATGCAGAGCGGAAGTAACGGCCTCTATATTCAATAACTTCACACTTTTCCCAGCATGACGTGATAGAGGGAACCCAGTGTTTCCAACATTCCTTGTCATTCGTTGTCCATGTCCATTCCGTGGTCCACATCCGTTACGAGCAAAACCGAATGAAGTATATCAATATTCGAATACAAATCCATTCAAAAATTACAATTACCAATTAAAAAAGAGAAACCTATAAAATATCGAAAATCATTCGAAAAATCGTACCAATTTTAATCACAGCACCGTGGGTAGCACTTATACCATTTTTAATACCACGCCGGTCGCATTCCGCGTTGGAGGGACGGACTTTAATCGAAATTGCGTTTTTTTTTAAACTCCGATTCTTTCAATATGTAGGATTGATTGGACTGAAACTGCAATCGCTATCGATGTATTACTTAGCGTTTTAACAGTTTTTCCAGGTTCCCTTTATTGGTTGGACTATTTAAAGATTGAATCGTTTTGGGTCACCATCGGTAGTTTTTATGTGAATAATTTTATATACTCGTAGTTTTGCTTATACTCGTATTTTGCTTTAAATTTGTTTAATGGTAACTATGTGGAACGGAGTGTATTAACATTAGGTTCCCTCTGCTTACTTTGACGTTTGCGGGATGAAGCGTGAAGCTGAATACTATATATATAAAATATTTTCACGGTAATGAATACAGCGTTGGATACTTCAAAGAGAAGCGGTATGACGCTTCGCTCTCCACTTTACTTCCACATTCGAGACATTAAATTTAGAGAAGGTGAAACTGATAAGAAATTCGATTCCCAATGGAGGGAATTAAAAATTTTATAGTTCTATTCCCTGCCTCTCGTAATGAGACAAAGTGCGGCCTTGACTTTCCCACTCAACTTGCAATACCATGAATTCGGTGGAAAGTGGGGTATGGAAGTATCTTAACACTAAGTGCCCAGGCTCCCTCTACCTAACCTAGAAACAACGCTGCAGGTGGATTTTTTAAAGAAATTATCATGAAGAAATTATTTATTATAATGACTTACTACTAAAACTAACTGCTAAGTGCAAATACTAAAAATGTACAGCACATTTTCATATCATAGTCATACATAAATTGGTAAACAGCCTAATTTGGAGTATATTTATATCGCCAACTTCCTCTCACTATCGCCTACTCTACGATGGTTATTACATGCTTGGGCGGTCAGTTTTGAACTAATCTGAAGTTTTTAATTGTGATCTCATCAAAGCGTTTATGTAAGTATCAGAGTTTTATACTTAATAATGTTATTTTGGCATTAACTATATGTCATAATATACTTCTATGAAAGTGAAAAGTTTGTTTGTTTAAACGCAATAACCTCAGGAACTGCTTACTGGTTCGAATTGAAAAAATATGTCTTATATAGTCCATTTACCGAAGAGCTCTGTAGAGACTTTATTATATTAGGTACTGAATCTAATATAATAAAGCTAACAGTTTCGATGTAATCCACTGTACTTGTGGTGGAGGTTAATCTTGTATTTGTAAATCTACGAAACTCTTTCATCCATTTTCTGCCCGAATTTTAGATATTACGTAATAATTGGTGGAACCCTACACTTTGTTTTTTCTTAAGCAGAGCCGGAAAATGAAAATAATTCACATCCATATTCAGTTTATCATACAAGTGCGACTGTAAACGCGACGATTATGGATTTGATTCCCACTCATCGAATAGACTCGAGAAAATGAAATATTTAATATTTTCATTTCCTCGGTTTGGTAATGAGGCAAAGCGTGACTTTGAGCTCCATCATTCAAAATGCAATGCCTCCAGAATTCAGTGGAAAGAGAACGGGAGTGTCTTGATGAAAACTGAGTGTTTTAACACTGGGATAACCTACTATGTATGATGTACATAGGTTTGCACGCACTTTTACGTAAGTACCTACTCAAAAAATTATCTATCCATCCATACCTATATTATAAATTCGAAAGTAACTCTGTCTGTCAGTCTTTTACGCAATCAGGGCCAAACCGCTAATTCAATTGTTAAAAATACTCATATAGAGATACTTGAGGTTCTTGGGATGAACAAAGAATACTTTTTTCTCATATTTATAATATTTTCGATATATACCAATATACTTATTACTTATACTTATTATCACCATGGACGCGATTTTCGCCATCAGAACTTTGATGGGGGCATACAGGAAAAAAGGAGAGCTCTGCATGTGGCCTTTTTAGATCTGCAGAAGGCCTTTGACTGTGTGCCTCGTCAGTGTATCTGGTGGGCATTGCGATCCAAAGGGATCCCTGAGGCCTATATTGAGATTATCAGAGGCATGTACCACGATTCCGCTTCTATGGTTAGGACTGCTGTTGGCGACACTAGACCCTTCCCGATTACAGTGGGGGTTCACCAGGGCTCGGCTCTTAGTCCGTTCTTGTTCAATGTAGTGCTCGATACTGTCTCGGCTCACATCCAGGACCAGCCTCCATGGCTGATGATGTATGCCGATGACATAGCACTCATTGCCGAGAACCGACTGACGCTGGAGCGTAAAGTGAACCTCTGGAAGGGTACGCTTGAGAACGGCGGTCTTAAACTAAATGTGTCGAAGACAGAGTACATGGCCTGCGGGAGCCGGGACTCGAGCACCATCCTTATAGGTCCTGAGCCAGCCGTTAAGTCGGAGAAGTTCAGGTACCTTGGATCCGTTATGCACGAGTCTGGAGGCATCGATCACGACGTCCATGGCCGGATAAGCACTGCCTGGGCCAAATGGCGGGAAGTCGAACTGTCGCTATGCGACCGTTGTTAAGCAACGATTTGCAAAGTTTTTTGTTTGTGGAAAACGTCACCCACAATGAGCTTGCTTAACGCATCTCACTATAGAAAACTGAAAATTATTTCATAAATATATTCAATAAATATTCGTATAGTTCAAGCGGGCGTAGCCGCGTTCGGGTCCACTAGTATAAAATAAATATTAACGAACACAACCGTCCATCTGTACACATTAAAAGCTATAGGTGTTTTCATACTTTTCGGATAGGATTGATAATGTACCGCACTAAAAATGGCCACAGTGAGCGTGGCTTCAACGCTGATAAGAATATCGAATTGCAACATTTTTGTATTATTTAAAATTTATTTTTATTTTTCATTCATATTTCAGAGATTATGTGTCGTTATATTTATAAATATGTATTGATGATCTGGCTTAATAAAAGTATCTACTTTGTGGATATTTTTGTATCCTTTACTTTTATTTTAATTCTGTGAGGTAGATGGGGATCATATGCTTTATTTTTTTATTTAATTTTCACGAGGGTGAGCCACACTCTTTGTACCGTCCCCGAAATTTTCATTTATTTTTTAATAAGTTCATTTCCTCGTTCTGGCACCAAAGCAAAAGCCCGGCATTAAGTTACGCCAATCAACACAGAATGCATCGAAAAATGTTAAGTTTCTTAACACTAGGTTCGCTCTGCCTATCCTGCTTTGTACGGGATAAAATATGTGTTACCACTCAGTAGCAATTTTTATTAAATTAAACTGAAAATGGGGAACGGAGTGTCCTAACACTATGCTAAAAAAACACAATCTTTTGTATAAATACTGTTAAAGCAGTACGAAGCATAGAAAAGCTTATTAGGGACATCTAATGATAAATACGAGAGAAAAAAATAATGAAACACCCAACAATACATTAATGATCATTAATATACATTCATTTATAATAAAACGATGCGGCAATAAATAAATTACGACTACATTTTATCTAAGTGCAGCTAGTCGAGTTTGAACTCTAACCTTACGTGATAAAGTTGATAATACGCTGATAGAAGTAATCTTTGTTGGCACACCATTTTACTAAGTTACACCATTCATTATGTATCCCTCCTGTATATAAATATTCGGAACCTTTCTCGCCTTTTAGTAAACTCAGTTACGTTTTTCGAGATGTTGTAGATTTAAATTTTAAATATCCGTAGGTTCCCTTTTACGTACGTGTATATAGAGATGAGATGAACGAAGTTTTAATTGAGATTCTTGATAAAAATAATATAAAAAAACTAGTGAATTTTCTTATAGTTGCTTGCTTTTAATAATGTGATTGTAGCTATATTTATAAGTAATACAATATATATATTTTTTGTTTTTTTGTATATTGTGTTAAGGTACTCCGTTCCCTACTTTCCGCTCAATTTCCGATGTTAAACACCTGTAGACTTGCGGAACTTAACGCCACGGTTTGTTTTACCAGAGCCCGACAGTTATATAAAACTGCTCTCTCAGGCGAATGAGTTACTTCCATTTCCCCGCTCTCGGAAGAACGGAATATGGTTATAAAAGTATAAAGAGATTTAAGAACGTAGTGACAAAACTTTCTTTTCCGAAACAGATAGCGGGTGATTGAAAACATCACAGTTGCGGGTTCGATCCCCACTCGGGAGAATGACTTATTTTCATTTATTTCTTTGCTCTGTTAACAAGACTACGCGAAAATAGGAGAATGACTTCTCTCTACTCTCCCTATTCCCTATTCTGCCTACCATGCTGTATGTAGTATAGAGTGTGAAGCAAAAAAAAAACAAGTTTCAAGTAGAGGCGTCAGCTTCAGTTGAAAGTAGATTTTAATTTCCTTTCTCCCAGAGAAAATATGTAAATTATTATTATCGGTTTTGCTAAAGTATGTACCAGTATATTATTGCATAGATGCAGGAAGCCCTATGCATAATGTATGACATGACGCGTGCTTTTGAGACTGAAGCATAATTATAATGATACTCTTACGTAGGTACTTTATATATGCTAACCTATTATTCCCCTTAAAACTCAAGTTTCATTATTTTGCTATTTTTTAAGGGCTTATTTTCAGTGGTCGTTGATTAAGTTGTTCAAGGTTCCCCCAATACGGGTTATAGAAAGTAGAATATCTATATAAGGGCATGCGGGTACTCCCCGCACAATTTTCGAGACATTGCGTGTGATTGGCAGGACTCGGAGCGCTTTCTCTTCTTATGAGAGCGTCGAAGTGAAAATAAAATCATTCTTGGAGTCTTATAATTCTTAAATTTGTTACTTTAAATGTTTTATAATTATAGTAAAGTGGTTGATTATACATGTGGTTGTAGGTTGCTGTGTAAATAATTAAATTACTACTCGAAATAATACAGAAAATGGTACACAAGGTTCCTCAACACAAGGTTCCTCAACACGAGGTTCCCAATTCTGCTATAAACAAGGGATATCTACAGCTAAACGGCATCGAACTCCCTACCATCCTAAATCCAAACCCTTCCAACGTCACGTCAAAGTACCAACCTAATTTAAATTCAGAAGTACGTATCTAACAACTCACCGGGAGCTGTCACTTAGATTTATTCGCGCTTACGTAGCTCAACGCGAGCAACACGCTCCTCCCGATAAGGGCAGGATGAAAAGTTGGTGAAGGCTGCATGAGGAATCTACTCTTTACAGCGCAAATGATAGTAGTTTATCAAATACTTCAGTTTTAGCTTCGCGTATTGGTTGGTGCGTGCGTGTTCGATCGTATGAAATATATGAAGTATTCAGGTAATGGCATGTAGGATTTTTATCGTTTAATCAGACTTTCGTTGATTTAGGGATTTATGTATATATAAATGAAACTCTTACGTTACTACAGACAGACAGACAGACGTATAGACGAAACTACTGGACTTAGAAAGTCAATTGTTTTTCTCGACATTAATATGGAGAAGGAGCAAAATGAAATTTACCGTTTTTTGAGAAAGTCCACGCAAACAAACGGGACGAATAGCTTATCCATACCTATATTATAAATTCGAAAAAAGAAACTCTGTCTGTCTGTCTGTCTTTTACGCAATCAGGGCCAAACCGCTAATTTAATTGTGATAAAATACGCATATAGAGATACTTGAGGGTCTCGGGATGAACATAGGAAACTTTTTTTTCTCATAGTTGTTATATTTTCGATGTATATCAATATTTTAAAATACTTATTTGACATGCAATTTATTCCGCCATGTTAATAACAACCGCCATTACTAAGCAACGATTTGCAAAGTTTGTTGTTAGAAAACGTCACCCAAAATGAGCTTGCTTAACGCATCTCTCTATTGAAAGATGTATGTATAAAATAATTGTATAAATATATTTAATAAATATTCGTATAGTTCAAGCGGGCGTAGCCGCGTTCGGGTCCACTAGTTATAACATATATTACAAAAACTTCATTAAAAATGTAGCAACATAGAAACTCACATATTCTACTATAGGTACTTACACCCAGTACAGCCTTATAAACGCATTTTCCTCGTCACTACACAACATGTAAAAGTAATGGTACGATTCTGAAACAATCTAAAGGGATTCCAAATAAGGATTCACGTTAAATGCGTGATGGATAAGAAACTGTATTTAAAATACTCTTCAATAAAACAAAATGTAAATTATTTTTTTATACATTTCTTAATATACCTAATATTGAAAAGCGTGGTGTTGACTTCCACCATTAACACGCAATTTCTCTAAAATTCAGCGGAAAGTAGAGAACGAAGTGTAAAAATTTGTTTTTATTATTTAAGTTTGACGCATATCCTGCATATTGCAAACTAAGCAGAAGGAACCAAGCGTTTTAAAAACTCAGTTCACTATCCGCCAAATTTTCAAGACATTACGTATTGAGTACCGAAACTCTTAATGGATCCCAGACTTCTCCATAAAAGGTCAACATAACAGAATAACAGTGCATTTTTTCACTTATTATATACCTAGAAATTATAATTTCTTAGCAAGCAGAATACTGCCTCATATTACTTATGAAAAAAATATCATAATATTTAATTGTTACATAAAACGGCGTTGGGTTCCGTCTTAAAAGCCGACCAAAAAAAACAGAGAATCTTAACACTACGTTTTCTCTTAGACTCAAAAAAGAAAATAATAACAAATAATACCTAAAAAAACCTTCATAAGAAATTAGAAAATTTATCTTCCCAGCGATCGCGGAAAATCTAAACAGCCCCTTCGTTAGGAGGTGACACGTCGAGCTTTCGTTACAGCAGCCTCTGGGCGACTTAAATCTAATTCCGTTGCATTCCACTGTATCGAATTGCCAAAATGTATTTATTGCCTTTGGAATTCCGTTAAAAAAGGGTGGAAATTAAAAGTGTTTGTTTTGGATGTCATTCGATGCCTGTCATTGGTGATTGTGAAATATAATTTAGAAGTAAGTAAAGGCCTCGTGGTGCAGCTGCATAAATTTAAAATGAATTATATTCCATTTTTCGCTTTTGATACCAAGTGTCGCCTTGAGCTCTGCCACTCGACACACAATATATTGAGAAATCGGTGAAGAGTTAACAGAGCGTATGGAGAAAGCGAAGCAAATTATATACAGATACATTGGCAAGCTATTTCTTAAGTAACTAATCAGAAATTTAATAAGAATTCCATTATAAAGATGCTTTTAGAGTACGTTTCTGAACATTTCAACCCTCAGAATATCAATCTCCAAGGGTAATCTCCATATATCTAATTAAAAACTCTAAAATTTAACAACCCTTAAAAATTCACTCGGTTGCTTACTGAAAGATGTAGTCGACATAATATAAACTGTTTAATAAATAACTTGACACATCTAGAACCTTGTAAAACAATCCGATTCGCTCTTGCCTGTTCTATTTACAGTACACTAGTGTACCTTTTAGTGCAGTTAAATGGAAAATAAAACTGAAAGTGTAAAATGCTGCATTTCCGCCTTATCTACAGTTGCGGAGTATTGAAACGTGAATGAAATTGACAACAATCGCGGATTGCTTCTCTCTTTATTATTGCTTCTCTCTTTATTATTAAGTGGTTGATTACTGTTGCATTTGATCAGAAACTAAAGTGTTTTGACACTAAGTAGTCGCTGTTTACTATTCAGTGGAAAAAGAAGAAATAAGGCTAGAGAAATAGGCTTTTGGTCTTTAAACTATGACATATTATTAACTATGACATTTAAACATGACATATCTTAGGTTTCTTCGGTTAATCCTTGAAAAAATTCAACAAAAATCGTCATAATATAACACAATAGCCGGAAGCTCACTCGATCCCATTGTTTGATTTATACCGACAACATTCAGTATGCCGGCTTGAATAGGAAAATAGCTGGAAAACGCCGAAAAAACCTACTTTAATATATCATTTAGACTCGTTAGGCGACGTCAGCTGTTGAATGAAAGAATAGAGAAACGGAATGAATGGTTTTGATAGAGCAGTGAACTCTAGAGTGCTCTAGTTTAAAACGGTTTCCCACCTAATATTTGATTTTGTGTAAACTTTATTTTGATTTTGTGTTAAAATTATTTTTGAAATTAAGCGTATTATTATAAGAATTATTATATTGCTATTTAAATAAATTCAACTACTAAATTGTGTATTGGACAAAAATATATTGGAAATTGCGTGGAGAACGGTTTCTGTCATACTTATTTCTATTACTTTCATTGCTTTTCTTAGTAACAGAATAATTAACATTAACAGTAATAAAAAAAAATGTCGGTGCTTGGGGAACGGAGCGTATTAACACTAGTTCCCCTCCACCAGCCCTGCTATATGCAAGATACAGTGTGAACCAAAACAAAAATATACCTTTATCAATATCCAAAAAGAAAAAAAATACACAATCCACCAATACATTCCATTAAAACCCACACAATAACACATCTATCCGGTAATAGAAAACGTTTGTAACCCAGAACACGTATCGTATATAACCCTTTGCTGAAATTTCAATAATGGGGAACGGCGATCGCGGCGTTGTAGCCGCTAATTACACCGCTGAATGCTCTCCGCCAGGTACCGTCTGGCTACAATAATTGTGAATCGTAAATCTGTTTCGGATCTCGTTTTGAATATACGATGTAGGAACGTAATATATACGCAGGAGCAAAAGTGTTCGTAAGCGACGGCTGTGGGTTCAATTCCGACTTAGGGGGATGAAATATTGGATATTATAATTTCGTCGCTCTGGTGACGAGTTTCAGTTTGCCACTAAGGAGTAATGCCTCAAGATGCTGAAAGTGGGGAATGAAAATGTCTTAATGGCAACAGAGTGTCTAACTCTCTATCTAACGAGTTTCTTGTCGGCTATTCTTAGCAGAACTGCCTTTCGAACCGGTGGTAGCTTTTTGTTCATATGTTTATCAGACGATTCAAAAGGATTTATAATAATAGTCTATTTGAATAAAGAATATTTGGAATTTGAATTTAACTCTAGGTTCCCAGGTTCACTCTATCCATCCTGATATGCACCCAACTTTTAATATCTTGAAAATTTGAGGGGTAAATGGACATCGCAGTTTCTTAACATTGGGTTTCTTCAGTTTATCCTACTTTATTCCAAGTTTATTTAAAAAAGACATACCTAAAAATATAAAAAGTCAATTAAAATAATTCGCTTCGCTGAGTGCTAATTATAATAATTATATTATTACCATAGTTAATATTTTTTACAAAAATAAGTAATTGAGTTTGTTAATGGTCAAGTAAAATAAGAACAGAATTAAAATTTACTTAAAAATAATTATGATTCAACTGAAATAACCAAGTAATTAACAACTGCATTTTAATATAAAAGAGGTCTCATTTTTACATTTTCCGAGTCTTTGTTTCATGCTATTTGAAACATTACAAAGAATATTTCCATGGTAATATAAAGTTTTGTGTTGCTTAAAATTGAATTGTCTGATATATTTTATAAAAACCAAAAATAATACTTAAATTAATCTAAATACTGTATGTACTTTGGTGTTATTATAATTGTGATATTTTTAAATTGTTAGTTAAATTTCTTTAACATTATTATTATGTTTGAAATATTAGAGGAGCTTTTGCTTAGACACCAGAACAAAATGGAAATATAAATTAAAATAAATATTTCCTTTCCTCGAGTGGGGATCGAACCCAGAACCGTCGCGTTACATTCACACCCTTGTGCCCATACGCCACCACGTCTATATACTCGTACAAAATATAATGTGAATCTAAAAAATAACTTAAATATATATTTGTAATTCTCAACCTACCCGGCAGGCACCCTTTACATTAATTTTCAGATTTTATACTTCAAAATAGCCTTTTGACATGTTAAAATTTATTCCCACCTTCGATTACCAGGCCAAAACGTTCGGAATTACACGGTATATCATTAAATATGTGAAATCATCCGATTCTCGTTCACGACAGACCAATTAAGACTATTGGCATACAATTATGACGCAATCGCGAACAGACTCGCTAATAATACACCTGACGACAAATGACCAGGTACTGGTTTTATTGGAAGGGATTTTCATATGAGAAATGAAGGAAAGCAGCTTTTGGTTTTTCCGCGCATGTCTACCTTGGTGGGGAGGCAGAGGGAAGTAATTTTTGCACTTCGATTTCTTCCTCTTCATTTTCGTTTTATTAACATATTAAACAGCGTATGACAATATAGAGTTTATTTAAAATAGAGATTGAAGTTGAAGAAATAGTAGTTTGAGGCCGGTCGTGGAGCCGAGGCACAAGCGTGTGACTGTAAACGAGACAGGTTTCGAGTTCGATGTTCACTCGAGGAAATAAAATATTAAATATTTTAATTTTTCCGCTATATTGTCAACGCGGCGTTGAGTGGACTCAACTCGCAATACCTCCAGAACTCGGCTGAAAGTGGGGAGTGGAGAACACTAGGCTTTCTCTGCCTACCTTGCTACGTTAAGGATAAACAAAAAAAAAGATTCGTAATCTTTTCAGTCAAAAGAATGAAAATATTGTGGTATTATCATATATTTAATCCTTCTGGGCTTAACATTTAAGTGTTGATACACAGTTGCGTAATTATAATAGAGGTGGTACAGTGTTCTTGTTACTACGAACAATGGTAATTCACTTAATACGTGAGCCTATTGTTCGATATTTCACGCAACGGCTTGTATGAAGATTTTACGTTTCAGAAAATTTACATTTACATTTCAGCTCTTTTAACAATAAGAGATGTTAAATGTTTTCTTTTTTAAATTTCTCAACGCGGTGTTGGGTTCCGCCACTAAACACCTAATAAGAATTAGGTGGAAAGTTAAGAACTGAGTGTCATAACACTAGTTTCTTCCCCCGTTTACCCTACAGTTCGGGAAATTACGTGGAATTAAAAATGTGATCGACGCATTTAAGCTCATTCTCTTGAGATTAATTCTCGGAAAATAATTTATTTTATTTTAAGACAAAGCCATCATCAACAGGAAATATCTCGAAACTTGTAAAGAACTCTTTTTTGAAACCCTGCTATATGGAGTTGTTATTTTTTTATTTAAATAGTATGAACTCACAACTATCGTGTTAAATCAGAAATGTACCAAAGGCGCTATAACGGCCACACAATGATTAAATTCTCGTTAATTTCTCTACAAACCAAAGATTCGAGTGTAAAAGTAAAAGAAATACATCCGCATGCACTACGCTGATACAACCTTGTATGGACGTGCACAGAGAAGCTTTCAGAATTCCTTTGAGTCGCCAACGCTTTGGTGATGTTGCTGCTATCTTGTATTGTATATTTTTCTATTTTAAATGTGTTTATTTTAGCTTGTTGCCATATGAAATAAAAACAACGGGCAAGTGCGAGTCGAGCTCGCCCATGAAGTGTTTCGGACCTAAATCAGGTCTGTATTTCAACTGAAAGTACAAATTCAGATTCAAACTCAAATTCAAAATATTCTTTAACCAAATAAACTTATTATAAGCACTTTTGAATCGTCGAATGAACATATGAAAAAAGAAAAGAAAAAAAAGAAAAAGCTACCACCGGTTCGGAAGGCAGTTCTGCTGAGAAGAGCCGGCAAGAAACTCAACAGTTGCTCTTTTCAAAATCAATGGTACAATCTATTACATTTGCTGGCAGCTATCCTGCTTTTCATTCAATAGACATTGATTCCATACATGTTTATCTTCTAAATATTCTTGAACAGTGTTATAAGCTTTACTTGTTAGAATTTTTCTACTGATATTTTAAATTTTGGAAGTACATCTTATAAAACTTGCGTTGGCAAGTTGCCAAGGTATAATACTACCTCAACTAACTTTTTATGAAATTAAATACAAAAATAAATTTGTCATACAGACAAACGGACAACAGAGTTCCTCCAAGGTTACCTTTTTTATTAATATACAAAATTATACGTTTAATAAATGATGACGATGTGAGATACAATATACAGCCTAGAAAAAATATGTTTATTTAGAACTAAATTAAAATAAGACATATTTTACCTGAATGCGATCCTTATTCATATTTCTTTCATATTAATTATATTTTATAATTATTTTTATACTAATTGAGCCTGAGACTTTAAATTTGGATATCAAAGCTAGAAAAAAATAAAACAACTTATCAACCGTCCGCGCTCTAAAGCTCTGAAAGGCCTTTATCGACCAAGCAGATATTATCGCTAGGCAGTTTTATATTCATCTTTCTGTAAAGCATTTTTTTTTTCGTTGTCGTCTGAATAGCTTGAAAAATATTTTTATATAATTTCTTTTAGTACTAAGAGTTTTCAATTATATTTTAATGTTTTTTTTTAGTGCGTCTTCTATTTCTAACAATGTCGGCAAAAGA
Organism: Heliconius nattereri; assembly: GCA_013403645.1. Lineage (NCBI taxonomy): Eukaryota > Metazoa > Arthropoda > Insecta > Lepidoptera > Nymphalidae > Heliconius > Heliconius nattereri. Next base: position 10,482,011 of record JAAIXI010000236.1, read on the forward strand.
TGCCTAGCCTAGTATTGGAACTAAAGCACTATTCAATTAATTTCACTATTGAAAACAAAAAAAATGATGGTTTATATTCAAAGCACAAGTCAATTTATATTAATAACTAGCGGTCGGCCCGCGGCTTCGCCTGTGTGAACTACGTTATTATTAATTTATGTCTCCGTGAGTACTTACGTCCTATAAGTGACGAAGTTTCATACAAACTTTCAACCCCAAAAACAACTCCTTAGAAGTCGAATACTGCAAATTCCCATCTTAGCGAGCACCTACGTCCTTTAAATAACTCCTAGGTAAAATTTGAGATTCCTAGCAAATGTAGTTTCTGAGATTTCGTGATGAGTGAGTGACCTTTCGATTTTATATATATAGATAAATTATTATCATCGTTTTTTAATTGTTTAAATAATTAACTAAGGAAAGAGTCTCTTGACATTAATTTCTCTCTATCAACATCGCAAATATGAAAAATGTTCGATACGAGTATATTTTACTTAAAAAAAACTATTTTCCTTTTTTTAATTACTGTAAACAATAAAAAAGTATTTCTTTGTAGCGACCCTGTCACGAATCCGGTCATTCTGAATATTTTCTCTTGCCCCAGGGCAGCTAAGACCGCTTTAATTTTCGGCTTTTTACATCACGTCGAGACAATAGCTTAAGTCCTGGATGAGACTTTTTGTTTCACTTTTGAATAAGAAAACCGATTCAAAGGACTGTGCGTGATTAAAATATTTAAAAAAGTCGTAGACTAAATTAGTGTTTTTTTAGTATTATTTTTGTAGTCACCTTAATATAAAATGTACATATATGTGCAGGGCTGACAGTTCGTCAGTACGAAAAGTGGGGAACTAAATATCTTGCGTTTCTAGATATTCCGTTTCGTAAAATTGTAATATAATACAAAAAATTTAGAAAAACACGTTTAACTTGTTGAGAGAGTTGTCTGGTGTCGAGGCAAAGCGCGGCGTTGAGTCCTGCCACTCAAAATGTAATGCCTCCAGAATTTGGCAGAAAGTGGAGAGCGTAGTGTCTTAACACTAGGTTCTTTCTGCCTACCCTGTTGTGTTCGGGATACAGCGTAAAGCTGACGTTAAACATGAGCCAGGAATTATGCATGAAGCAACCAGACCGCCAGCGCCCGTCCGACGTCGGTCTGCACATCATTTGTCAAGTGGCATCGCAAACTCGAATATGTCGGTGGCCTTATACTTTACTTTGAAAAATTATTTCCCGTGCAGGTAAATACCGTCCTTGTTTACATTTTCATTTTACGCTATTTAAGGTTTCGTGGGAAATTCAACACCTTGATGAAATTGAGTCGTTTTATGTGAATCTACTTTTGTGATATATTTATTATTGGTTTTTTTAAGTTTTTTAAGTATTTCATAGTATATGTGGGATATATGAGTTAGATAATTGCAAACGAAATGATTATGGGTGCAAGTTCCACTTATGAGTATGTATTTTTTTTTATTTCTCTGCTCTGGCAAAATATTCAACTCAATGCCTGCCACGCAATCGGAATCTCGTACTTAATCGAAATATAGAGAACTGAGTGTCATGACACTGGTTTTATTCGTCTAGCCTTCTATGTACGGAATACGATATGAAGCTGAAGCGATTGCCACACAGTTTATCACAAGCTCAAACGTAATCCTCATCATCTAGATACGTGACGCTTCACTACTGTGTGGTTTCGTAGGAACTTCCTTCTTCGACCAGATGCCTACTTTGAACGAATGTATGGGTACGCTCGTTTACCTTGCGTCTTCCATAAACAAATTTAGTTAATTGTGTAGAAGCTGCCTTCCTTACCTGTACCGAACTGCTATTAAAATATATATTTTTGCTTCAATTGACAATGAATCCATTACACAACGTCAGATTTTTCTACTGCGCCATAGAATGTATGTTTCAATAAAATATAATCCTTTAAAAATGGCGTCATTAGATAGGGTAAAGAATTTTTAAATACTTGATATAGATTTTCCATTAGTTTTATTGTTTTAACCTTGAAAGACAAGCAAATATGTATTTAATTGTGTCCTATCATTTATTCACTACCAATTATTAGTTTTTGATGATTGGCTTTAATTTAAAGGGTAAAAATATCTTAGTATCATATTAAAATTTATTTAAAAGTATTGTATGTTAATAGTGTGTTATAATTCATTTTATTCCTTATAGCGGTTAGTTAATTTCCTCGCTCTCGTCAACAAGACAAAGCCCATCGTTGAGTTTTGCCACTCTAGAAAAAACTTTGTCTTGAAAATTAAGTTACGTAGGGTACGGAGAAACTTTACCAGCCTTACTACAAACGGGATTCAGTGTGCTAGTAAAGAAAAAAATAGAAAACGTAACTAAAAATATGAAATATCCTTTTCTCGAGTGGGGTTCGAGCCCACAACTCGGCCACCAATTGTTTATTATAAATTTGAAAAATAAATAGAAACAAAACACTTTAAAAAACCATTAAGCATTCAAGCACATAAATGACCCATTGAAAAGTCCTGAAGGTGTCTTTCCACGTCGCTACTGTCATCATTTGCGGTGCTTCCATTAATCAAAGTCTACGTAGTACGTAGTCAGTAGCCTGATAGATGATAATAAGGGTAGTATTACGGTAGAGTGTACAGTTAATGGTGATTTTGTCTTTTTTTGTGTATGGGGTGTATAGAATATAATAAATATTTATGTATCTTTAAGAAGGATACAATTAAAAAGGACTGGTGATTCAAATCTCGTTCTTGGTAAATGTTAATTAAAAAATTAACCCAGTTTTAGTAAGACTGACTGCAGCTTTGAGTGATACCATGTTATAAGCAATGTCTCTAAGATGATCAGCAGAGTGACCTTTCACTTAACTCTCCGTGGGCTTTGCCACTTCCATAAAGATAAAAAATATCAACTACCTATGGCATATTGAGTGACTAAAACTGTATAGCGGGATTTGGATCCCGCTCGAGAAAATAAGCTCCGATAAGGGATGGAAATAGGGATGAAATGTTTTTTTAACACTAGGATATTTGTGCCTATCTACCGCACAACACAACCTAATTGGTTTTTTGCTTTATGATGTATATAGGGAACCTGGGAACCTAGTGTTAAGGCACTCCATTTCCCATTAAGACATATCCATTCCCTTATACTCGACACTGCGTTTTGCCACGTTACCGATGTATTAGAACACGGCTATGCCTATTTACAATAAATATTCAGTCAGCTACTATTAACACTGGAACTGGATTTTACAGTGTTTATTTTGTTTACGGAAACGATGATGTTAAAAACAAACACGCAACGCACGTCCACGTAAATATTTGTATACAATTAACAGTTGCTCTTTCGATAAATTCCAGTAGTTATTTTATATAAGCATATTTCAAAAGCGTGGCGCAGGGGAAGGCATGCGATTGTAAACGTAACGGTTATGAAATATTTAATATTTTAATTTCTTCGTCTTGGTGTGGAGGTAAGGCGCGGTCTTGAGAGCGGCCTTGAGTTCCGCTACGCAACACACAATGTCTTCAGAATTCAGCGGAAAATTAGGAACGAAGTCTTAGCATTCAGTTGGCTCTGCCTATCCTATGAAAGCGAAGCTAGCGAGAAAATAAAAAATCTCAGAAGTATGTTTAACTTTCTCTTGGCTCATGGCAAAATTTTCATAGTAGAACTTATTAAATAGAATGATAGAGGATAATAGAGTAACCTACCACCTGATTTTTTCTATATACATTCTCTCCTATTATATAATTCTCTACATAAAATGAATCCAAAATTTAAGCGATATTTCAAAAAGTAAATTCGCTATTTTGTATTAAAATTTCAAAGTAGCTACAAGAAAGCTATTTTTCCGCACAATTTTCCATCAACTTCTTCTAGTGTTACAATTTTCGCGTTCGAACTCAAAAATTTAATTGAAAAACCAATCAGCGATGACAACCGACTATGGGTAAAATTGGCGATGCTCCGCAGTAGTGACCAGGGCGTTTTTATATTTTTATTTTTTCACCTTTAAATTTAGCGGAGTATTGGCCGTTAAAAGGTTTTTGTCGAACTTTCCACTACAGCTCCGGGCTGAAGAGTCAACTTTTTATTGTATACCCAAATTGCTATACAGTTCTCTGGGTCTATAGAATGGTGATACAATATAGGCGGTTATGAGAAATTTCGTTATAGAATAGAAATGGTTGTGAGTACAAAACTTATGGACGCTGCTATTTATATTAATACAAAAAATATATGTAGCAGGAAATAGGACGGTTTTCTAATGAATTTTAGGAAATGGAAATTTTAAATATTTAATTTTCTTAAGTGGGAATCGAACCTACAATCTGTCTTACAGTCACTTGCTTATGTCCCTGCACCATGACTGGCGTCAAGATTATTTTAAAAATATATTGTTTTGGTTACGCAGTGTTAAGTTACGCCACTCAGCAAGCTATACAGACACATGGAAAATAGAAAAAAACAGAGATAATTTTTAATTAAGGCTCACATCGTGGATATATAAAACATGATCCAAAAAGTTTCCGCAATATATTTTTCCCAGTAAATACATTTATTAATAAAATATTTATGTAAATATTTTTTATTAACAGAAACACTCATATGTGGTTTGTTGAATGTAAATGCTTTTTTTTAGTATTACTTACTTTTCCCGTGAGTTTTTATACTTTGTAATATTGACGAAATCATCATGCCGCTGGAGTACAAGCGTGCAACTGTAAACGCGACGGTTGTGTATTGGATTCCCGTTCTAGAGTATGATATATTAATTTTTTTCATTTCTTCGTTCTGGAAACAAGGAAAAACGCGGTAAAGAGTTCTGCTACTCAACACGCAATGTTTCGATAACGTTTAAAGTGAATAAAGGAAATTTCTTAATGGAGAACACTATGTTCCCAGGTTCCCTCTTCCTACCCTGCTGTGTGCGGCATACATTGTGGAGTTAAAAAAATGTTAAGCATAACTAAAACAAACATCATATACTATATTTTTACGTATTCCACATAGTAATGTATGAAAGAATTACCGTTCAAAGTTACATATAAAAACTTTTATAAAAGCTCTCTATGTACAAGCTTAATTCACTTACTTGTTTTGTTGCACACGAGTAACTACTAAATAGTTTCCATAAATCAGGCATTTCGTTTGACTTTAAAAAGCGCCTCACTCCTGAATGTCGAGTTATTTCAACGAAACTTTTTTTTAGTAAATGGGTTCATTTACTTTAAAGTGTAATAAGCTCTTTGATTTGCACGATTATTACACTTCTTTCATGTTTTAACACTGTTCCATCTGCTTACTCTGCTGTATACGGGATACAGCGTGAAGCTGAAAAATATCCATTAGTGGTTAGTTAAAGTACTAGTAAAAAACAATAAAGCAATACCTAGACTAAGCTAAAAGTACTTGTAAATTATTACTGTAACCACGCTTCCCTTAATGAATCCAGCGTTCGGTTTAGAAAGCATAATCGTGATCGCGTGATCGGTTGTATTACCAGCACCGCACTGACACTGGCGGTGGATTTTTGTACTTTGGCTTTAATGCAGAAATTATGATTTCTTTACGATATTATTATAATTTTCAAAAGAAATGTGTCAGGGAGTTGGAATATTTATTAGGAGCCTCATTTTTTTCAAAATTTATCTCCCATATATAACTGAGAACAGAGAAATCGATACACTGAGTGCTTAGTAGCGGAACTCTATCTCGCATTTTGCTTCCTACCCTGCTTTTTGGGCTAAAAAACGTTACATCATTTAGAAATAGATTAACCTATCCCAAAGTACAAGTATAAAGTAATAAAATGGGATAAAAACTGTATATCCATCGGTCCGGGTCGCAACGTCAGCGATATCTAAGCGGAGGCTATTAAAAACCAATCAAGAGGACGCCACGTAGTGTCGACCAAGCAGATCGCTAACATAGATAGCTGTGTATGTTAAATTGCTGCTGAAATTGAATTCAAGTGCCATAAGAGGATAGTGTTTTCTTTCATTTTTAACTTCACGCTGTATCCCGCATATAGCGGGATTGGCAGAGGTAACCGAGTGTTAAGACATTCCGTCCCCAGTCTTCGCCGATTTTTGGAGGTTTTGCTTGTTGGGTGGTGGAGCTGGGTTTTTTAATCTTAACCCTTATTCCGCATATAGCAGGCCTCGACTCAACTATAACTGGCCTCGCAATTTAGTATAAAGACATACTTGTCCCTTATTTATGAGTACATTGAAGTATTTATATGTTGGGAGGCGAAACTCAACGCCGTATGTTGTCAAATATTGAAAGTATTTTAAATTTCATATAAAAAGCATAAGACTAAAACTAACGATTAGAAAATTGATTGTGCCATGAATACCTCTAAGTAATAATAAGAAAGGTGTAAAAGCAATAGCAAAATTTAACTTCCCATTAAGAGGCAATCAACCGGATACGCTGGTATCGGTAGAGGATTTCGTTTAGGTGTGTTACAAGACACCGTACGAGCTGGAAATTAGGGCAATTGGAGCGAAATAGGCTATCTTTGGTATCGTTTCTATATAGCGCTTATATTTCTGTACTGAAATAATGATTTTTGTAACCTATGTTTTAGGATGGTTTTTCGTTTATAAGGGGTTTTAATTTTCATATGGAAAACATGCGATAAGGAGTAATGTGATATATATTACAAAGGGAAGCAGCAGGGAAGACAGAGGCAACCTGGAAACCTAGTGTTATTTTTAATGCAAGTCTTACATAATCGTATTGTTGACCACTAACTCGTTGCATAATAAAAATAGAAAATTATAACTAGGCAGACAAGCAAAAACTGAAACTTAATAAAATGTGAATAAACCAAAGCATCATCCATGTGTATATCTTTTATTTTGATGGATTTTGTCAAAATGCGCTGAACTAATAAAACATTATGAAACCTGCTTTGAAACGTGACCTGCCGTATAAAAATAGAATTATCAAAATCCATTCATGATTGATGGAGTTATCCATATAGCAAACATACAAAATACAATACAAATATAATATAAATATAATTATTTCAGTTTCACATATTATTAAGTTATAGTAAATTACTAGTATGAAACTAGTTATTGTACCTCTTACAAATGCTAGGCCTCTTCCATTACTGTTTAGGATATTCATTTTGAAAACAAAACTAAATGAAAATTTATTTTTTTACATCACTTTACAATACAAAATTTATATTAAAAAAATATATTATTGACACAATTGAATTGAACTCCTCTTTTTTCTTGAAGTCGGTTAAAAATGAAAAATATGTAATTTTTCTAACATATTTTTTTTATAAATATCGCCGAAGCTAATAAGCAAAGTGAATCATGTAAACATAGCATGAACTGATAAAAATACTAAATTATTGTAATTTTTAATCATTTCATGTAAATGTAGGGAAGCTATAAAATATCGCGTTTCACTAATGACATTGCGTTTTTTCAATTGGATATAAAAATCTATGTTGTTCGTTTTTTTTTATTTGTTTCGGGTTACTCTTTAGAGCTGCCATTGTTTATATAGAATTTGAAATAAAAAAAATATAATACTTCAATCATAACTAGTGATTATAAATATATTAAAAAAATCTCTTGACTCTTTATTTTTCCTATGTTAAGGGGGAACTAGCTAAAAATTTCTCAAAATTGCTACAGTAACGGAAGCAGGACGCATTTTTTTAGGAATTAGATTTTGCGATCATGGATACAAAATAATCTGCTAGTTTTAATTTTGAGCGGCGGAACTCTACACCACGTTTGCCACCAGACCGAAAAAATTAAAATATTAAATATTTCATTTCCTCGAGTGGGAATCAAGTCCACAACCTGTCGTGTTCACAGCCACACACTTGTATTACTACTAATAACGTGAATTTCTACTAAAAATTACTAAAAAAAAAAAAAACTTGCATGTCACTTTTTGACGTTTCATGTCACGAATGCTCAAATTGTATTCGAATTGCCCATCATTATAATTATCATACAGAAGCTTTGGATGTCGTGACGGTAATGCATCATAATGCTCGTACGTATTGACTTTCCATACAATTGAATACAAAGTTAAAAGGTTAATTCCTTTGTTAGGTTCTACAGAATGATATAATACATTAGCCCCTACAGGGGCTATAATATTTGGCTTCTACAGGGGCTATTTTATAATCTATGCTATTGTTTCTTTCTTTTTTTCTTTATTTATTTTCGTGGAATTAGAGACTCTTGATTTTTTCTGTGAAAAATGCATAAAGGTATTTTTTTATGTCAGCCGTGTTAAGAAAATGTAATATTCTAGATAAGTTTAGCTTAGACCTTGGAATACAGAAAATTCCACCTTGAAATCAGCATTCTGCAATCAAATTTAATATTTATTGTGTATATTTTTTCCAACTTCACGCTGTATTACGCACGTAGTAGAGAAAGCAAAGGAACCTAGGAGACGAAAGTCTTAAGACACTCTAATTCCATTACGACATTTTCGTATGCCACTTTCTGCCCTAAGTGGGGATGGAACCTACAACTATCTCGTTTGCAATCAAATACAGATCCACTGTACTAGAATGGCCCCCTATTTCAAAATACCTACATATAGATAACCTTATAATATAATATACCTAATCAGTATAATAGATTGTAATTCTATACATCCAAGTCTCTTAGTATAGTAGCAATTAATTATAATATAGCTTGTAATATAATAATAACATATAAATTATGAAGTTACTACCAATTACGAAATTAACGTGAAACTACATAATGAAGTAGTAAAACAATCACTACTGAGGCCAGTCATGGAGCGGGGCACAAGCGAGCGATTGTAATCGCGACAGTGGTGGGATCGATTCCTTCTTACAAAAATCTTTATTATTTTAATTTTCTCGCTCTGGAACAGAGTGTCTTAAGACTAGGTTCCCAGGTTCCCCAGTGTGTGTTCCCCAGCTAAAAAAGTGTCTTTGTTTCTTACTATGTAAAAATGTAATGTGACCATTTAATATAGTACATTTCAAAAATATTGCGAAACCAATGTAACATTCTTTCTCTTATTACGAATATCTTAGTTCAGAAAAATTTTGTATTAAATATTTTGCGGTGAAACTGTTTTATGCGATATTAAAAAATATATATATTTTTATTGTATTAAATACAAAAATAAAAATATTTAATGTGACTTTATGCAAACTAATATAACATGAATACTAATTTGATCATATTAAAATCTAGGATTAAATTAAAAGATAAATTTTTATTAATACTTTTCACTTTTCCTAAAAAATAAGATTTAAATTAAAACGACCAGAAAATTGAGTATATCAAACATTTATATAAGAAATTCAATGAATGTATAAAAAAATATAACAGAATAATTCGCATTTTCATTTGTTTATTTTTGTCTACTTGGCAGCCAGGAGTCGTAATTTAATTTCGTATTCTACTCGAACCCCCAATCTGCTGTTTAATTTATTTGGCATGTTATAAAACTGAGTAATAGAAATATATATTTTATACAAACCTATGCTTATTTTTATATCATTTCTATTTCAATATCCACAAAAAATAAAAGAAAAATCATAAAAAAATTTAACACTACAAAAAATAATAATTAAAAAAACTGAATATTATGACATTTTAGGTCATTTTAGCAGTCTGCTCTTCAGCTGAGTCGTGTAACAAATAGCCTTAGTTTTTATCTGGGCCCTAGAGCTTAGTCACCATGAAAGTGATGTTCTACATGAAATCGTTATGTAATACAGCAATTTATCGTTCATCCAACATAAATGTTGTATATATGTATATAGTTTTTTTAAGTCTTCGTGGTACATTGGTACAAGCTCACGACTGTAAACACGACGGCTGTGGGTTCCCACTTGGAGGATTATACAGATTTTAATTTCTTCGCTGTGGTAACGGAGCAAAACGCGACGTCAAGTTCCGCCACTAAACAGGCAATGACTCAAAAATTTAACAGAAAGTGGAGAACGAAAGTGTCTTAATGACGAACGGAGTGTTAACTTTAGATTCCCAGATTCTTTCTGCCTACCATGCGAAATAAAAATAAATATTAAATGACCTTTTTCATATAATCCATAAAAAATAGCTTATAGGAAAATAATAGACTTAAAAATCCACGAAAGCAAGAGGCCAACTCTACACTCTCCAACAATATTATGCCAGTCCTTTATCCCGTACAAGCTACAATAATGGGACAAATTCTCACAAACAAGCTGAACTTAGTGAAACTTGTAGTGCTTTAGGTTGTTTATGAAATATAATCATTTGAAAATTCTTATTACAACTTATTTGAATAGTTTTCAACAATGTCTGTGGCTTGTGGGCATTCTTTGTTTGATAACAATGGTATTTTAGCTTAGCTATGTGTGTATAATATAATTTGGAAATATTCTAGATATATTTTTTTATATTTTTACTACAACTTTCAGGCAGAACTTAGTCTGAAGACACTCCGTTCTCCAGTAAGACACTTCCGTTCCCCACTTTCAGTCGAGTTCTCAAGGCTTTGCGTGTTTGCGTGGCGGAACTCAATGCCGCTCTTTACCTTATAACCAGAGTGAGGGAACTCTCCTAAGCGAGAATCTGTAGTTATTAAAAAATATGTTATATGGAGTCCTTTAAATATATGATGGTCCTTTTTACGCTTTTTCCCGCACAGAATATAAATATAATCTTACCACGAGTAGGACTCGAACGTTTATACATGAATCTAAATAGACTATACAAATCGAGAATGTAATTTTAATCTAATAAAACAAGTCAATTTTAAAGTAAAATAACTAAGCATGTAACATAAAATTATATTAATAAAATATAATATTTGAAAAGGCTTTCCATTCGGTAGAGGAGAGGTAACTTTGTCCTAATGACAAAAGTTTGTTGTAATATTGAACGTAATAATGAATATGAGTTTGTTAATATCATAACTTGGATCGTTTTTGGTTTAATTCTTTTTAAATAAATCCTATAGATTTATAACCATTTTAAATTAAAGTAAGACAACGGGGTAAGTGAGGGGAGAAAATGTATACAGACATTTATAATTATTATATTTTTAGAAATAATGACCATAGAGGATATATTAGGACGACTCTAATTACTGGCTGGCACCTTTATGGGCTGTCAACGGCGACCGAAAGAAAAGGATCGCTAACGTCACTCTGCTCGATGAATTCTTGAGACTCGGATATTGTTATTAGACTGCTAGATAATTCCCTCTAGTTGTTTAATAATTATTTGAAGCCTTGTTTTAATTCATTACCTTTCCTACTTTATTTAATATTTCCAATAGTTTCTTAGACTATATATATGTGGTTGAGGCCGTTCCGACTTTTATTGTATTTATTTACATATTTATTTAAAAATAATTAAACCAAAAACAATGCAAGTTATTACGTATATAGTTTACGGACAAACAAATTCATATTCATTATTACGTTCAATATTACAACAATCATTACAGTCGCACGCTAGTGCCCCTACGCTACGTCACGCCCACGGACGCCAGGATACCCACGGACGCCCACTTATTTAAATATTTTACTCTATACAATATTTTAATTTTATTTATTTAAATTTTTATTAATGCATTCCACATTACAAATAAAGGTTAAGCATTCTTTGACCCCTAAATAACACGTGCAAGCCAATTAACCTGTGCTGTCACTACCCTGGCGTTCTATACTATTGCAGCTGTAAAGGATAAATGCAACAGAGACTAGTGTTAGAACAAAGTTGAATACGAACAATTACCCTGGCCCTTAGCCTTAGAACTTCGTGCTGCACAATGCAAAAAGCACTCACTTCCACTTTAAAGGAATTTCACGAGTATAGGATAATGGATTTGTTTTATGAAACCTTTGAAGCTTTAGATTTAAATCTCTGGAGCTAGAATGTATCTATATCAATAGAAGTTTCAATATGTTTGTTTTTTGTATAGTTTTATATATAGTTTTTGTTATTAATACATGTTGTTAGACGTTACTTAAAACTAGACTTATGAGATTATATAGATACAATCTTTATGTTTAAACTAGCGGACGCGCGCAGCTTCGCTTGCATACTTAGTGGTGAATTCTAATAAGCCATGAAACATGTGTTCAATGAAATATTTTTAAGAGTCTGCATTTCTAATTTTATCAAAATCGGTGGCGATTTAAAGATTTGTCCATACAAACTTTCAACCCCCTTATTTGCACCCCTAGGTGATGAGTTAAAATGAACCACGAAACATGTATTCAATGAAATATTTTTAAGAGTCTAAGTATCAAATTTTATAAAAATCGGTGGCGTTTTAAAGATTTTCCATACAAACTTTCAACCCCTTATTGGCACCTTTTGGGGGTAAATTCTAAAAAACCGTGAAATACGAGTTCAATTAAATATTTTTAAGAGTCTGAATTTACAATTTTATAAAAATCGGTGCAGATTTAACATTTTTTCCATACAAACTTTCAACCCTTATTTCACGCCTTTCGGGTTAAAATTTTTCAAAATCCCTTCTTAGTGGATGTTCAAATTACGAAAGTAAACATCTATCCAAATTTGACGTTTCTACCATCAGCGGTTACGTCTGTGCGCGCGTCTTACCTCAGTAAGCGAGGACAAGTCCGTTTATATATATATATAGATAGATAATATCTTAACTCTATATTTTATAGAGTCCAGTCACTCCTTGAGATTGCCAACTTGACTATACTGTATGAAATTAAATACAAAGGTGTAATCAATTCGATCATGCAAAAAAGTTAACCAATATCAGAAAAAAATAACCCAATATTAATAATAATTATTTATTGTTCTTTTTTCAATCAAAACTCGTAATTAACATATTTAATTTGGTTGTTACAGATTAAACTACGCGCTAGCCGGTCTCAAGCCGTGGTGGTGGCATGCGTGCAACGTCTGCTTACACGCAGCGTGTTGCGCGCTGGTTGCACGCGCGTGTTTAACAATCGCCCGTTTGCAACGCCCGTTTGCGGCGCTCGCTGCTCTGTTGTTTGCGGTACACCCTGTACATACTGAAGCGGTGAGAAATTGTTTAATATTTTATATTATGCAATAATTTGTTAACGTAGCAGAGCTCGAAGCCGCGCCTGTAAGGTATTCTACTACTCTGACCATTTAGCCATCCGTGGTATCAAGCTACGTCAAAATTTTATACGTTAAAATCGTTATGGAAATATTTTGGCTTGGTCAGCTTCATTTTTGTAAAATGTATTGAAATTTTAAAAAAAAATACGTAACGTTTTATTTTAAGCAACATGCAGTAAATGTAAATTTTCAATATTTTTTTTAATATAGACTGGAACTTATTCTTATGACGTACTCGTAGAGATATTTAGCATCATTTAACTGTGTTAAGTCTCTCCGCTCAATTTTCGAGATTACGTATTCGCTGGCGTAACTCAACGCCACGTTTTGTCTTATCCTTCATTTATCTTGCTACCAGAACGAGGAAATGTAACTAATTACTTCATCCAAATGGTAATTGATTCGACATACTCTATTCCGTTACTATTAGTTATAGAAACAATACATATCTACTAACAATTATACTCTACTATAAAAATAAACATATTGTTCGAACCTTACCCATTAAAACCACTGATTTCTTTTCAATTATCTCTGTATCCCATACGCATAATGATGTAACGGCTAGTGCCAATCAGGATTTGTTTAAGCTGCTTTAGATCGGTGGATTTGGGACAGTGAATGTTTTATTATACTGAATTATCTATGTTCGATACGATCAACTATTTCGGTGCCATTGTAGCGCAGTACAAGGGGTCTTAGAGTAAATGTGGTGCTTGTGGATTCGATCGCCATTAGGGGAAAGTGAACGAAGTGTTTTGGTACTAGGTTCTCTCCGGTTACCTTGTCATTTAGAAGTAAGCGTGAAATGTGCTTTTTCGTCTATAATATTTTTTTTTATTATCCGCTAATGCTCATATTCCATTCCATATCATATTGGGGAGGGGCGCTGCTGTGCCACGGTTAACATCAGCTCTGTGAATAATTTTGGTTATTTTTTGAATTACTGTAAAACTTGCAATAAATAGTGTTGGAATATATCCATGGACTATAAAAGAACGTGAAAAGTGTAAAGTGTCGGCGATTAAGAACATATAAGTGCAAAAACAGTGACAAAGCACCGGTGACAGTGTAACGNATATTATTCAATCAAAATTAATTGTTATGTATAATTTATTTTATATACAGTTTACACTATTTTATGGTTCTCAACATCGTATAAAAATATGTTTATTATTTATTTCAATTTGCGTAATTTTTCCTCATTTTATTGCATTGATATATATACACAAGGGGGTTATAATGGGGTTATATATATATATATATATACACGTTACTTATATATTTTATTATTTATTTGTATATGTTATCCACAGGTAGCCGGCGTTGTAGGCAGAGCAGATGTGCTTGCGTGTATATTTTTCTTATCATCACTGTTAGTTTACCACAGGTAAATATTTAATTCTAAAGTCGGAATTCAACGAAGCGCTTTGTCTTTTTACCAGAGCGAGGAATTAAAAATAATTCATTCCCCCGAATTAAAAATAATTCACGCTGTATCCCGCACACAGCAGGGTAGACGGAGGGAACCTAGTGTTAAGACATTCCATTCCCCACTTTCCGCCGATTCCTGGAGACATTGCGTATTGAGTGACGGAACTTAGCGCCGCGCTTTTGCTTCCACACCAGAGCAAAGAAATTAAAATATAAATTTAAATAAATATTTCATTTCCTCGAGTGAGATTCCAACCCACAAACAATCGATTTTACAGTCGCACTTTGTGCCCCTACGCCATGACTAGCCGGGATTAGAAGTATTAGTTTAAAAATCTATAAAATTAATATAAATATTTTCTTGAATATAAATATTAAATTTGTCGGCGACCAAAAATATTATTATAAATATCAGAATACGAATTCGATAAATTAAATGAACCGAATGTTGTTTCAATAAAAGTCTTCATTATTACAAAATAAAGGAAGCAACATGAATATGTCAATGTGCCTACGATCGTTTATAAATAAAATCTCGATAGCAAATAATAATTAAAAAATGTTATTACCTACATAATTTCTGGTTTATAATATAGCTCTTTATTTATGATGTCACCTGTTCCTAGCTCTTTATCTAGTAGGTATATTCTTCAAAATAATAATCTAATATGTTGGGAACAGTTGTTAAGACATTCCGTTCTTTATTCTCCGCCCAATTTTCAAGATATTGCATTTTGATGGCACAACTGTATGTATTGTTACCAAAAGATAATAATTCATTTTTCTAATGCAAGTCGCCCACCATAGTTAGCCACTCTGCCACTACGGCAAGAGGACCTCGAATTAGTACTATAGTTAAAAAAAATAAAAACGTAACCCAACGCCATTTAACACATTCTCCTACATTCTTTCAACGTGAAAACAAAACGACCTTCTAAATAGAGCTTTCAAATCATAAAAACCATGTTTCGTTAGTCATTTTAAAAATTGTTGGTACATACATTATTTTTCACTCAATCAGTTTTAATATCGAAAAAGTATAATGGGAGTTTTCCTGAATGGTACAACCTACAATTTCCCGGTCATTTACAAAACGTCTCTGGGCGGAGTAATGGAGGTAGACGTGGTGTAATTACTGTGGACTATAGGTACCTTCAGGTATGTAGGTAGATTGGGATTCGATAAATCAAATATTGGATTCGATTTTTTTATCGGTTGATACAATTTTTTTGTATATTGGATAGCGTGTGATGAATTAATATGAATAATTGTAGAGTATAAGGTACCTGTAGAGGTAGGTTTTTTTATTGTATCCTTTGGATTTGTTACTTATTATTTATATTTACTAAATATCTTCTATTTAGTAGGCTCTTGAAGATAGATTATAAGAGTAAATGGTGTCCTTTTTAAAAACTTTTATTTAACTTGTAATATATGTATGTGGGTTCGGGTGAAATCTTTGAGCTCAATTTTGAAGTAGATATCTTCAACCGATTGAGCTAAAATAATGTGTACCTACACGTTTAGTTTGGATGACAATGCACGATAAAAATATGTGACGTCATTCCAAATCTAATATGGCGGACCATACAAGATAGCGAAATAGTTATTTTTAATGTACTTCTACAATATGGGCATCAAATGAAATGGCTCGTTGAGAGTAACTTAACAAATAGGAACCGCTTTTGGAGTCGATTTCCACTAAGAATTTAGAGTTATTTTCTGAAGAATGAAACATTTAAAAAAATTAAACAGTGTTTTATTTATTCCAGACCCACTAGCAATAAGAAGTGCGTGTGGTTAAGCATCATCCTCGGAGCGCTGAGCATGCTGGCTAAGGAGACTGGAGTTACTATATTATTATTGAATTTAGCAATCGACTTTTACAGATGTTGGCCACTAGTCAAAAGGTATGTAATTTTATATTAAAAAAAATGTGTATAAAAAACCTAATGGTTTATATAAATTAGGTATAATGTCTGACTGTAAATACAATAGGTGTGAGTTCAATTCTTAGTCAAAGGTACGAGTTAAGATGAAAAAAGTTTTAAATTCGTGTCGATTCACCAAAAACTAGAGAAAAAATATATAGCTATCGCTTTTACCGATTAAACATAGCGTTTTTTTGCGTTCAGAGATTTTGAGAGGCTCGTGTGTGATGCTTAAAACATTTAAAAAAAACATTCTCAATGAGATTTTAAATAGCAACCTTCCTTCGTTGCATCGCTTCATAATAAAATTTCTATTAAAAATAAAAATGAAAGCGTGACAGTAATTTAAAAAATTTCAACGATATATTTAATAATGTTAAACATTAAATTATACTTCTGCTAAAATTCCAAGCTCAATACTCAAAGTAGATACGCGTAATTGCTTTAAAATTTAAACGTAATAAAATTTTCCTCATCATTGATACAGAAATACTAAATTACGAACGGGAGAGCACTTGAGATGAAAATGTCTCATTAAATCCCAAATAATTTATTGGACGCGACGCACGCTTGTAACGGTAGGTTATGTAATGGCACTCATTAATGAGTTATAATTAAAATTCGTTATATCTGATTTGTGTGAATGTAGCCTCTTCTGTTTTGAGGCTGATTTTGATATATAAATTTATTTTTACTGTCGGTGCCTCTAAGCTGTACAAATTTTGAAAAAACTATCACCGTGGTGCAGAGAGACGACTTTCATTGCGAGTACGATAGTTATAGGTTCGACCCTAACTCGGAGTAATAAACTTTTTTCATTTTCCCGCTCTATTAGACAAAATCCGATGTTAATCCGCTACATAAGCGTGCAACGGTAAACGCGTTTATGGGTTCAATTCTCAGGCGGGAGAACGGAATTTTCAATATTTTCCATTAAGACACTTCCCCGATCCTCATTGCTCGGTCAGTGGCGGAACTAAAAGCCGGGCTTTTGCCTTGTTGCCAGAGCAATCTTTTATATTTATATAAATGAACTAGTGACCACTATCAAAGGTATAACAAACTATTGAATAATAATTATTATGCAAAAATATATATTATTTGAATACAATTAATGACACACGCCACTTATCGCAGCTAACCACTCTGGCTAACCACATTTTGTACTGTTGCCTGGCGTTAGCTTTTTACGTTACATTAATTTTAACTGTCATACTAAAATTTTTGGTTAAGTATTTATTGTTATTATTATTGCTTAAAGTGATATTTATTAGCTACACGCTAAATCCCGAGTTTAGCTGGGTAGGCAGAGGGAACCTAATTTTAAGACATTTCGTTAATTTTCAAGACATTTCGTAATTTTCAAGACATTGCGTGTTGAGTGGTGGAACTCAAAATCATGATTTTGCCTCCTTACCAGAGCGATGAAAATGAAAATATTAAATATTTCATTTCCTCGAGTTGGATTTAAACCCATAACTTGTCGCGTTTACAGTCGCACGCCTGTGCTCCTATGCCATGACGATCATGTCACTTCAGCACAGGTTTTCAACCAACATAAAATAAACCAATCCCACATTTTTTTTTATATAGTAACTTAAGAATTACTGTTGCACAAATAATTCTAGCACCAAAAATATCTATAAAATTTTAAAAATATATCTGTATTTTTATTTCAAAACCTTTATACTGCACTTTGCCTCGCTATACATAGTTTTAACAGGATTTATACGAGCCGTAGGATTTTCCTGAAGTGAATATATTTCAAATTTCATAATATTTATACAGCCGCGGGTTGTGATATACGCTTAGTACTTTTAAAACTTCAACTCATATTTAAGTGTTAGAAAAGTCTTTGTTTTACTGTATGTTCTATTTCTTTATAGGTAAGTCAGCTTTACGCTGTATCCCGCATGTTGCATGGTAGGCAGAGGGAACCTAGTGTTAAGTCACCACATTCCCTGGTGGAGAGAATAAGTTGCCATTTTCCTCTGCCAACCCTGTTATGTGCAAAATACAGCGTGATGCTAAAAAACTGAGTTTAAAATAAAAACTTATTTCCAGATCGTTAAGTTCACTGAAGATAGAGAAGAAATGTACAGGATTATCAGTGAGAACGACCAAAGTGCTAGTGTCATTGGCGTTGTTAGTGTGTCTTCGACTCGCGTTGCTCCAAGGAACTTGGCCCACATTTTCTCCTCAGGATAATCCCGCCGCTTTCCATCCCAGCTTTTTTGTTAGGTAAGCTATATTTGTATTTTATTTTGTCGCTTTGTTTGTTTATTAGGAAGTCAGTGTTAGTTACATACTAACATTTCATTGGTGATGGGCGTAGGAGGACAAGCGTGTGACTGTAAAAGAGACCGGGTTCGATTCCCATTCGAGGTGATTAAATATTGAATATTTTTATTTCTTTGCTCTATTGTCGAGGCATAGCGCGGCGCTGAGTTCCGCCACTCACAAATCCACAACTCCAAAATGTGCCGGAAAACGAGGAGCGGAGTCTCTTGACACTAGGATCCCTTAACCTACCCTGCTTGCTGAATGGGGGATAAAGCGTGAAACTGAAAAAAAATATATATAATTATAGAATCTTATAACTTAAAGTAGTCATTCTTATTGGAAGCTAATAGCTATTCTGAAGTCAGCATGTAATTTATTCATAGATAGATTTTCAACAATAAGCCAACTTACAGCGGAAATGCTTGTTAGTTCAGTTGTATGGAAGAAATATATTACTTATAAAATGTATGTATGCTAGTTCTCCTTTTACTTTTCTTTTCTTATTTAAATTATAAAACCAGTATATTTTTACTTTAAATATAAACTTCTATGTATGTAGGTATTCAAGAGTAGGACTCTTATAAGGCAGAATTCTGGCAGAAAATGAGAAATAAAAATTTAATATTTTGCTGATTTCGAATATACCCCCCCCCCCAAGTACATAACACGGTAGGCAGAAAAACCTAGTGTTAAGACATTCCGTTCCCATTAAGGCATTTCCGTTCCACACTTTCCGCCTTAATAAATAGTGCACAGTGGCATAGAAGGAATTTGTTCGACGATCGAACTGACAAGTAAATAGAATAAAAATACGACATCCCCACCGGAAATGCATAAGTTTAGTTAATAGTAAAATAATTTTTCAAAAACACCCCAGGTTTTATACCAAAAGAAAAAAAGAGTTAACAAAATATCAATTTGATCTCAACTAGACTTTTAATAATTGACTCTTCAAATCGCTGCAGCAGTGCTTATACTACTTGTTGAGTGGCCAACGAAAAAACCCGGCTTAAATCCGGTTGAAACGTTTTTCCATACTATGTTTCATGATAATTATGTTTGAAAATATATTTATAGGAACATATGAAAGGCCGTCGTGGCACAGCGGCAAAGTGTATAATTGTAAATGTGCCGTTTGTGGGATTAATTCCCACTTAGGGAAATACATTTAAACCTTTTTACCCGTACTTACTTAATATAAGTGTAAGTTTTTATTATTATTATTATTTTATTTTATTTTTTTCCTTGTTTCTATACTAAGTATGTATCTATATGTTAACATAATTTATAAGTCTATATGTATGAATGTATGTAAGTATGTATTTATATATATGTATGTATCTATCTTTTTGTAGGTTTATTTATTTATTTTTTTATATAGTTAGTACTATTCACACCCAACTCACTATTTATTTATTTTTTTTGCGATTTCCAACGTCTCAAGGTGGCCTGGAAGAAATCGCTATTTCAGTGATAAGGTCGCCTATTGTACCATATTGTTTTATTTGTATTCTTCTATTCCTTTTTTTTGGGTGTACAATAAAGATTTTTATTATAATAATAATTATTATTATTACATTATTCTATTTCTTCATTCTGGTAACAAAACAATGCGCGATTTTGTGTTCCGCCACTCAACACAAAATATTTGAAAAATTGGGTGAAGAGTAGAGAACGCAGCGTCTTAACACTAGGCTCTCTAGGCCTACCCTGTTTGCTATATGTGGCATACAGCCTTTTCCCTAACTTTCACGCAAAATCAAACGTGATAGATCGGTAAACATGGAAAAAAACCTAAATTCTTAAGTATCCTCACTCTTTCAGCTTCAACGCTTCCATTGCTTTAATGATTCTCAAATCGTATCCAAAGTCATTGGCGGGCGAGTTAAAGTTTATCCGAGTACTAACAATAGAAAACAAATTAGACTGAGTTAGAAGTTGGCACGATACAATGGAACGTAAATTAATGTCAAGTGAAGCACGGGGAACTTCACAATGGCGTGTAAATTATGAAATTCGACTTAGAACATTCGAAATTTGCCTATTTTTAAGATAATCCTGTTTGTTTTTTGGCTATTGAATGTTAATAAATAGATTTGTTTTGGGAAAATCTAATTTAAAATATTCTTCACTGAAATAGACTTTTAAAAGTNCATATATGTATTCACAACCAGGTCCAAAGACACACGCCGGCGGTGATAGGTCTGCTACTGCTGGTGGTGCCGTTCGTGCCGGCGACCAATCTGCTAGTCACCGTGGGCTTCGTTATTGCTGAACGCGTCCTTTATATACCGAGGTTGGTTTGATCTATATAGTATTTTTGATAAATATTTATATATCTGTATAAGAAAATGTTCTTTTAGTTTGTTCTAATTAAGAGTCGTAGGTTTAATTCCCGAACTAGATAAGTGTTATTCAGTTAATTAGAAATTTTCATTTAGTATCCACTAATAGGTGGATAATTGAAAGTATATAAAGTAGAAATTTGTTATAAATATAAAAGAAGACCAACGTATTTAAATGGATTATTTTTTTTCCTTTTCTGTGAAATAAATATCGTTCTAAATTACAGTACAATACATTGTTTTTATATAAAATTATTAAAATTAAGTTAAGTGTATCTTCTTAATGAAGTGGTCGAGGACATTACTTAAACGAAGTTACACCTGCAAATTGAAACATTGAAGGAAGCTAAAGGAGTAATTTAGCACTAATCACTATCTTCCTAACAACCTAGTACATAAATCTATTATATAAACTACATAATACAGCTATAGTAACATTTTCAGTGTCGGAAGCGTAATAATAACAGCGTACGGCGTCCAATTAATGTGGTATTCCAAGCCTGGCTCTAAAGTGTTCTTAGTGGTGGGGCTCGCGGTGCTGGCGGCGAGTGGGGTCGCGAGGACGCATCGACGTAATACCGATTGGAAGGATCGAGCTACTTTGCTGAGGTAACCTTACCTGAAATTACCCATTTGAGATGCTTTTTGGGTTCTAGGTTCAAATATGATGTTCTTATAGTCTATCGCAAGTTACTATAGAAAAGAATAGTAAAATTCCAATCATAGTGCTCATTAGATTAAGTATTTATTTATATTAATAGCATAAAAGAATAAAACCTAAAAAATATGATTTTTTTTTACCTTCACGCTATACACGTAGCGGAGTAGGCAGAGGGAACCTAGGAAACTAATAATGAAACATTTTGTATAAACCTACCTCCTTCCCATAAAGACACTTACGTTTCCCACTTAATATTAAGTAAAATTGTTTGCTTTCTATATCGAAAACATTTTTTATAGTTACTTTTAATTTAAAAAGTGTATTATATATACAAAATTAAATTTCTAATATATAAATCTTCTTTTAAATATGTATATTTAACGTAGTTCTTCAAAAGAGTTGCAAACTATTCGCAAAGGTTCTCAAACCCGCATAATCACGATGCATTACTCAACAGAGGCGGAAGGGGCGAAGAATGTATTAAATTGATACGTTAGCTCTTTTTCCACTTTTATTTTTGTGAAAATTCTAACTAAATATGTTTTAAACGGTCGTAAAATTACTGTATAATAATATCTACATATTGAGCGCGATAAATTTAATGTGTAATTAATTAAATAATTAAAATTGGATCACATTATATATAATAATTAATTACATATTGAAATCGTAGCGCTGCGGCATAAGGGTGTGTCTGTAACGCAAAGCCTGTGGGTTCAATCCCCCCCACTTGGGGGAATTAATTATTATTTCTTCGATTTGGTACCAAGCCCAAGCTTTGAGTTTTGCCACTTACACGCAATGCCTACAAATTTTACGGAAAGTGAGGAACGGAATATCTTAACACTAGATACCCTCTGCCTACGCTGCTGTGTGCGGGATACAGCGTGAAGCTGGTTTTAATTTAATCGCCATCGCCGGTTCTAGAAATCGGCAGAATTTGGGGTATGCTAGGCTCCCTCTGCTCACCTTTGAAAAAAAAAACACAACCAAGAAAATGTCTAAGCAGTTATATATAGCATTCCGGTAATTACCAAAACGTCCAAACAAAAGCGTAATTTCCAAAGAGATTTTCCCGCAAAATTAAATAAATCCACAACATACCCTAAACACATAATACATACAAATAAACGAAATAACACGATTCATCATACGCAAACATGTTAATACAACATGTACGCAAATAACCATTTATATTCATATAAACTCAAAATCTCATACATTTTTGTTTCCTTATATACGTATGTGAGACTAGCGACCTACACCCAGCTTTGCCCGATTAAACTTACTGTTATATTATAGTCAAATAATAGAAAATCTTTATGCAAATTAACCAACCAACCAAATTGTTTGTGGGTTCGATTCCAACTCGAGAAAATGAATTCTTCGCTTTAATATCTATTAATAGCATGGCGTTGAGTTCCGCCACTCAATACGCAATGGCTTTAGAATTCGGTGTAAAGTGCTATCCCTTCCCTTGTACCTTGTACTCCCTGTAACCTGCTATCTGCGGGATACAGCGTGAAGCTGACAAAAAAAAAACAAAAGTGTATACAACTGTTAGGTTATATCTAAATCTGTTCAGTAGTTTTTGCATAAAAGTGAAACAAATATAGATCTTCATAGCCTCTCACGTTCATAATATTAGTAGGTTTATACAAATGTGTTTTGTTTTAGGGCGGACTTACTCACTTTGCCCCAAAATGCTAAATTGCACTACAACTTCGGTAACTTTCTTCGCGAGACGGAGCAGCAGGACAACGCTATCAAACATTATAAAGAAGCTTTGAGGTAAGCTTTTGGTGTGAAAGAGTTTATTTTATTTTTTAGCTTCAAGCTGTATCCTTCAAGCTGTATCCTGTATATAGCAGGGTACGCAGAGGTAATCTGGGAACCTAGTATTAGGACATAGAAAGACACAGACATTATAATGATTATAATAATTAATATAAGCATTATAATGTATTAAGAATAGATAAATATTTTTGAAATTATTTAAAAATAATAACTATAGGAAATCTCACCTCTTGGAAACCGCACTTGTAATAAACTTTCAAATTAATTATTTAATATGTAAAATTTATAATAAAATATACGAGTAGTAAGTTAAGTTAACATATTATTATTCTTCTTAGTATGCCATTTCCATTTTACTCAAGTCTAAGTCTCAGCTTGAGGGCGCGTACTCGGTTTGTAGCGCTAATTGCGAACTATTTCGACTTAATACTAAATCTTTTGTCAAAGAAAGATACGAAGTTCATGTTGTGAAATTCATGAAATTTCATTGTTGTGTTTATATGAGCAGACATAAGTATTAAATTACTTAGAACGTATGAAAGATATTAAATAGATTTATTTCTTGCTTATTATATAAGAACTAGCGGACGCGCGCAGCTTCGCTTACTTCTTTAGGGGTGAGTTCTAATAAACCATGAAACATGTGTTCAATTAAATACTTTTAAGAGTTTGAATTTCAAATTTTATAAAAATTGGTGCCGATTTAAAAAAAATCTATACAAACTTTCAACCCCTTATTTGCACCCTTAGGGAGAGAATTCTAGAAAACAATGAAACATGTGTTCAATTAAATACTTATTATTTAAATAACTAATTCTTTTTAGGTACAAACTACTGTAAGCCCATGGCTTTCAATGATCTATTCCGAAAAATACATTAAATCATCATAGCTTAAAACGTGTAACGGTTGTTTATTCGATTCCCATTCAGGGCAATTAACTATTTTCAATCACATATTGTTTTAATTACCTACTCAGTGGAAAATGGAAAAGTATATATTATAAAAACTATTTATATATAATTAAATTTAAAGCTTTCACGTTAGCTTTATTAATTATCAACTTTATTATGATATCACAATTAATTCGTAATCAGTCTGCATTATGTTTATAATTGGATGTAAAGTATATATTTTATAATAATTTTCATGATGAATTAACACCGTGGCAGCGCAGCGGTACAGAGTCAGACTGACAGAACGACAATTGTGAATTCGATTCCCACTGGGGCAAAAAAGGGATATTTTTATTTTCTTTCTCTAGTAACTCTAGCTAAGTTACTTAAAAAAAATAATAAAATTATTTTATTTTCACAGGCTATGGCCGACTTACGCGAGCGCACATAACAATATAGGCACTTTGGTGGGCGCTGAAAGTGCTGAACAACACTTCTTACAAGCTATCAAGTACAACAGACACCATGTTAACGCGCACTATAACCTCGGAAAGCTTTACAAGTAAGTATTATATAAAATAATATTTGGGACCGTTATGGTGGAATTATAAAAACGATGGTGCGGGTTTACTTCCTGATCGGGATCCTGAATTATTTTCTACCACTCAGTACGCCAGTTGGAGGGTACACGGAAAACAATGTGTTGATTTTAAATTTTCCTTGTCTATCTATCCTGCTACAGGATGAAACTGAATAATGTTATTACTGTGAATCATATCTAATTATGAATTTTTCAATTTTAATATTTATATAATAAGTTAATTTTTCGACTCACTTTATAGTCAAAAAGTGTCGAAAAATTTATTGACGCTATAATTAAGTAATATAATTGTATAATATTATATTTCATTATATATCGTGTTAACTTTAAAATTTTCGATATATCGACTTAAATTTTAAAAAAATATATAATACTTTTGATACATCCGTTGAATATATTTCCATTCATCAAGTAGTGCATTTCGTTTCAATTAGTTTTTACGTATTCAATTTCATATACAGCGTGTGATTTAATTGGAACTTGTTTTATATATTTTACACTGGCGATTCGCCCTGACTTTACTTGGATTAAATAAAATATATATTTTTTCATGAATGCTATGAAATAGGCAGACTAAAGAAACGGTCAAAAATGTATGTCATCTTTTTAGGGTAAAACGGGAGTCTATTACCACCGGGTGGGTATACCTCATGAACTTCTCATGACATTTTCACAGATAACATAATTCTATTGCCGCTATACCAATAAATATTTGGAAAAAAAAAATCAAATATTCCATGTAAATATTACATTTGGTTTTGAAGAATTTGAAAAAAGAAATCAAAATCAGCTTCACGCTGTATCCCGCACACAGGTTAGGCAGAGTGAACCTAGTGTTAAGACAGTCCATTCTCCACTTTTTGGCGTATTCTGAAGGTATTGCGTGTTAAGTGGCGGAACTTAACGCTGCACTCCGCCTCGACACCAGAGCGAAGAAATGAAAATATAAATTTAAATAAATATTTCACTTCCTCGAGTGGGGATCGAACCCACAATCGTAGCATTGCAGTCACACTCTTGTGCCGCTACGCCACGAAGGTCTGGAACTGAAGAATTGGTTTTGCTTAATAAGTTAAAATAAGTAGGTATGGAGAGAAATGTAATATTTAAACTCCTATTGATAGTTACAATAATATCTCTAATCAAGTTTCGGTCCAATCGCTGATATAAATAAGAATATACCAGCATGAGATCCAACCGAGGACCACTTGTGGGGAAAGGGGAATCCACTGGTAAAAGCCAGTATAATAAATTTAATTAAACATGCATAGTTTCCGGCAAAGCCGTCAATATTTAAATAACAAATATATATATTATACAACTATTTATTTTAATGAAATATTTAAACGAAATATAATTTAATTTCAAATATCATTAATAACACAGAACAAATTGCATAAATTCTATAAAACCTAACCACATCGTTCCAGTGTATTACTATAGTGGTCGTTTGAACGCTAAATAATGAGAAGTTTAATTAAATTATGCATAAATAATGATTGCAGTCGTAATAGCAATGGGGTAGCATCTGATTGTAAACATGATGGTCGTGAGTTCATTTCCCAGTTGGGGTAAAGATTTTATTTAAAATTTTTCATTATCTCGTTTCGGTATAAGCAGCGATTATTTTTGCCACTAGACACAAAAATAGTGGTGAATATAGTACAGATACTAAGTTCCCCCTACTACCCATATAAAAAAAAAGTGCGTGAAGAAAGTAAATAAATAAAACAGTTTGATTATAAGTACGATAGTCGTGGGTTCGAGTACCACTCGGAGGTATGAACTGTTAAATATTTTAATTTATTGAAAACGGACCAAATAATTAACATAAATGGACTAATATTGTGTCAGTTGCACGCTGTATCCCGCACACAGCAGGGTAGGCAGAGGGAACTTAGTGTTAAGACACTCGGTTTCACACTTTCTGCCGAATTCTGGAGGCATTGCGTGTTGAGTGGCAGAACTTAACGCCGCGCTTTTCCTTGACACCAGAGCGAAGAAATGGAAATATAAACGTAAATAAATATTTCACATCCTCGAGTGGGGATTGAACCCACAGCCGTCGCGTTGCAGTCACACCCTTGTGCCACTGGGTTACGACGGCTAATATTGTGTATTTTACTAATTTAACTAATAGTTTTACCTATTATATGATTTAACTTAGTAAACAAGCAATTAACTTTCCTTAGGAAGAGTGGTCGAACATCGCAAGCGATCAAGATGCTGGAACGCTGTATAGTGTTACAGCCTCGCTTCGTCCAAGCTCACGTAGAACTGCTTACTTTGAAGCCTGAGACTGAAAAACAGAAAATACTAACAAGGCTCGTGGAACTTGAGCCTAATAATTGGGAACATTATGTGCTTTATGGGAACTGGCTGAGAACGAGAGGTGAGCCTATTTTAAAACTTTAACGTAAAGTAAATTTTATTGAAATAGTTTATTTTATGTCAAAAAAAATATTATTATAAGGAATGAAATATTTAATAATTCCATTTCTTCGCTCTGCTGTGTCTGCTGCACGGAGTGTCTTATCACTAGATTCCCTCTGCCCACTCTGCTGTGAGCGGAATACAGTGTGATGATGATTTAATGTAAATATATTTTAAATAACATGTATACTATAATTTGCATACGTCTAAATTGTAATACAAAGTTTGATTGCTTATGCTACAAGCTTTTATTTAACTTGCCGTGTAAGTTTGTGTGTTAGTGCATATGGAATCTTGTAAGCTCAATTTGACCTACTTCCTAAAGTCCGATTGGGCTAAGTTCTGATGACATTGAAATTACATATAATTATTATTTTTGTCAGTACATAAAGTCTAAAACAATAAAATTTTGCAAGTGCTCGTAAGAAAACAAAGCGTGGCGTTGAGTTCCACTACTCAACACGTAATGTCTTGAAATTTGGGCGGACAATCGGTAACGGAATGTCTTAATACTAGCTACCCTCTGCCTATTTTACTAAATGTAAGGTACAGAATGAAGCTATATAAAAATAAACTTGCCAAATATAAACCTTAACTAAATATTCAAGAATATTTTAGTAAACTAGTCAACAAGAATTCGTCTATCATGGAATATTAGAATACTGATAGGCTCATTCAAAGTTAATACTTAAATACTTTACCCTTTTAACTTTGAACCTTTAACAAAAGCCTTAATAAACCTGATAACATAAATATCGATAGAACTTTCAAACGCTAAACGTTTATCTTTCATATTTAGCGTAGATGTTACAAGTTTCATTTTTTATTGTTATAACAATTTTTAAGCTATCTGAGCCTAATCCTTTACAGGTAAGTCGTATCTTAGTTCCACAGATTGAATTTTGATAGTAAAAATATTCTAAATTTATAATGAGAATAGTTTGCTCCAATTTAATAAATAATTTAATTTAGTTTACAAAATTGAAATTCAGTTTATGTTTCGTAAAATATCAATATTATTTTCCTACTACAGGTTTACCAAGTGGAGCGGCGAAATATTTCTTGGAAGCGACAAGACTTAGTTTCAAAAACCGTAACTTTGACAGGACAGTCAGAGGAGATCTAATATCTTTTAGATCGACGGCCCTCATGTATAGAAGTTTGGGACAGAAATCAAGAACGTTACAGCTTCTAACAAGGTATATACTTATTTATTTACTTATATACATAAAAAAATATTTGGCTTCAAGCTGTATTTCTTTCCTACCTAATGTTAAAGCACAATGTTCCTTCAAGATATATATTCGTTGAGTAGATGGACTCGACGCAATCGAGGATATGAATGGTTTTCATCTCTTCGCTCTGGCAATACGATAAAGTGAAGAGTTGATCTCCGCCATTTAACGTGCAGTGCCTCGGATATGAGACAGAAAATGAGGAAGAAGAAGTAATACAAGAATACCAACTCTGTTGTATGAAGGATAAAAGGACAACAAAAAACTTATTCTAAAATTCCATGGGAACATCCCATAAATTGACTTACGCTAGGGTTAGGGTTAATATAACAAAATATCATAATTTCGTTAAGAGAACCAAGCAAAAAACAGAAAAAAACTGGGAATATAACGAACATAACAATAAGGATAGGTGGTAGACATAAGGGAGAAAATACAAAAATTTGTTTCGGGTTGTGTGAGCTTAGGTAATTGGAACGGAGCCGCGGGCAATGAAAAATTTCATAACTTTGCCTCGAAATACACTATGTACTCTTATATATATAAAATTTTACTTTTAAGAATTATGTCTGTACGTGATTTTTTGTTCACGCAAAGTCTTTGTCTCTATAAACCTTTTGCTTTCGATTAAATGAGATATGGAATTTACTCTTTCGTGGCTGTTCTGGCGAAGGGGGATTTGAATGGAAGCTAAGGGCAATCATATTTAAATTATTTTGAATGTCATACAGGGGATACCACACTGCTACATGCGGTATACAGTGTGAAGCCTAAAAAAAATATAAATTCCCCGAGTGGGAATCGAATCACCACCGTCACGTTTACAGTCACCGCTGTGCCTGTAACCATCAATCTATCATAATCTATAAATCATTTCATAATTCAATCATGATTCCATTTCACAGGTTTTTTGACAGGACAATTGGTTTCGCGTAAATACTTTTAAGTTTAGCGGCATGTCTACGTTTTTAAAAATATCTCTTACAATTTGAGAAAGTGAAGTAAGAATAATTCAATACAAAAAAGATGATGTTTTTTATTAACCACAAACATATTATTGTTCCTTTTTTATTTTATTATTTACCGAACAAAGCCCTCGTTCGACTTATAGACACGTAACGCTCATTGTTTTATTTCACAGAAACACAAATATATTTTTTTATTGATATTTGATATCTTTTTTCTAAATCTTTATTGAAATTGATACCGAATCGTTGATATCAATTTCATTAAAATATATATTTTATTCAAAATCAGTTTCTTGTTCTTAGAATGATATCTGATCCTTTTTAGAACAAAAACATTTGTGCTATTTGTTAGAATTAAATAAACACTGGTTAAATTTTGTAAAAGCTTTATTTAATGTTTATCCAGAATTACAATACGATAAATAAACTATTGTAACTATTATTTTCTAAATGTTTTGGAAACTTACAAAAAAAACAGTATCGGGACTCGAACCCGCACCGGATCCTTCACCAAGTATGACATACTTACGCTCTTAATGAGCTACGCCAAAAGTCTAATACGCTTGTTACAGTGTATTTTTCTGTATTCAACATTTTTTTATTATACCTATCAATAGACATAAAAATGAAACTACTTTAGACATTAAAATTTTACATGCAAATAGATTAGGGATTGTATGGGAACACTAAGAGGAAATCTCTGATTGACGTGCATTCGATTCCCAATTGGGGGAATGAAATATGGGAACAACGACTTGTTTTAAATAAAATAATGTTAAATATGCTATAATAAAACAAGCATACATAACGTTGAAGTAACCAACCATAAAAGAAAATAATTTAACTAAAGAGAGGACCTTGATGATTTTCTTTCAAAGCCGTGGTTTTACCTAACTCTAAACTATTTTCTTTGAAAATTGTCTAGACTTTTAAGTAACTGTATGAGATATTCCCCTTAGGATACAGAACAGGTACTTTGCGAAAAGTAAATAGCATATTATGTAATGTACGTACGTACTTTGATATTTCGTGGGCAGTATATATTTTTTTTTTTTAATTTCTCTTCGTTTTTTTCAATGTTAAGGCAAGAGTGTGACTGTGGACGCGACAAATTGTGGGTTCGATTTCCGTTCGAGAATATGAAATATTTAATATTTTCATTTACACGCTCTGGCAATGAGCCAAAAGCGCGGCGTTGAGCCCCGCAACTAGAAATGTCTCAAGAATTAGGAGTAAAGAGGGCCGGTCCACTCTTTCTCACTACCGCTCGTTGGTGATCACTAGCTATTCAAAATTCTCTCGTCAGTCTCGTATACAAAATTATTTATTTATCTATATATTAAATATTTCAGAAGTGTCGTCTGTGCATTGTTTGCCTGTCGTTTAGGAACGTAAAGCTATGGCCAATTATTATTTCTAAAATATCAACACACCAATTTAATTACGCAGTATTTTAACAGTATGTTTTTAAGTATTTAAATAACAGAAAGCGTATTTCACTAAGTACAAAAAATGATAATAAACGCTACATTACACTTTAAACAAATTAGAAAATCCATACTATTTTTGTATCGGCCAGTATAAAATGAACTTTTTTTTCCTTTTCAACGTAGTAACATTTATAAAACAATAAAGGTTCACCCTATATTGGATACGTAACCGATCAGCAATAAAGGCGCGGTAGCGGCAAGTAAAATGCTATTGAATTGCTTAGTGAAGAGCCACTAGCATTGTAAATATTTTAAGTGGAAAATACTTTTTAAACATTTGTTATTTAATTTATTATACTGGAATTTTAATTAGATCGGTGTTGATTGTAATGATTGTAAATACTCGAGAGTATAAATTATTTTTTTCTTTACTCTGCTAACATGAAAAAACGCGGCGTTAAGTTCCGCCTCTCAACACGCAATATGTTGTCCTAAGTTCCATCAGATTACCATTTTGTATGTATATATGTAACACAACAAGAAGCTTAAAAAAATGGAAAATGAAGAATGCAGTATCTTAAAAGACTCTTGATTTACTCTGGATTATTTTAGAGGTTAAATAGAGAGAGAGTCTAATTGATATTAATTGAAAAAAAAAATAGTTAAATATTATTATGCCACGAGGCTATAAGCAATCAATTTAATTATAAACTTAGTTTTGAAATTCATCGCTAGTAGATTCTAAGCATACCTACTAATTAGTAGAATTGATAACAAAGGATAGTTTTGGTATCTCTATTTAAGTTTCATTTAAAGATAGGGAAACAAACATTGTACTATTGTAAATTACTTAAGTGATTATTGAAATTTTGTCTTTAAGACAACTGTAAATGTATATCTTCTATTTGCTAGCTATTTTAGATAGCAGATTCTAATACAGGATGTCAATTATTATAATAATATATTACTTGACACTTTTTTTTTATCACGCTGTATCCCGCATGGAAAAAATTAAGAAAATCGTAAACTTTGTCATGTTACCGGAGCAACAAAAAATAATCCATTTTCCAATTTGGAATGGAACCCACAACCGTCGTGCTTACTGTCACATGTAATACCAATGCGTAACGATAGTCTCTACTTTACACTTTACTCACATATATCTAGTGAGATACTCAGAAAGAATTTAGTATAAAAACTCATTTTTCACACACCGCGGCAGTGTTTCCAGGTCGGTACGGTACCTTCAAGAAGCGCGTCTATCTCCTCCTCAAAGGCCGACGACGCACCTGTAGCTCCTCTGGTGTTGCACGGGGTCGTGGGCGGCGGTGTTCCTTAAAAAAAAAGTCATTGTTCTCATATATAATGAATGATAATTTTTATATAGATGGCATACGTGGCGCCGTGGCTGGCCTAGCTCAGCGGCAGCGCACACCTACCTGCGGGACTGGCGACTCAAGCTGGAACTAGAAGGGCGAGTCAAAATATACTCAAAGGCTGTAAATCCCACTGTAAGTAGTGTTATAGTGATTTCTATATTAATATCTAAATATAGTGATTTTCTATATCACTAGTTTGACGCAAAAACGACGTAATTGCACGTTTTTTTAGAAATAAATTAAATAATACAATGTGGTAAGAATATTTACATAATTTCATTACATCTCCTGTAATTCTATTGTTTTACCAACTGAGCCACGTATATAATATTTTTATTTAAGCATCATTTGATCAATAAAAAATACTAAAGCAGGCGATAAATAAATAAATTATTTGAAATAGAATTTAAAAAAATCGAAAAATAGTTCTAATATTAATTTGTTTTGTTTAGAAATCAACAAAGTGCTTCGACCACTCTCAACTAGCAGTGAGTGCTGCTTCAAGAGAAGAGGACTTGAGAAACAAAGAAAGATCAACTAGTGACGAAATAGTAAATAGAAGGGACGGTGTCAGTGATAATAATGTGATAGTCGATAATCACTCGTGTGATACAAAAAATTGTGCTAAAAAACGCAATTTGTCAATATCCACTCAAATAAAAACAATACATAACAAATCTGAAATAGGACTCAAACAAAAAAAGTGTACAATGCATAGGAAAAAAACTGTCAAAAATAAAGATGTGCTGCCGAACATAGCACCGCTTGCTGAACACATTTTGATGAAGACATTTTAGTTTTGTACGCTTCTAGTTTTGATCAAAGTGACAAACGTGTGGTTCAAAGTGAACTTGGTCTTTGAAAATATCAGTGAGGTTAGTTGTAAAATACGCCGACAATACCGCGTGGTTATAAGATAGGTGAAGTTTTCGATATGAGAAGTTTCTATTTTACAACATAATTATATACAAAATTAATATTAAAAAATAATATTGAAGAAAATGCAAACAATTTATACAAAAATTAAAAAAATAATAAGTTCTATGTCAAGTATTGGTGTTAGAACATGGTCCTTCGAGCAGGATAATGGATGTAAAGGGAAAATTTCTCATATCGATAAAATTAGATAGGAAACTAATTCTAAAGACAATTTTGTAGAAAAAAAGTTATATTTTTGACGAATTATAGTCGATCGACGACGACTTGAGTCGATTACGACGACTGCGTTAGTTTGATAATGTAACGGTTTTTACGCTAGACTAGGTAACGTTAATTAAATTACAACAATACTTTTTGTTAAAGAGCTCAATTAAAAGTTGTTTAATATATTTATATTACATTCAATATTGGTACTTACCACAATATATATTTATATCATTTTACCATAAAGAAAAAAAAGTAAATTACAAAAAACATAATATATGTACGTATTTCTTTGTCCATAATTAATGTATTAACTATAAAACATATAATATTGACTTTCTATGTATTTTTTTCAACCTGTAAACGAGACAGCTATTAGTTCTCTCCCCACTCGCAGGAATTAATTATCTTCTCTCAACACACAGTGTCTCGAAATTTGAGCGGAAAGTGGGGAGCCAAGTGTCTCAACACTAAGTTCCCTCTGCATACTTATAGAGGAAGGAAGGGAGGAATACAGCGTAAACTTAAAAAAAAAAACTAAATCTCTAAGAGAAAGTATTGTAAAGCACGGCTAAGAAACCCACTACATACCGCTTGGCCTTCAATAATCACATATACGTTATATATAACTCAATTCATCAATACTTATCTCGAACATGAGTTACTATAGAAACGCTCACTACAAGAGCTATCGTAACGAAGTACTAAATTGTTATAATACCAATGAAAATGTCATATAAATGTTTTACGCTTCGCTAGCCACTATCGAATTATTCGTAACTACTCGATTTAGAAATATGACTGGTGTATGAGATTTAATGTGCTCGCTATCGAATATCGACAACTCATGTTAGAGATGGTCTTCATATTTCAATAATGTATATATTATTTTTAAGGGTAGACTAAAGGCACTTGACAATGCTTTGAATGTACTGAGAATAAACGATTGAACTATTGGCGTTTGTTTTATTTTGGATGTCTGTATTTTGTATATACTTCAGCTATTTTCATAGCATTATGTCTTACGGCCTATTATTTTGGGGCAGTGCCGCTGACATAGGTACCATTTTTGTGCTCCAAAAACGGGCAGTCCGAGCAGTCTATAAAATGGGTCCACGGGAGTCACTAAGAAATAAATTCAAAGAGGTTAACATCCTC
Organism: Heliconius nattereri; assembly: GCA_013403645.1. Taxonomy (NCBI): domain Eukaryota; kingdom Metazoa; phylum Arthropoda; class Insecta; order Lepidoptera; family Nymphalidae; genus Heliconius; species Heliconius nattereri. Next base: position 10,516,818 of record JAAIXI010000236.1, read on the forward strand.
ACACTACATTCCCAATATATTTACGACAACTTAGTATATGTGCATAAAAATATTAATAAATTTAATAAAAACAGTGATTTCCATCAACGTAATTTAAGAAATAACAATAAGCTTGCTGTGCCCTTCTCTAGGCTCCATAAAGTGTCTCACTCATTCGTAGGTCAAGTATACACTTTCATAACAATTTTCCAAACGACGCACACAAGTGAAATTTACGTAATTCGTGACCAGTATTCAAAAAATAAAGTTAATCTAATTAAAAAATAGTAACCTAAATTACATACTAGATTCCTTTATCTATCTTTTGGTGGCTAAAGAAAAGCTTAACACTTTTTATTTTATTACTTACACATATCAACAATCATAGTATCAGTTTGTACTATCTTTAAATCACGTTTGATATTTTTTTAGTGGATATGAGAACTAAATAATTATGGATTCCATATCTTCAGGTAAAAGTCTTTATAAAAAAATTATAAAATACTTAACATTAATTACGATTATGAAGATACATCGTTTTAAGCTTAAGGCGATATTTCGTTAATTATTTTTATTATCATAGTAAAAATGTCTGTACTCAACCACGCTCAACCGGTATTTTTTTATTAGTTAAAAAGAAAAATTTCAGTAGTTTTCATTTGGTACTAAATTTGGCTGCGTCTACTTGCGAAAACTCTACAAAATGTAATTTTAAAAATATTAATAACACTCTCAGACGGTTCCCATTATACTCGTAGTGCACCGATTAGCCGAAGAAAATTGGTAAGTTTTACTCAATGGATGATTTATAATGACCACAGAACTCGACTTTACCTCAAAAACAAGTAAAGTTTTATCGTCACGATTGGGCTGAGATCCGAGGGCCCCCAGATCTATGTCATTTTAGCAAAGCTGTAATTTTGCATATAGTAATCTAATATGTAGACTGTAGGCGAACTTACTAACTCGAAAATGGGGTTCTTTCAAAGACAACTCCATAAAGGTACTAGGTCTCTGTCTAGGAGGATGATTGCTACTAAATTACGTGGAATTACGATTGGGGGCCCTAGGATCTTGACTACTAGATGTTATAATCCTCTGAAAAAACCAGAACCTTCTAAAAAAGAGTATTTGCGACTAATTAAAACAATATTTAGATAAATAAATATATTTTGTTAATATTGACCGGCTTTTAAGTAAATTTCACCTGTGTGCGACGTGTTTAATTTATCACTGAACAAATTTAAAAAAGTGGTTAAGCACAGGCTCTGTCAAAAAGCATATTACTCTGTTAAAGATTATGTTCGCGATAAAAATGTTTGGAAATGAGTTGCTCTATTTCTAAGTTAAAATTGTTAATTGTAATTTGTAACAAATATTGGCAATTGAAAAGAGTGGCCATGAGTGTCTTTGCCTGTATCTCAGATACCTGTTGATCTCATGAGCTCAACTATTTGAACGGGCTTTTTTCAAGTCAAAATTGCACATTTTTGTTTTGGTTATTTTGTTTTTAAATTTTTTCCACTTTTATAACATGTCCAAGTAAATGTTAAGCATTTTTATGGTATAAAGATACTTTGACTTTGACTTTGATGGGTAAATTATTTTTATTTGAAGCTCGTTTTTCAAGTCAAGCTATGAATTGAATAAGTCAAAAAAACCTGATTTTTTTTCTTCGTGACCCAACCCAGTAAAAAATTATGTAAGTAACTAGCGTTCATCTCTGGTTTCGACCATGTCTAACGAAAATGATTAAGAGTTGTGTATGACAGATTCAAAATGCCCGAGCTATCTTTGACCGTAAGTATACTGATTTACAAAAAACACATTTTTTTTCAGCTTCAAAATTTTTTCCATTTTTCTTCATATTTCATTCTTCTTCTTTACTTCTATATTTTTCTTTTACCTCAACGCTGTATCTCATATATTAGCAGTAGACACTTTGTGTTAAAATACTCAGTTACGCACACATCACGCAGTTATGACACTACTCTCGTTGTGTCTTGTTGGTAGTGGTGGATTGGTATCACCAGAGCAAATTAGTCGATAAAAATAAATGAACATTTTTAGAAAATATATAATAAATTTGAGATTTGAACCCGCGGCTCTTCTAAGCCGTCCAACTCCTAGTTTTTCTTTCCATATAGTAAGTGTAGAATAACACTTACTATACCATAGCATAGCTTCACGCTTTCCATAGTGGAAATCGTACCTACAGTCATCGCGTTTACACTGTTCCCGTGCATTACGATGGCCTTAAAATAAATGAACTAAAAATAAATAATTGCCTACAATTAAAAACAAAATAGTTTATTTTGATTTATTTCTCTCCAAACACGCCATTGTGAAATATACTACCGATCAACTTAGATAGGCACATTTGTTTTACACAATTTTTGAGCCCAGTATTGCATTTTCGTGAAATAAATACAATAATTGATAAAATAAAAAAAAGTAATAATTATTGTAATTTAGGTTTCTTTACGTCATACTACAAATAAGTGTGTTAGAAGAAAATATTGAAAATGTCGGCCGGGTTTCCAAATATGTTTAATACTAAAGACCTATGCGACTTAATGACAGTTTCATTAATTCATTCAGCTTAACAAAAAAAATGTTTAAAAATCACGAAATACAAAGATCTTATTAAAACTGAAAAAAAAAAAATTTAAATATAAAAAAACTGTGTTCAAAATAAGATACGAGTAATTTTAAAGTAATACTAATATTTACTATGCAATTCTAATTTTATTTTAGGAATTGAACCCGCTACCTTCACATTTACAATACATATCTTATTATAACTATTTAGTAAAAAAATATATTTTTATTGTAAGTAAAACTTTCACTCTGTTTCTCCCTTACTACCCAATTTCCGAGACAATGCGTGTTGAGTAGCGAAACTCAATGCCACGATATGTCTACTAGAGCGATAAATTAAATATATAATCATTCCATTTTTAAATTATATATTAGAGGCCTTAGCGCAGGGGTCTATGCGTGCGACTGTAAATGCGACAGACAGGCTGTGGGTTCGGTTCCCACTCGAGGAAATAAATATTTTATTTTTTTCATGTCTTCGCTTTGGTAATGAGCAGCAAATAAGCGTAGCATTGAATTCTTTCACTCAACATACAATGCGTCCAGAATTCAGCGGTAAAAGGCGAACGAAAGTATCTTAATTGAAACGGAGTGTCTTAACACTAGGCTCCCACGTTTCCTCAAAACATATATATTAAGTTCCATATAAAAATATCATTCCTTCAATTATATCTACTAGACAGGAAAAAAAGGAATTTAGATTAAAATCCTATAAATTGAAAGTTAATAATAACATACTTAGCGCTACGTGAAATAGATAATTAATTAATTACTGAACGTAGTAACTTTATTAGTATTAAATTAGAAATTATATCTCGCTTAATAAGCGATTTATGATTGTAAACGAATGCACTGAATGATCATTTCTTCAATTATGACTTAGGAAGTCCTAGGTTTCAACTCTTGCTACTATTTGTGTATAATTTTGTCATCATACTTTAATAGTTTTAAGGTTTTGTGACCATAGGCCTATGATTAAATAGGTTATAGACTTCCTTAGCAAGTTAGCTATAAAACTCTATAAAATATGTACATAGTAGAGCTATATAGAATATAAAATTAAGTAAAAATTATTTAAATAAATATTATCCTTGTATTTTTAATTCTTAATTTAATTTCAAAATTAATGTCTGTAATGATATATTTACTACAGATAAGAATAATTTATATAGTAAATATAAATTAAAATAAAATATTGGCCACCGGTATGTTAAAATATCAACATTTTCCACCAAACATATCCGTATGCCAATTTTAGTCCCTTGTCTTAACGCCTTTTAAAAATAAACATTTCACCAATCGACCTGACACGAGACTCAAATGTAACGAAGAAAATACGAAGAAAATTGTAAGAATTCTGTTTCTGTAAGAATTTCCTTACATCACGAGCTCGGTTTAAAAATTCAACACCCTGCATCCGTATCTGTACGTAGATAGGACAGGAGGGTCTTGTAAGTCTAAATTGAAAATGCCTGAAACTACACCACTCTACATTGACCGGTTTAACCTTTTTCCCAAATGTAAGTGACAGACAGACAGATATTGTGGCTTAAGATATGTAAATTAGTATGTTTTTTCTATAATATTATATTCCCATTAACTTTAAATTACAAATTGCAAAGCTATCTCTATTATTGCGTTGTTTTTAATATCATATGTTTTTACCCTATTGCGGCGAACTCCAAAAAAGAAGGGTTATGTTTTAGCGTACAAATATATATACGAGTACATGTATGTACGTTTCTTTGTTTCCTTGTAACTCTTAAACCAGTGACTAGATCTCGATAAATGATACGTCCTTGGATTTGTCTTTATGGCACGAGTCGCAGTCGTTTTTTTTCTTCACTTTATGCCAACTTTCAAGACATTGCTTATTAAGTGACGCAACTAAACGCTGTACTCTGTCTTATCAGACTGTGAATATAAAAGTGAATATAAAAAAATACATAGACGTCAGGATCAGAACCACGTTGCACAAAAAAACAGCGCCAAATCCATATTACAAATATTATTTAAACCAAAGCGATTATCTAACACAGCTACATAGCCGGCATACTTCTACAATATTCATATAATTTAAAAATTATAAAGCGCTATAAGCTCATCTGTTTATGAAGGGGTTAAACAAACAACTATCGCGAGGGTCCTCACGCACCAGTTCGAGTGCGCGTGCATTTAACGATGCCCAAACTTAGCTTGATTTACGATGGAACTTGTGATCTTCAGATTGTTTTTATTGTCTAAATGTTAAGTTTTGCTAAAATACTGAAATATTATTTGGGCCCATTTTGGCGCAGGACTCTTACTGCGAGTGTAAACGCGATAGCTTGTGGGTTTGATTCCTGCTCGAGGAAGTGTAATGTTTCATATTTTCATTTCATTGCTCTGATAATGAGTTTCACCACTCAATAAGCGATTCTTCTAGAATTCGACGGTAAGTGGAAAACGCAAGTGTTTCAATGGAAATGGAGTGCCTTAACATTAGGTTCCCGGGTTCCCTGTGCCTACCATGCTATCTACGTGGTACAGCGTGAAGCTAATATAGTTTAGTGAATAACTTATGACAATTTTGTAGCTAAATGATAAAAGGTCTTAGACCTTAAGCAGTAGTGTGAGAAATAATAAAAAAAAATCAAAATGCCAAAACATTCTTGTTCCAATATGATGGTTTTAAATTCGAATCCTACGAATACCAATGTATATTTCATTACTACTTAAATAAACATGTCGATTAGTTTCACTTTATATGTTACACATATTATCAAGTCTATCTGTTATTAATATAAAATAGATAGTACCAAAATTGAACTCACGACCACCATTTAAAGCTAGACATGAGCCACTGAGCCTGCATACTCATTATAGCTAATAGGATAATCTATTAGCTATAATCGATGATATTTAATCATCAATGTCGTCAATTCCAAGCTAAACCCTGTAGGCATCACTCATTCCGGTCTCATAAACCTGTTGGTCGTTACAATGTGATAATTAACTCATGCAGTAAATCAGTACTAAGTCACTGGACTAGCTGGTGGACTGTGTGCTAATGTGACGAGTAGCCTCTAATGTGCAAGCTGTAAGCGGGACGGATGGTGTGGGTTCATTTCCCTGCGCTGGGTAGGCAAAGGGACGCGTTGAGTTCCGCCAATGCCTGGAACTCTTGTAAGTAGTGGAACACGGCGCGTCTCTCTGCCTATACTGTTACATGTGTAAAATAACAAATATTTTAAATATTTCATTTGTCTTGTATTGGATAAATATTTTTAATTTCATACAAATGAAGGAAAATCACGGGTAAGCGAACTTAGTATGAAGACGCACCGTTTCATACTTTCCGGGAAGATCTCGAGTCATTACTGTGTTGACTGGCAGACTAAGATCCGCCTTGTTTCTGGAGCGAGAAATTGAAAATAATTCATTACCCTGGGTGGAAATTGAACTCAAAACTATCGCTTTTACTATCGGAAGTTATTTTGCTACTTCGAAAAAAATAATTTCCAACATCAAACGCACAAACTCTGTATAATAAAAAAGACAAGCACTAGTAAGCCATAAAGTTTAATTTAAAAGGTGCATTTACATATACATTGCACTTGTCGCCATTTGAAATAAGACTAAACTGCGGTAAGTAAATGCGTCATTAAAATATACTTGCATGAAGTGTTTTTTATAGTAACCACATAACCCTCAGTTCTAGCCTTTATATGAATTTAGATAAGATTTTATAAATCTTTTAATGTTTTACAGAAATTATTCACAGATGTTGTATTTTTGTTCTTTAAATCTCATTTTTTCAAATTGTATTTCTGTAATTTACTATATATTTTTAAATTTTACATTCTAAATTCATGCATACATATATAAACAGGAAAGTTAAGCAATAGGTACAATTGTTTGTTCTTAAAACAAAAATGTAGAAGACGACAACGTTGACGAAGATGTTAGGATAAAAAGGAGAGAAAGGAAAGTGGAGTTAATCGTAGTAGAGGCCTTTAAGCCTGTACGTGGTAAGTAAGGAAGTACTACTGTGAACTCTTCATCAAGCAACGCGATAGGTGAACACTGAGTGACGGTCCAGTTAATCCATAGAATGCGTCAAGTAAAAGTATTCTCTGTAAAGTATATAGGTAATTAGTAGCAATAATATTTCTGTTTTCTCAATTTAGTAGCCTGGAGAGCAATTTAGTTCATGAGATGATCAACTTTGTGAATTTTATATTTTACTAAAGGAAAAAGGTTCACTATTGTTTTTACATATACGTATTAAGTAAAAATGTTAATTTTGTAATACCTCTGCCTCCCAATAATACAATAAAGTCAAAAACAGTTTTATTAGTAGCAGCTTCAAGAAAACTCACAATCAAATCAAGTGTGACCAATAAACAACGCCTGTTGTTCGAGCAACTTCTTCAAACTTTGGAACATGTGATTCCCAAGTCCCGGGAAAAATAAATTTCATTCTGAGGACAATTCCTTAAATAAAACTTTATAACATTTATTCTGTAACATATTTATTTTTATATCCTTATAAAGCTTCTAGATATTTATTAAATATGGGAATTACTGTCAGAAAGAAAAATACGTTAATACCAATTGATGTAATGTCAAAAATTGAATAAATTTTTCACTAATTAAGAAACCTTACCTGCTAAATTAGCTTAAGCAGGCGGTGAAACCGGTAACAGGTAAATGTTATCGCTATCTTTCGATAAATGAAATTATATACGACAACTTAGCTGTATCGGTTGATCTTTGTTATTTCGATCATAAAAAAGGTAATTTTAAAGTGTTTTACAATAAAATTAATTAAATATATCTTCAGCATTCTTCAGAAATAGTAATTCCAATTCGCCTTTTAATAAGCAATATAATATATTCCAATTCGCCTTTTAAAAAAAATGGAGCAAAAAAAAAGCATTATATTATACTAATATATGTCATAAGAAGTATGCAGAATGTAAAGCGATCGACGGATCACTCCCTGTATATATATATATATATATATTTTTAGAAAGAAAACCGGATTCTTGACGAAAATTTACAAATACGTTCGGAAGTTAAGTCAAAAGTTTCGTTTATTGGTGCTTGTTGTTTACTGGTGACATTATCCTATTAATAAAATCAGTTTGCTTAAATAACAGATTGTACGCCTCCTAAACGCTCCATAAGTCAAAATTATGGCAGATTGCCAAAAGTTATCTTCGAATATCAAAAATAAATTGTAAAAAATGTAAAAACTTCGACTTTGAGCTCAAGCGTATTAGTTCAAAGAGATATTTTTTCCAGATTTGATCCAGAAAATATTGTTTCTACGTTTCTGAGTCACTTGCAGATAATTAGTAGATTTATTCGGCGCCGTTTATGAAAGTTGCAATCATGGAAGTGCATATATTAAGTTGCAGACCAGAGTGTCTTAACACTCGGCTTTCTCTGCCTATCCAGCTAAGCATATAGCTTGAAGCCTACCCAAAAACAATTTACTTCTTAATTATCAATCGCAAAGTATTTCAAGCAATAAATTAAATCATAAAAAAACAAACAAAAATACAAAAGTAACGGTATATTAAGAGCCATAAGACATTATAACATTAAATATTTCAAAAAAATCTGACAATTATCATTCTTCATACTTTGTTTTATTCTGCTTTAATTTTTTTTCCGCTCTTTGTCATCTCCCTTCGCAGTTCGTCTTTTGTAATTAAGTAATTATACAGATCGGCCAGATTACGTTAAAAATTAAAAGTCACTGTACGAAAATGGACGAAATTAAAGAAATTCCCTGTTTTGCTTATTTTTTCTTTTGGAGAATTATTATTGGAGAAAATTTAGTTAAAGACTACTCTGTTTTAATATTGAGGGGGTTGATGGAACCTAACGAAGCAATTTATCGAGCTAGATCGCAAAAGACAAAAGATGTATTTATAATATAATTTCTTTAAAACTTTCTTAAATGTATGTATGTTTTTTTGCTTACGGGAGCTTATGCACATCCTTCTTCCACGTTATATTCCACATAGAGGCCTGTAGGCAAAGTGTCAAGAACCGTTTTCCGCTAGAATTTGAGACATAAGTGGCGGAAACCCGGGTTTTCTCTTGATAGAGCAGAATTAATAATCAAGCAAAAACAAGGAAAACTTAAAATAATTAAATTTAACATAAAATATAAATTTTCATACTTAATTCCATTAAATATATGAACATACATATATAGCTTTGATTGAATTATATATTTATTGGTTGTAAGGCTATTAGGCGAGAGTGCCCTAATTCGTGATAATGCATGCCTGCATACTACAGGGAATTGTGCAGCTTTGGTAAATGTATGTGCATAGGCAAATTCACTTAAGAATAGGAGTTATTTCCTATGCTATACTAGGTACACATATACACACACACATATATAAATATATATATATATATGTCATCATTAATATATACAATCTTCCTAACATTTTTACTTGAAAGATTTTAATTTTCGAAATCAGTCCAGTAATTTGTATATACATTGTCTGTCTGTCACCCAGTAACGGAAGACTTTAATATATTAAATATATAAAAAAAACACCTCTAAAGGCGTTTAGTTTAATCTACAAAGGCAACCTTCCAAGTATTGTATTGTGAGCGAATTGTATGTAAATCAAACTGAAAGCGCTACAGGTATTCAATTTTTCTTTGCAATCGGAATCTTCTATAGCACAGAGTACAAAGGACTGTGTTTTCTAATACTCATTTTAGAGTGAAAAAGAGTGGTGATATGGGTGCATCTAGAGATATTTTCTAGAAGGAGCCTTGACTTTAGCTTTGAACTGATCATTCAGAACTTCGGGAGTGGACAACAGACTACTTTGAGACAGGCAAGTTAACCACTCCTCCTATTTCCACGTCTATGTATGGTAGACATGGAAATATTATTAGGATACACAGTTTCTCACTTTACTAATAGAGACTTAAGTACAATTGTGTACCAGAACCAGAACGAGTGACAATCAACCAGTGATAATCAAGCCTACAATCACCGTGTCTCACTATACCAGAATAACCTTAACTTGTTTAAATAAGTTTAATTAATACATTAAGTATTTGAACATTAACCTATCATACAGACAAAGTTAATTATATCATCCACTGTGCCCCAAGGGTTTATGCCACAAAGAAGCCCGCAACAAAAGATGTCAACAATCGTTGTGTGCAAACAGCGGTATTATATAGAGACCGCGATTTACTCTATTGCATTCAGAGTCGATCCCCGATGGTTGCCGGTGGTTGACGGTCGCTTTTATGTATTTAGACTTTGTCGGGATTAAAGTTAGTTTTGTAAATATTAGTATTAGCATATGGTTTAAAATATTAAAGTAGTTCTTTCTTCTTTAGCTTTTTAGCCTCACGCTGTATTCCGCACTTTCCGCAGGGTAACCAAAGGGAACCTATTGTTAAGACACTCCGTTTTTTATTTTACAACATATTTTTATTTTACAATATATTTGATATGCAATCAAAATTTTAAAGTATTTTACGGTATTCTGGTTTATAGCTCTTAACATTTTTTTTCTACTTCAACATTGGAAAATATAATAACTTACGGTATACGCTAAGCACATCGACAGGGCAAGTTCCGGTACATAAAATATTTTGAACCATCGAAAATTATGCGATAAATTTTGCTTGGATACTACGAAATAACCTACCCGAAACTAAAATGATAATGTTGCGTGCCGCCGCGCCATAATGGGGAAAGCGTCTGTCTCGCTAAACGAAGAACATTTATCAAATACAGTAAACATTTTAAAATATATAGTGTGTCTGTTAAACAATGGTTTGTGCGTATGTTTGTTTGTGTGGAAAGTTTTTAGCTGGTACTAGTATTTATTTATTTATTTATTTATTTATTGTACTGAAAACAACAGCATATTTTTAACTACTAATAAAAAAAAACTTGTACAAAAAAAAATAAAGCCAATTACAGTTTTCTACTTGTAAGTATCTAAGTACAGAGCCACACATCATTTAAACATCATCATCATTTAATAACATATTATTATTAAAAAAAAGATACATATTTAAATCTTTAAAAAAAGAAATAACAAATAAAACAATGCGAAAAAAAGACAAATAAATAAATAAGAAGAAGAAGAAGAAGAAATAAGAAATATGACCCATTTGTGTGTGTGTGTGTGTGTGTACATGTGTGTGTATGTGTGCATGTGTGTGTGTATAAAAATACAATCAATTATGTAGATTGAAACCGATTAATTGTGTTTCTTAAAGAATCTGCAGATAAATGGAAGAGATCAATAATATTAGATTTTTCTTTAGTAGGGTTCCGTACATCAGAATTATAAAATTTTAAGTTAGAATTTACGATACAAATAAAGGAAAAAATCGTACAACTCAAAATACATAGGTATTTCATAGAAAACATTAGAAATTAATATTTGTAATTCATTTCATACAAAATGAGTGCATAGTTATGGCCGACATTTGATTTTGTAAACTTGTGCTTGTTGTTCTTTCCGTTTATCTACTATCCTGAAATTGATACGGAAGCCCCGTAGAGCCCCGGAGCCCCGGAGAGCCCCGCCTCTGCCCCGGTGGGCAGGTCAAACTCGCATTTAACCGGGTTTTTTTGTTCTATTTTGGAATGTAAGTTATTCCTTTGGGTTTTCCTGCAAAGCAAGAAAGCAAGGAACTTCATATAATGAGGGACTCCAAGCCGCACTTTTTCCTTAGAGGAACGGAGAAATGAATCGCCTAAGCTTTGGTTATCTATCAAAGACTATAATATGAATTTTTAGTTATTATCAAAAAAAATTACACATTTGCGTACAATTACAACATTTATTAATACTAAAACACGAACAACACCACAGGAAATAACTATATCTGTAAAGTTGAACGTAAACCAGAACGTCTTAAACAGACATTAAATATAATATGATTTTAAATGGATCCGTTCGCCATTAGATTGTTGGATAGATAACTTTTGATATCATTCATACCTAGTTCCTATTTAAATATTTTCTGGGCTTTATTACGAAGGCCATTAAGCATCTAGTGAATTAAAAGGATTATATTGTTAGATTTTCGTTTCGTTGTTGCTCTTATATTTGTTGAAAAAGAAACATTTTGTAGGTATTGCGTATCAAGTGGCGGAACTTAACGCCGCACTTTGCCTCACGGTTTTATTACAACACCTAGAAAAGAAAGCTAAGCCTCAGGGGATTTGAAGTCAACGAAACGACCTGCAGTCCTGCAGTTTAAAGAATTGACAATAACCTGCAGTCTTAAAAATTGACAATAAAGTGGGGAACGAAGTGTCTCAACTCTCAACACTAAGTGCAGGAAAGGTAACGCTCTCAAGGACTCTGCTTTCCCTGCGTTTATACCTACTATCATAGTCTGCTCTTCATTTTATTTGCATTGTAATTTTCTCCGGTGCGGATGAAAGCGGATGGGATCGAGTGTGGTGGCAAGAATTGGGGTAGGCCTATTGTCCAGCAGTGGACAAAAGATGGCTGTCGATGATGATGATGATGAATTTTCTCTGATATGATACTTAAAGTTAAATATGGAAATTGAGATAGCATTTTAGTTGTATGTGGACTATTCACAAAATAAAAAATACATATTCCAACCAATTACTTAATATAAGACTAGAAAAGAAGCGATTTCTTTTAAAAGAGATACAAAAGAAACAAAGTAAATGTTCCAAAGAACTTAAGAACCAATTGGAGGAAGGCTAAACACGAGTTTAAAGGACAAGAGAGTCAAACAGCCGTTCAGCCGACTCGAAAGAGATCTCAGATATGCGATCCGCAGGGAAATGGAAATGCACTTAATGCATACGTAATCAAATTATCTCGGTGCGCGACTGGCTTGAGCTTGGCTGGCTCTTACACTGTACGTGGTTTTTTTTATTTGGTTTTATAGATTTTGGTGGTGGGTGGCTTAAATCAAGATCGAGGGCTTATTATTGTTATGAGGATGTTTCAATTTTCACTTGGAGAACTAAATTATATTTGATGTCTTTGTCTCTGATTACAAGACTAAGCGTTAGTTGAGTAAGATACTTAACCACTAGTTTCTCTCTGCCTACCATGTTTCGTGCTGGACACATTGTGGAGAAAAAAATATAATAAATATAGGTATATTCGTGATGCTTATATGTTTTTTTAGTTTGAAATAAATTCATTTAATATGTCCACCTTTTAACACATAATATCTTGAATCGAAAAAGTTTGTTGGTTAAATCTTAAGAAATACGGGATCAAAATGAAAAGAATGTTCCCATTAAAACATTTCCGTTCCTTACTTTCCGCCAAATTCTGAAGGCATTGCCGCGCTTTGACTAGATACCGCTACGTATAAAAATGATAACAATTATAATAATGACTCTTGGATTTTAGTCTAATTAGCTACATTATTTAATATAATCAATTAAATAGAAATGTGTGTCATTTATTTAAATTAAAATATAACCGCGTCCAATTATAGCATGAAATTCACTTACAAATTATTTAAAGTTTTCAAGTTGAATTAATAAAGCGAGACTCGGAGGAATTAAATGAATATTTAACAACGTATAATAAGTAGATGGTACGAACTAATTTTTTATTCATCTTATATAAACTGCACACAATTATTTCCATTTCTTCCACAATTTGATTTTATAATAATATTAAAATACTTCCTTAATATATCACTCATTTGGTGCAATAATGACGAATTTTCACTTTTTTATATTATCCTTGAAAATTTGGTTGAAAGTGGGAAATACTTGTAAAAAACGTAATGCTACAAATATTTTAGTTTCTCTGAGCACGCAGTAGTTACACGCAGCTATAAGTGCCACCAACTAACGCATAATAAACGAAATTGCATAGCATAACACTTAATAAATTAAGCGATAAGTGACAAACTAGTGTTTGTTTTTTTAGTTGTTTGTTTACTATTTAAATCGTTATATTTGTATCGGGAGTTTTTAATTTTTAACTATATTATTCCAATGCAAATATTAATAAATTAAAATTTGGGAATTATTATTTATCAATATTTTCGTTTCGTCATTCTGTTACCAAAGCAAAAATTAAAAAAAGAAATTGAGTTCCGCCATTCAACACGCAATCGCGTAATCGAAGGTGAGTCGGAGAACGTAGTGTCTCAACAGTAGGTTCCCTCTGCTTTCCCTAGCAGGGAAGATTTAAAAAACATATTATTCCCATATACGGTGTAACGCAAGGTAAGGTTAAACATCCATTGATATACCATGCTATGCTGGGGACAACCTGTCAGTTACTAATGAGGGACCGCCTGTGTGAACACTACAGCATTACAGTCGTACATTTTTAATCTGCTATCCGACCCGCCTTTGTTTGAGGCCCACGAGAATACTCGGCGTTATAGGACAGCGTACACTGGGGTTTTGTAGCGAATTAAATTTATATATTGATATGTGAAGCGAAATTTTATACATCTTTTTACGAATTGTGCGGTCGGAGATTTGACGGAAATTTGTTTAGTTATATATAGTTTAAATTTTATTTAATAATACATTAAAAACTACGTTAACCTTTAAGTATGGACTTCGGGTCTGACAGACCCATCTAGTTCTACGATTTCTACAAATCGGTTACTTCTCGGTGACCTTCGCCACTGAGTCGCTCAGTACCTTTCGTATTAATGACAAAATGAATGTAGATAGCAGTGGTTGTGTCTCTGGGTTCAAAACACGTGAGTATTTAACTTTCTAAACGGGGCCTGGGTCTGTCAGACCCGACGTCCATGTTTCCCATACATGAATGATTTCAAAACACCATATATTTTTTATAATGTTACAAGATATACTTTAATATTTTAAATGTATTATTTTTATTCAATTGTTTTTATTATTATATATCATATATTATTTGGCATTGTTTGTTATATATTTTAATAATATAAATATTATATACCTAAAATTGATTCAATTTCTTTAGTTTTTATGATAAAATGAGATAAAAATGATCGACCAAGCACGTAAACCAAGCAAAATATCGGTACTTTATAATCAACATTAAACAAAAGAATTGGACGACGACATTTTATAAGGAAAGTAGCATTTTATGAAATAAAAAGACCCGTTTCGTATACTACTACTAAACTACTCTAAGAATTGAGAATGACTTTGACTCGCGTTTCACGATTTGATCTATCATTTATTGAACATGAAGCTAAAAAAACAGTTCTAGGTTCTTGAAAAACATGTACACTTTGCTCACTAAAGAAAGACAACACATTTATGTTGACCCAAATCGTCCTGTTAGCCTACAATGTTGAAAGCCATTGTGTATTGACTTTTAATAGTACCTTATCTTGAAGTGTTGTCAAAATTTTTATTTAATTACGTAATTATTTTTTATTTTTTTTATTTGTTAGACTTTATATTTTGTTAAAAAAATATTTATTTTATTATCTGTTTTTTTTATAGTATTATTTTCTTAAGAGTCATCGCATGTGGCCAAAGACTTGAAATTGAAAAAAGAAATTGTGACTTTAAGTTACTTAAATCGTTGTGATGCGTGAAGTTTAATAAAAAACGATTTTATTTACAGTGATTTTGTTCGATTTGAGACTATTCATGTAAACTAAAACATAAAATTGTCTTCTTCCCTTCAAAAACAGTCGGAATATAGCCAATAAATACATGGGTCTCACAGACTCGACGTCCATATTTGTGTTATAAAAAAATGAAATCCATAGTTAAAGGTTAAGAAGAACCGAGCAATGTCTTAAAATATTAAGCCGAAAATGGGAAAATGGGGAACGAAGGATGTTTCGAAGCCGGAGCCCTTACACTAGACTAAGCAAACCTATATGCAGACAGCGTAAAGCTTAAAAAAATAACTAGATATTAATTATCATTATTTTAGGATATAATTCTTTTTTCCACTTTTTTAAAAAAAGCAAAAAAAAAAGTAACAGAAGATTTCATAACATAATTAAATAACATGAACTGGACGTCCACCCTAACGTTCGGTACATTAAGATCATTGCGTCGAGCGCTCAAGTACGCCGTGCTTTAGTGCGACGTATTAAATGCACTTAGACCATTCATTTAATATGAAGACTCACAGTTCTAGTCTCGTCAGAGATAATTTTAAACGTCTATAGACATTATGTATCATATTATTTTATAATTGCTGGATATGAATCTGCTACACTCAGACAAACTAATAGAGAAATATATAAAAATACAAAAGTTAAATTAATTTTGTGTGTATGGAAAAGAGTGGAAAACAGAGTGTTTTAACACTAGGTTCCCTCTGTATCTCTCTGTCAGTATGTCCAATTTCTGCAGTATGCGGTATACATCGTGAAGCTGATTTTTTTAAATATATTTTGGTGATGAGTAAAGCTTTTTTTATGCTACTTCAGTGGGAATCGAACCCACTAACTGTCGCGTTTACAGTTGCACGCTTTTTCAGTGATGATCTGGTCGCACTCATATCTTAAATGCATCTTACCAGAGAACACAGACACTGTTCTCAGCGAGGAAATGAAAGAAGCTGACTTCTTTCATTTCCTCGCTCTTGTAACGAGGCGAAGCGCAGCGTTCAGTTCCATCACTCAATGCTTCCTATGAATGAATGTCTAGATTTCCAGATCACCACTGTCTATGCCTCTAACTCCCTTTGTGCGTACAGATACAGCGTAAAGCTAAAAAAATGCATATTTAAAAAAAATATATACATACAATAAAAGGTGAAAAGTTTAGTTAAAATTGCTAATAACATAAATTAACACAGCACTTAAAGCGAGACTCCACCTAAATTTCAAAGTACGGAATAAGGTTTCATAATTTATGATACTGTTGATCGTGATTGATGACTTTTAACTTCTATGATTTAATTTACATATTTCAACGATAAAGGTGTATAATAGGGTCCTTTACATATTCTCGTTTATTCTTCTAATGGAGACTTTATCTGGAGGTCTTTAGTAATTTATAAAAATGTCAGTGAAGTCGTAGTTTGCGCTATGACTGTAGAAAAAATCGCATGTAAGGCAGACAGAATCTAGTGTTAAAACTCTCCGTTCCCCACTTTGTTTTGATTTTTCGAGACATTGCATGTCCAGTTCTGTCCCGCTTTGTCTCCAAGAGCGGAGAAATGAAAATAAACTAAAATATGTATTGATTGATTGATGGGAATCGAAGAACCATTACGTTTGCCATTTGCACCCACTGGCCCACGACGGTTTCAAAAATTTAGATAAAATCATGCTTATGGCTAAGAAAATAAAATATAAAAATAATTAAACCTGAAAATCTCTGAAAATCCACCCGCCCCGCGTTACAATTTTTATAATCAAAAATGCAAATTCGAAAGCTCAAATGACTGTAATTTGCAAGTCTGCTTTTTATTGACCTTTTCGTACCTTGACTTTTGAATAGAGTACACATTCCTTTGTAATTATCTCAAGTTTATTTTTGTTCCACGCTGTATCTTGCATGTAGCAGGATGAGTGATGGTAACTTAGTGTTAAGACACTCCGTTCCGTGGAAATGAAGCAGTGCATGGCTGCCTCGTTTTCAAAACATTGCTTGTTAAGTGGCGGAACTTTATGCCCCTCTTTGCTTTATTACTATAGCGAGGAAATGAAATTAACTCATCACACATATCACAAAGAGTAGGAATCGAACCTACAACGCTGCGTGACAGCCTCGTGTATATACTTTTTAAAATATTATTTTCCGAAACCCAAATGAACGAAAATATTTTAAATAGATGTATATTTTCATATAGTAGCGTATGTGGAAAATGTGCGTTTATGTTGCAAAAACCAGTTGATTGTTATTGAGATCATATATGTGAACTTTATTGTGATTTATTCCAGCGGTTCTATAAAAATAATATTTTTTTCGTATTTTTTTGCATCTACAGTTTTATACAACGAACACGGAGAGAACTAAGTGATCGGTCATTGTATTCTATGTTTTGCTTATTAGAAAATCTGTCTACGGGATTATGAAGACCGAAGAAGTATTTTGTCTCACAAGAATATTGTTATTTAAAAATTAATGTGGTCGAAAATCGAACTCTGAACGAAATTATCAATTGAATTACAAGCACCAAAATAAAAATATTATACTAAAACAAGGAAAAATGTACTAAAGTTTCATGTATGTTTAACCTTCACCCTATATCCTGAATATTGTAAGTTAAGTAGAGGGAACCTAATGTTAGATTCTCCATATCACGCACTGCTCAATTTAGAAACATTTATTGTTTTATAGCGGCGGAGTTTTTTTGTCTTCTTATTAGAGTGGGGAATTCACGAAAATTTATTCCCTCGAATGGAAATCGAATCCACGGGAATTCGCTATACCTACGCCACGGCGGGCTCAAAAAACCTGTTGACCAAATTAAAATGAGCCTTCACTAACGATTTTAATGGAATCCCCATGGGCAACAATGTTCTGGCTGCATCACAAATCTGCATCACAAACGCTGCTGAAAAATTGTTTCAGATCGCGACGAAACCGCCCCACATCGCCGAGGCCGGGATGAATACATTTTCATAAAAATTTTGCATTTTTGATGAATCCTAAAAAACTTCCACACGAATCAACATTTTCGCTTCGCTTTTTTTTCGTTTTGTTATGTTTTTGGCGGTTTTATAGCGTATTTTAAATTACGACGTAGATGAGTTATATAACTTCATAATAAAATTTAAAATAATTTAATTATGATTGATATTTTAATATAATATAATTCAGCATATTATAACGTAATATTGTAAAACGTTAAGACACTCCGTTTTCCAATTTCAATTGAAATTTTTGAGAAATTATCTATTTGCTGATGAAACTCTAAGGCACACTTTAGTTTGTTATTGGATGAAATAAAAATAACTCAATGCACTTTTTCGAGAATCGATTTCACAACCAAAGCATTTACAGTCAGACAACGAGCTACTGAGCATCGATGGCCTAAATCTTTTAATTTATTTACGTTTAATGCATAATATTTCTTAACGAAATAAAATTATAAGCCCCCCCAAAAATGAGATGGAAGATTTGAGAATGGTTTTCTTTTTAGCCCATGATATCTACACAATAAAAAATGTATAAATAATTTATATTCAATTTTCAATTGTTTTTCTGTATTGGCAAAGGAAACCTAGAACTGAAAAGAATTTAAATGTCATCATTCCCTCAAGTGAGGATCAAATCCACAATCATGACGCTTGCAGCCAGACGTTCCACTGCGCTATGACTGCCTTTTTATTTATACGAGGAATCTTTTTAATAAAAACTGAATATAACTTGTTTTATTATATTGAAAAAATACACATACCTAGATTAAATAATATACAAAGACTAGCGGACGCGCGCAGCTTCGCTTGCTTATTTAGGGGTGAATTCTTATAAACCACGAATATTTTTAAGAGTCTAAATTTTAAATTTTATAAAAATCGGTGGCGATTTAAGGAATTTCCATACAAACTTTCAACCCCTTATTTGCATTCTTAGAGGAAGAATTCTAGAAAACCATGAAACATACGTTGAATCAAATATTTTTAAGAGTCTAAATTTCAAATTTTATAAAAATTGGTGCCAATTTAAAAAAAAATCTATACAATCTTTCAACCCCTTATTTGCACTCTTAGGGAAAGAATTCTAGAAAACGATGAAACACATGTTCAATTAAATACTTTTAAAAATCTAAATTTTAAATTTTATAAATATCGATGCCGATTTAATTTTCTTTCCATACAAACTTTCAATCCTTATTTCACCTCTTTAGGGTTAAAATTTGTCAAAATCCCTTCTTATTGGATGTCCAGATTACAAAAGTAAAAAAAAAAAAGTCTGTCCAAATTTCATGTTTCTACCTTCAGCGGTTACGGCTGTGCGTGTGCGTCTTACCTCAGACAGTGAGGACACGTCCTTTTATATATATATATAGATAACTAACAAAAAATCTTTAAAAATTACATCACTGGCGGCTGTTTTGTAATCAAAAATGCAAATTGAAAGTTAAAATTATACGTATTTGCAAGTCCGCCTTTTCGTGGAACGAATTTGTTGTGGTTTTTTATGAGGCTCGGATATTTTTGGAAGACATTATTAAAGGATTGAATGAATTTTGATGAGTGCATTTAAATTATAGAAGATAAAATTATGAGCTTGGATCATTTCAATCTAATATTCGTTTTTTGCTTGAACGCAAATAAGCTCAGTAACTAGTTTCAATACCATCTTTAAAAAAACAATTAGCTTCACGCTGCATCCCGCACACAGCAGGGTAGACAGAGGGAACCTAGTGTTAAGACACTCCGTTCTCCACTTTCTGCCGAATTCTGGAGGCATTGCGTGTTGAGTGGCAGGACTCAACGCCGCGCTTTCCCTCGACTCCAGAGCGAAGAAATGGAAATCTATACGTACATAAATCTTTCACTTCCTCGAGTGGGGATTGAACCCACAACCGTCACGTTACAGTCACATCCTTGTGCCGCTGGGCCACGACGCCCTCTTCTTTTATCTAATCTTTTTATTCATTTACATTCAATTACAACCAATCAGAAAAATTAAAGCATTTTACCTTAAGAACACAGACTAGTTCCAGCCGAGCTTCACGCTGTCTCAAATATAGCAGAATAAACAGAGAGAAACCCACACGTAAAACTAGTAATGAATTTAGAACAAACAATCACCGTACTCGATCCATATTTTGCGACAATGGCTTCCACTTCACAACTCATTAAATATGAAAATCTTTGTCGTACCATTGTCACTCCAAACTTCTCCCATCCAACTCTTTATATCCTGCTATTACTAAAGCATGTTAATTTTCAGTTGATCTTTATAGATTTAATTTTTTCTCCCCCAACTCCTCGTATAAATCATCATTAAAACTTCTCGCAGTCCAATCTGCGTACAGTTGGGATTATTTTAGAACTTCTATCTGATTCATTAATTTATTTTGAAGCGACTTCGAGGAAAGTCATTTGTTATGGAAATTGAAATACATTGTGAGACGTTTTTGGGTATATTACTACAGTTGTCTTTGAATACAGCTGAATTTGCCTGTATTTGCATATATTTTGTGTTAATTTACCTAATGATGTTGACGCCATTAGATATCTACTAAAGTTCATTATATTTATTTAACCGATCTAATAACACAAAGCAAAGCGTTGCGTTGCGTATGCGTAGCGTTGAAATCCGGCACTGAATGCCGAATATTTGGAATATTTAACAAAAAGAAGGGAACAAAGTGTTTAAACACTATGTTCCCCTGTCTATTCTGCCAATTTTACTATTTTCATAATTTTACACACCGGATTCAGATTAAAACCAGCAGCTGTCAGTCAGAATATCTAACCCTGCATTGACCAAATAAACATTTTATACGCATTTTTCAACTTTTTCATTTTTGACTAAAATAACAAATATATAGGAAAAAATCTGTCACAGCCGACGTCGACTTAAATTATTGTACACGAGAATTTCGTATGGAACATAAAATTCATGAACTTTGAATGCATATACGAGTAGATATAAATATATACTAGGAGTAAAATATAAAAGTATATATTTTAGTTGATATATAAAATTTAGCTAAAATGAAGTTTAAAGTTAAAAAAACATTATAAAATTAGTGACACTATAATAAATTAAATATAATACTATAAAATTAATGAAAAACATCTCCATGTTATTAAATTTTTAACAACTTTTTATAGAAAAGTTTAAGTTCCGCTACTTAATACGATGTCTATGGAATTGGGAGGTAAACGTGTCTTTAAAAGTGCTCGTATAAAATTGCTAGCAATAACTATTAGTTTTTAACATGACTTGTTAAAGTATTGCTGAAACATAGCTAGAGCTAAAGCTAAAGTAGAGCTTAAACACTCCTTGATACAGGTTTTCTTAATATTATTTCAAAGTAATAGTAGTAGAGTTAGTATAAATGGCATGCTGATAGAAACCAACCGTTTATATGACAAAAAAATAATTTAGAACGATTAATAATTGACAGACATTCGTCTGAATATAAACCACCATTATTATATATTAAATATTATTATATATTAATTATTCAATTAAGTCTAAATAAAAAAATAGATATGGGTCATACACAAATCACGACCTGAATGTGTACGAAAAAAAAAGTGAAATATTTGTTCAAATCCACTCTCATTTAATTCTTATAGATTAACCTAATACAGGAAAAATATGAGACCAGATCATGATTCGTTTTTCAGAAAGATATTCGATGCATAATTTTTTTGATGACCACAGAAGGGGCACACCAGCCAGGGGACCACAGTTCTACAGAAAGTATAAAGTATTAGTGCTACATTTATTTGTTTGGTTTCTTACTTCTAATAATAATAGTATTGGTAAATAACGTCCTTGATTGCGATATGACATCAATATTGTCACGAAAAAAATAAAAAAATCTAGTAAATGTCAGATTCATACCGCAGATTCCTTCAGTCTTAAAAATATAAGGTAATAAATAGAAGAAAAATATAATTTCTTACAATTACTGAGTAGCAAGCATATTAATCCATGTTTTCTTATCATTATTTGTTTGTTCATAATAGTTTCAGCTATTTTCTACATACCTCAACGGAACTAAACTCTAAATCTTTATTTAAGCAATGAATAAATTTAAAAACAATTTTAACGTAACGGTAATGATACTGTAACAAATACTAGCCTCTTAATACAATAAGAAAGAGTCCTAATCAAACTAAACAATATCTACTCAATAATGAAAGGCCAACTATTATATCGAAAAAAAATTATAAAATTAAGTTTTCTTCGTCATTTTCAAAAAACTCTTTGTAACTTAATCAGATCTTTAAGTAAGGGATCATGTCTCAAATTTGTAGAAATAGAACAGATAGATGTTGTCTTAAGTTGTAGCGACTGATAATCAACGAGTAGTAAAGAAAGACCCAAGTGTGTAAATAAAGTTGTATTTTTAATCCACCAAAATGGATTGGTTGAACTTTTGATCCATATTTACAACAGTAATTTTCTTTTCTTGGCCGGCAGAGTGGAGTGCAAGAGCTATATGCTCGAAAGGGTGGAAGTGCTCAAACGTATTGCGTAATAACGGGGAATCCCGCTCACGAGCTCTTCGTAATGGTCAGCTCTGCTGCTGCTTCTCTCTACACCCTTAACCGACCACCCCAATGTTGCACCCGAGGCATTACACTGCTTTGTGGGGGCCCATCTAGTGGGAGGCGAGTCACCGTCCACCAACCATTCAATTTTAGACTATTGTCCGGCAGTCTCACAATAGCCTTTTCCATAGTTCCTACGCATTAACCGGCGACCATCTCTGGGCAATTACCTGTGGTTGCCCAACGATGGATCCCGGCTGATGCTTCACAGTAAAACATTTGTATATTCTCTTAGGGGCCTCTACGTGTTGGACCTGTGTCCCCGCATGCACGCAAGCCTTCCAAAGGACCGGGTTCTTTTGAACCCGTGAATCTTAAAAGAGAAACATAATAATAATATTTATTAAATTAATATTTCATACATAACAATAGCAACTTTAATCGGTATTAACTGTGTTGCAGTTATTAGCTTCAGCCTCGCAGCCGGCGATGATTCAGAAGCTAATATGTAAATCATCAGCTGGTGATGATGATCAATGTTGATCAATGTTTTGTTTTATAGATATCATGGCACGATATATGTTAATAATAGCATCTTGTTTAGCTCTACTTGTCTCACGTCTTCGTTTTTTCTTCTCTTCATTGTTTTAGTGCATCCCAGATCTATTTGAATAGGGCAATGTGGCTGGAACAATATAAAAAAAGCTAGCTAAGCTAAGATTTCGTTATTTAAGCTAATAACTTACACCACTCGACACTTGTAAAATGCTATATGTTTAGTATAATATGAAACATTAGTCTACATTTAATTTTTCAAGATATATACGATATAATGATTTCATTTTGGTCATTATAAAATAGCAAAAAAGCTGTTAGTTTAGTTTTACAAGCGCAAGCATAAACAAATAAACAAAAAGTGATTTTGACATTACAACATATATTTTTTTATTATTAATAGTATTTTATGTGGACCTACGTCTTTCCTGTGTACACCTAGAGTAACAGAAAATATGTCTACAGAAATGATTTTCCAATCGAGAATCAGTAATGGGCTTCTGTTTTCAAGGATAGAGAAATGGCGAGTGAGATTTCAAAAATACTCCTTTAAAGCCATTGTGCCTAAATAATTACAAATATAAGAAGCACATACTTACCAAAATACACTAAAAATAGGAAAAGTTCATCGATCTTTTACAAAATGAATAAAATACACGATCCTTTTTATTGGAATATAAAAATACACATCCGTCTTGTGTAAAGGGTGTAAGCAAATTATAGCTGTCTAATATTACCAAATTAAAAGATATTACATTTATGGTAACTTTAGTAGACATTTTTTTAATGGAGATTTTTTGGATCACAGAAAAGAGTCATATACGTATAACGGCTTGTTTATTAGAAATTATAGGCTGAAGCACATTTTGGAAATAATCAATAAAAACTTAACTCAAGTATATTCTACGATGAAAATATGTGTAATTTTGATAATGATAAGTGTAGACTATCCACTTATCATAAGCGGGTAGGCATAGTCAAATTTAGAATGAATAATCGTTCTATTTTCTTTTATTTATTATTGCTATTGTAACATAACACTCATATGAGTATGACACATATATAATATCTTTAAAAATATATAAACAACAATAAACTTAACAAAATTATATCGGAAATAAGACTTCAACATCAGGTAAAAAGGGTGTTAGAAATCTGCGCACGTCATGTTCAGACAATCGTGTTCACTAAAACTTGGGAACTTTTACTCGAACTTCTTCCTTCTGTTCTACAATGGAGGATGCTGTGGGAATTAATTCTTGACACTTTATAGTGAATTCGCAATGACTAACTATTATTTAAGCGGGCTAGCTAAAAATACTATTTTATTCAACTTTATAGAAAGGTAGTCCTATAAGTTGTATAAAATACTAAAGTAATGCCGGAACTGGACGCTGGAAAAGCATGTGCGAAAGCCATTGAAGTTAATTAATTCCTCTACTTGTCATGGAACTCACAAACTATAAGTCAGCGTTCTACGCTGAGTAATTCCGCGTATATCAGTCGCTCAGAAGCGAAATAATTTTAAAATATGTACAGATAAAGGAACTAGATTGTACTATTTAATATACCTATATAGATTTAATTATATTTATTAATTTTAAAAAAGTTATAAAATAGTAAAATAAAATATATTCAACTATCAGTATCTAAGCTGGCCAATGTACTGGTGGAGACTTGTATATTCCGGAAGCCTTTAAAGCTCAATAGTGAAACAAAGTTAGACAGTTAGTGCTTCCAGAGTACGCCTGCACGGAAATTGAATTTGTGAAATTATTTGCCGGTACTCTTCAGCGACGTTTTAGTTTAGGCCCAAGAATAATGCTTGTGTTATTAAGAATAATAGATCTATTGTTTGAATGTTTGTTGTTTTGTCTGTTGTCCTTAACTTTAAATATCCGAAAAACTACTTTTCTTTGCTTTTTTGATCCTTCTGTTACTTTAAATAAAAATTTAAAGTTGAAAAAGAATGGCAATTAAAATATGTCTTTTGTTATATTTTTAAAAACTGTGCATTGGGATAAGAGTCCAAACTGTTAGTAGCTAGGGCCCCAGAGTGTAAACCTCATCATACTAGCCTCAAGTAATACTGCTCCTTTTATACGATTCTTCATCGAACAGCTAAGCGATAGCCTCTTGAGATGTTAGTTTAGGCTTTCGCTATTCTGCTGTCAACTGAAGCGACTATAGCTGCAATGCTAGATGCCCTGACATCCTACACGGCAGTTATCACATCCTTCTTTCGACTTCTTTACTTTCGTGGACTTCTCTTAGTCTTTCTCCAGATTCTTCTTTAAATTTTACATTCAAACCATACTTACCAAAGTAAATAGCACCTACACTAGCAAAATACACTTAATTATACAGAATCAACGCAGAAATTTGTTGACTATAATAATGAGGTGTAATTAACTTGCACGGTTCGTCCGCTGTGTAAACAAAATGCCGCGACCTAATCTACGCTGATTGAGTGATATAATGGTAACAAATATTGATATGTTCATTTATGTGTTAGCTATACGTGAAATTATTAAGACTGTAAACGTAACGGTTGCGGGTTCGATTCCCTGGTGGGAATGGAGTGCCTTAATATTAGGTTTCCTCTGCCTACTCTTTGTGGCCCCCCACATAGAGTAGGCAGAGGGAAATATAGTGTGGGAAGAAAAAATAAGAAATATATTAAAAAAGTATGATGGATGTGAATCATGCAAGGAACAAAAACTAGATCCTTTTTTAATCAAAAAGTATTAAATTTCCTATCGAAAAGGAAGATTATTCAGCAAAAAAGCACTAAAGTAACATTTGTAAAGAAATTTTCGATTGTTGTTACTCTATTGTTTTCATGATTTTCAGCGCCGATTCTACTTGTGATAAATTGAAAATTTATTTTTAATATCACTGTTTTTATATTTATGGAACATAGATGCCATGAAATACAGTGAGTGTGGGATCGATTATGACGTTTGAACGTTTATTTAGATATATTTTTGTTTGATATCGGTTTGGTTAATCAATAAGAAAAATTAAGATTTGTTACTCTGAACAAAAACATCTAAAATTACAAAATTACCTGCCTAAGTATTGTTTGTCCCAACTTTTACAATATTTTAATAAAATTCAAAATGGGTTCCAATACCACTTTTAGAAATATGCATTCCCAATTTCCCGTCCTGATAAGTCAAAATATATCAACGAAAAGTTTTTTAGGTATCCCTTTATAAAAATATACTCTTTTTGGTATTTTTTCCCTAAATACTAATTATTAATAAAATAATTTACCTACCCAGTTCAATTACTATATATTAATCCACAAATTAATGGCCAATTACTAGTTCAACCAAAGTTTAGTATCACCAAATTTGATCATCCCTATTTAAATTTAGTGAATTTTGTCGGCTAAATATATAATAAAACTAATTAATTGCCACGGTTTTTCTCAGAATAAAAAAAACAGACTATATCCCGCACACAGCAGAACAGGCAGAGGGAACCTAGAACTCCGTTCCCCATTTTTCGTCGAATTCTGGAGGAATTCCATTCAATATATAAATTACTTCAGTCAATAAGAAATTCAGTGGATCTACGCTATGTCCACCTTAAATATAATTTTAACATAAGATGAACTTGATCGTTAAGGTATAGACTGTATTGCTTGTTGATTTCTCTAAAATAATCGAATTTGGACTATTGCTTGACCTTCACTAGATATATGAACAAACATAAAATATTTGCGTGGATTTATAATATAGCGTGAATATACGAGTTTGGTGTGAAGTATGCAAATTATTTACAGTTTACGTGATAAACTAATTTTAAACGTGTTTTATAATTGAATTTATAATGTTTTCGGACATCCTCGATACAGTAACTATTTATAGTATTTAAAAAAGAGCATACATTTTTATTAAAGTAAAGAACAGCGAATGAATTGAATTCCGCCAATTAACAGGCAGTGCCTCCAGAATTCGGCAGAAAGTGGGGAACGGAGTGTCTTAACACTAGGTTCCCAGGTTCCCTCCGCCTACCCTATTACGTGCAGAGTACAACGTGACGCTAAAAAATGGAAACGTAATAAATGTTGACAGCAACAATTATGGTTCCCTACTACTATTATTCTGTTACATTTCATAGCCATTAGGTGTACGTGATACAACGAGCTGAGCATTGCATGTGTTGCTTAATGTGACTTGCATATTGAGAGAAAATTAGACATAACTCGACGTATATGTCTAATTTACTATAATTTTAAAGTAATAAAGGCCTTAGTACTCACAGATAAATTATTCACATCGTCACTCATCACTAGAGAGTAGACATCACTCATCACTTATATCATCTGTGACTACTTGTCGCTATAACAATAATTACTTTTTAGTAATTCTTGTAAAGATTAAAAAACAACAGAATAAAATAAATATTTCGGGGGGCTCCCATACCATAAATATCATTTTATTTTATTTTTTATAGTACGGAACCCTTCGCGAATCCGACTCACACTTTACCAGTATTTTATACACTTAGTGTACAGAGATTGTATAAATCCAAAGGCATACGTAAAACTTAAAGGAACTCCTACAAGAACTACACACATATATTTAAAAAAACATGTTCAACCGGATGTGGGACTTTAACACAGCTTTCTCCAGCAAAGCTCAGTCGTATTAAAAGTTGTAGAGCAGCTTAAGAAATTTAGTTTTTTTTCTATGTTAGTTTAACTATGCCTTTCTATACTAGTGTTTAATACTCGCTTAATTTAAATGATAACGTAATCAAAACGACAAAGGAAAAATGCGGTGTTCAGTTCTGCCACTCAACAAAAAATGCCTCCAGGATTCGGCGGGTAGTGGGGAGTAGAATTGTCTTTATGGAAGTGGCGTAATGACCCCCCCTAAGTGGCCTGATTTCACTGCTATGAGCAGGATATAGCGTGAAGCTAAACAAAATATGATCTTAAAATAAACTGAATTAAAAATATACTAAGTACAGTGAAAATTTATAATAACTAACAATTAATTTTAATCTTTACATAGTATGTTACAGGAAACTTAGTGTCAAGATACTCCGTCCGCAGTACGTGGGGTTTCTTCTACCCGGTGTTGGGCTACAGTTCTGGTGTGGGGCTACAAAAAGTAACATTAAATATTCTATGCAACAAATTTTACTCAAGAATGGATCTCGATTGACATATTATTATTCGAAAGTATTTTGTCAAATCTGTCATTACGGTCAAGATAATGGGTACGGGACAAAAGGGTCCGAAAGCATATGAATTTATAATAAATTATACGTTAAGTCCCTCTCCAGGGGCTCCGAAGGCAGATTTTATTCCTTTATACATAGTCTACCTATAGGATGAACAAAGACATTTGACTGTCTAGAAGTTGTTTTTTGATTAATAATATGGCAGGATAAGAGAAAACCAAGTATTATAAGACACTCCTTTCTCCGCCCCAAATTGGGTGCATTGCGTGTTGAGTGACATAATCTGATTGATTATAATTACTTTCAATCAGGCAATGTGACGCTGCGCTACGATGGACTATATAAAAAAAAACAAGACGAAGAATTTAACTTTATACAATTTATAAAGAATTTAAAAAAAACATCCTGTAACTTTAGATCTACGTATATCCAGTCGCCATTAACGAGGAAACAATGCAGGTAAATGGAGTCCCATGAAATTGCTGCAGCACTTACTTTTACTCATAAAAATGTCCACTAGATAATAATTTTCGACCCTTATGCATCTGTTATGATTTAGTATTTCGATAAGATTAACTTACTGAGAGGTATCAACAGCGTCTGACTGTAAAGGCGAAGATATGAAGAGGTGGTACGATCACACTAGGGCGGATTAGAGTCCTGCAACGTTGAAATTTTGATACGAAAAGGACTTGATCCAGTGTTGGAAAATTAGAACTTGTACTAACCAAATCCAAGAAATAACAAAAAATTGTTATATCAAAAATCTTTATAGAAAAAATCAATAAAAAATTATATTTTTAGTTCATTTCATACAAGTGAGTAAACTGCTAACTTAAGTTGGTCATTTTTTATAAGTTCTGCTTCTCAATGACCTACAGCCCTGAAATTGTTACGGTGAGTGAGCCCGACCCGCATTTAACCATTTTTTTAAAATTTCTTGCCCTATTAAAAACACAAAGCTCCAATTTTCGCGTGGAATGTCTCGAAAACAAGACGGAAAGTATGGAACGGAGTGTCATAACACTACCTAGTGTCAAGTCCATCTACATACTGTTGTATGCAGATACATGGTGAAGCTTTCCAAATCTTTTCCCTCCCACACCCTCGTTTCCATTCACACTCGTGTAAAATTAATTTCAAGAGGCCCCCGGGAACAGATAAGTGGTTTACGCCTAATGATAGGCGACGACATCGCCGGATTAAATTTCGGCTGCTTTAATAGTGTTTGTTCCAAAGGTTCCAACGAGCTAGAAATTACCGCACCTTAACGACTTTAAATCAAAGCCTAAATTGTTTAAGACATTTCACTTAGCTGGTAACTATTAAAGTGTTTTGTGTATATACATATAATCCAGGTTTAAAATCCTACTATAAAAAAAAATAATAGACTTTTTAAAAAAATATACTTATCATGAAAATCTATAAAAAATAGGTTTAATTTATAAATTTCAAGAATTAACAGTAAATTTCCTTTCACATCTATCAAACGATTACACGAGTATTGAACGTTAGCAACCTTTGCTGAATGCACCTTTTGTGCAACTAAAGACGCATCAGAGTACAAAACACGTTTCTTGTTTTCTGATCAGCCAATAATACTGGCATCTGGCTGGTCCGCACAAAGGGAGTCAAATTGAAAATATATATGCAATTTCCTTTGGAACATTTGTCTAGGTTAAACGGTTCGGTTGTCTTGTAAAAAATCTTATTTTTATACTAGTTGTGGCCTGCAACTCCTTTTCTGCCTTTATGCGTAGGAAATGTGAATACTCTTTTAGTGCTACCATAAAAAACCAAGAAACCTACACGCCAAATCAGCGTTCTGCGCCGTGAAAGTTCTGTCTTTGTTTTGTGTGAGTGATTTTACTATAAATTAAGTAAAAAATACCGTGCATGAGGAAGCAATACTATATATAATACAAAATGCTCGCTTAAGTGAAGCACTCTAGTTTGTATATATTATGTTTTAAAGGTTCCTTGTAGTCTTTATAGAGAAGAATGAATAATAAATGTTCACTAACATTCAATAAAATTCTAAATTTACAAACATTAAAGTACTTAAGTAGGCTGCGGTGATTTTGAAACAAGAGAAGTGCATTCCTTTCAAACTGAATTAGCCTTAGACTTGATTATTATTATTTTTTAAACTAAACCCTATTAGTAAAACTGTAAGGTATATATTAGTTTGATATTTTAAAAAAATAGGTCTTTGTAAATTTTTGTACAGAATGTTTTGTGGACTAAGCTATGTACCAAGAACGGTTTTCAGTGTGTCTGTCGCCATTTGCGTGTTTATATAACGCCAGACCACCTCCAGCTGTTTACACTCTTAGCTCGGCTGCTTTGAATGAATTACTTAATTCGATTTTGTTCATTTTTTAGGGGCCAAGCCTTCTAATGCCTTTAATGGCAGGAATATAATAAACTTAATAAACAGGAGTTTATTAAGTTTTACGATGATAAATCATATCTCTCTAATTAATATAATAAACAAAAACAAGGGCTCCGTACCAATTTCAGAATTAATGGATATCAGGATACCAACAGGAAGTATATAAAAATTTAAAAACTTAAATTTGTGGACTTATATGTATAAAATGAACTACAGCCAAACTTTTTAGATTTTTTTCCTGACAGTTCCTAGCTAATAATTGTAGGTCCATGGGTCCATGGGTCTTATAGGTTTTATGTATAATCTTCATATCTTCTGATCGTGTTGACTTAGAATCTTCTCATTTTTTCTGTACTTCAAGGGACCATGAAGCTGTATGCTCCATTTAAATTTCAGCTTGATACGTCCATGTGATCTCCAGATAAATGTTCTTGACAGATGGACAATGATCCTATATTAAGTTTCAATTTCTCCCTTAAAGGTACGGAACCTTAAAAATAAAACCCATGTAATATTTGTTCTACATACGCTATATACAAACATGTAGCTACTGTTCAAGTTGGACCGTTAAAGCAAATATTTGCTTTCGATGCGGCGCGGCGTGCAATCGCGGTACACAATAAATGATTTCTTTCGCCTTCAAACAAAGCGACGTATCTACTGTGATATTGAAAACAAACTGGCTTAGATATTCCGATTTGAAATGTTGACATAAAAATATTGGATCCCACCCATATACCTATATACGGATCAATATAGATTTATGAATTTTATATGTTAATAGCTTTTCCTGCGGCTTTGCTTGCGGTTCAAGCGTTCACAGTAACTCTGGCTGCAGGTACAGTGCGTTGCAGTCTAAAGATGAACGTGATATAGCCTTCCTCAATAAATGGACTATTAAATACAAAAACAATTTTTCGAATCAATAACTATTGGTTCGATGCATTACACGCTGGTATACCCTAATATTTCATTTATATGCAGAAAAAACAGCGCAGGAGACAGTACGCCGCCTTGGAGAACGCCAGCATTCCGGGAATATATTCAGAGGGGAAACTTTCGAAAGCGACTCTGATGCTGCATCCAGTGAGAAAGCTGGCAGATTTTCAGAAATTCTCGGGAAACCTGTAAGTTCGAAGGTTTGCAAGGAGCGCCCTATGCCAGACTCGATTGAAGGCCTTCACCATATTTAGACTGCCAGGCCGTCTCCCTTGCCTGCAAAAGCCGCAGTCCAAAACAAAAAAAAGCGAAAAAGCAAATTTTGAAAAGTTTCAGCCAAACCAACCAAAACCAACTAACCGACCAACCAAAAAGTTTTGATATTTATATGTATAAATCGATGACTTTACATTTTAATATATGGAGGCAGGAATATACTACGCTAAAGCGTAAGATGGCAATCTTACGCGTTTCTTCACATGAGAATCTGCTATGTATTATATATGTTTTCAAAATAGGTATAGATTATATATTTCTCTTACGTTATAATTTTTAATTAACAAATGTTAATATAAGTGCAATCTTGCTTGTAAATTTACACCTAGTACTAATAAACTTGCACAAATGGGCAAAGTTGCAAAGAAATATTATATAAGTTTTACTCTCAGCTTATCCACAGGTCTAAACAATGTTAATTTAACTATTAAATCAGATAATACCAAAACAATGTTTGAAATTTTGAATTTCGAATGAAAAAATTGAACTGGGATTTTAAATATAGCGGCGTAAACCAATTTAATTCCAAGTTGTGGAATATTTTATTAAGTATTTAAAAAAACGTACAGTGGAATTGATAACCTCCTTTTCTTACAGAAGTCGGTTATAATTTTAATGGTAGCAGCCTCGGGGCTTTGTTTTTTTATCATTTTTCTGCCCAAATAAATAGATTTCGATTAATTAAGACACAATGTCTTGAGTTGAAGTAGTTCTTGACATTAGTTTAGATACTATTTTGCTATGCGTGATTGAGCGTGAAGCTTAAAAAGTCCACAGGTAAATAATAATTCAGTCAAAACACAAATGACTTACAAAACCCGAACAAAGCTAAGAAATATACTCGTATGTATTTACCATTTACTCCACGACCTCGTTAAAAACTTTTATTCGCACCAAAATTTCCATATCTTGTGGTACTCTCGATTCACAAGTGGAAATATCATTTAAAGTCAATTTTCACATATTTCTGACTATTTGACTTTTAAGTAAAAGAGAACAATCTTTTACCTTTAGTATGCAAAAACAATAGGACATCAGTCGGTAATACAAACAGAATGCAAAATTCACTGGAGGTAGGAATAGCTTCATTCAATATTCATACATTTGCAGTTACCTGGAATTACAGTGTTTTAAGCCTTGTGAGTTAAATTTAGAGTTGAAATTTAACCAGAATATGTTTAAGGTTAAGCGTTTAGATGAATTTTAGCGAGTTAGGCGCCCCAAGGTGTTCTCTTTTTATTGTAGCGTTAAGTTGGCTGTTTCTTGGATAGCAGGCTACAGCGGGACTGTAATACCAATAGTAATGGTTCTATTTTATTTTCTACTATATATATTGTTACTATGTTAAAACGCTACACGCTTAATTTGAATTTAAGTAAATATTGCTTTATAAGCTTCACGCTGTATCCCGCACACAGTAAGGAACCTAGTGTTAAAACACTTCGATCTCCATTTTCCGCCGAATTCTAGGCAGAAGGCATTGAGTGTTTTGTGGTGAACCTCAACGCCGCGCTTTACTTTAACACCAGAGAGAAGAAACGATAATTTAATAACGAACTTTAATTATTTTTTCCTCGAATGGGGATTGAGCCCATAACCATTCGCGTTTATAGTTCCCTATTTTCATATATCTCATCGAATTCAATTGAACCCACGACCGTCCCGTTTACAGAACAGTATATTTAATATTCGGTTTAAAATAACATTTTAATATATCACACTCGTAGGATACTTGTGAGGATTGCTTGTATATGAAAATATAAATAAAAATTTGTATATCATCGCGATTGCTTCTAGAATTGCGAAACATCTCGCAGCGGAAGTAAAGCCCGCAATAGTTTTGCAACATTTTATTCTATTTTATTCACAACATCCTTCTCAATAAGGAAATGCAAAAGAACACATCCTGTATTGAAAGACTTTTAATCTTGTCTTTGTTTATTGTCTATTCTACAATTATTATTTATGATCATCATGATTTTCCTTCTCTATAAGATAGGGCACCTAGAATGTGGTAGGTAGAAGAATAAGGTTGACCTTCGAAAACAGTATCAAAGATATGGAAGGAAGGTCACGTAAAAAGCATGAGGATACCCCAAAAAGCATGTGTAAAGAGATTGATGACAGTGGACGAAGCGAAAGAGGTATGCAGTGACCGTAGCGTTTGGCACTCCGTTCTCTCTGCCCCGCTCCCGCCCAGCGTGAAGCTAGATTAGATTAGATTATAAGATAGGTAAAGAGACAAGTCACTTTTTAATTTTGTACTTTTAATAAGTTTTTAGTAGTTATAATCTATCTTAAACCAATTATTACTGTAAAGAGTCGTTAGATTCAAAA
Source organism: Heliconius nattereri (assembly GCA_013403645.1). NCBI lineage: Eukaryota > Metazoa > Arthropoda > Insecta > Lepidoptera > Nymphalidae > Heliconius > Heliconius nattereri. The sequence goes on from JAAIXI010000236.1 coordinate 10,551,226, forward strand.
ATAAATATAATTAAATACTAAATTTACTATATTAATTTAATTAAAATTATTTCTTTTTATATTTCATACAGAATTTAATATACATTTATTACCTTTTGTAATGTTTATTTCTTTAGCAAATAAATCTAAGTAATTAAATCGTGCCAAACTGTAAGCTTCGGTTTAAACATTTTTTTAATATAAATTAACACGTTACATAATGTGCAAAGGGGGGTAGATGGAGAAAAAGAACCTACGAGTAGGCATCTATTAAAAAAGTAAGGCGAGTTTTGAAGTAAAGATATAAAGCGGCATGTTTTAATAAGAAAATTAAACATTCAGTGAGTCGGAATGAGGAGTGTATTACTTTCATCCATAAATTAAGCACACGATTTAGATCAAAGTTCACGTTAGAATGCTTGAGGAGCGCTCGTCTGGATTTTTTTATATTAAAATTTACTACCATGGGGTATCCTTATTTTGCTATTTATAAATATTCTAAGATTAAAACGAGGCCTTTGTGACGCAGTGCTATGATAGGTGAGAGAGGGTTTTTGTTTTTTGTTTTCACTTCATACGCAATGTCTCGGTTTCAAGTAGAAAACGAAGAAATTAAGTTCTGAAATTAATAAAATAAATATAACACATACTTATTGCTATAGTAAATATGCAAGTAAATAAATCGATTATTAATATTTACTTTTTAAGTATATACACGTGATCAATTAAAACTATGAGATGTTACCGTTAAGTATATATACTTTACATTGGTGTTTTTATTCGAACCTACACTTCTTGGGTAAAATAATACTGAAAAAATAATTCCTAAAATAGGTTTATAGTTTCTCATAATAAAATTCTTTTTAAATTTGTTAGATTATTTTACCTAAGCATGTTTTTCAAAATATCTGGGCTATCAAATAATAGATTAGAAAAATAACAACCTTTCAAATAATAGTAAAGCAAATGTCAGTATGAAATTAAAGGTAAAGGTAACACAAGTTTCCTTCCATTAGTTCCTCCTATACAACACGTGTAAGACGAGAAGTGTGAAATAGTTTCAAAGCAAACCATTCAAGTCAAGGGACCTAAACGACTGTACTTTTTTCATTACCTACGCAACTGAGGCGGTAGAAAGAGCGAGTTTTTAGTTTTTATCTGCATATTTTACGTGAAAAATAAAAGAGAAAAAGGTAACTTCATGCCTTTCATGTAAAAGAAGGGAACCTAGTGTGTAGACACTCTGTTCTCTCTGTTACTGCCGAATTTTCGAAACAATACCTGTTAAGTGTTATAATTTCGTAAAGTGAGAATCAAACGTACAACATGTCGCGCTTACACTCTTACGCTTGTGCCCCTTACGCCACGCCTGGCCTCTACTTATTTAATTTATTAATTTCCTCTCTTTAGTAACAAGGCAAAAGCGCAGTGTTGAATTGCGGTGGAAAGTGGTGAACGACATTATATTAATGGGAACGGAGTGTCTTATCACTAGGTTCCCAAGTACCCTCCGCCGACCCTACTATATGCGGAAAAAGAAACAATTCCTACTCAAAATACCGCCTTCCTCATAGCCACATCGTAAGTACTAAGCTGTCACCCCGGCTTTGCACCGCAGCGACTTACCAGCCGTGTTATTGTAACGAGTAACTCTCATTTCGCGTCTCGCTCCCACAAGTTCCCAGCAATTTGCGGGAGTTGTTTCGAATAGGTATTAGAAATACTTGGTACCCTTAATTCTGGGGGTAATATTAAGGAAGTTTGGTAATCCAGATTGGGAACGTAAACATTGTTCAAATGTAATTTTGGGGCCCGCGACGATGTGTCGGAGTTATGGCACTTTTTAAACTGTTGAATATTTCCCAAGTCGCTAGGGATTTATGTGTAATGGCTGTTTTGGTTTTACGAAGTGTTCTTTTTTTTGTTGCGATATATATATATTTTTTTCATTTCTTCCCTCTAATAAGAACCTTGAAATTACGCTATGCAATCTCAATAATATGAAGAATGGAATATTTCAACACCAAGTTCTCTATACTTATTGCAGGGTAAGGGATATAAACTTGAAAATATACTATTATTTCAGCTTCAGTCTAAATCCGCACATAGCAGAGTAAGCAGAGGGAACCTGGGAACTTAGTGTTAAGTTACTCTGTCCATCACTTTCCGCCGAGTTTTAAAGGCGTTGAATTGCATTTTAAGCTTAAAAATTCATGAACACGCGTTAAAAACCTCATCATTTTCCACGTGATATCATTAATTTCTACCCAGACGGCGCAAACACCTTTCAATCCGCGGCCGGAAGTCAACCGTGCTGTAAATGTATGTATCGTCGTAACAGCAAACTCAGACTCATCTCCGCCAAGAAAATGCTTCGCTTTAAAACGAAATGGAATGCTTTTTTTTTTGTGAAAAATATTTTTCTTCTAGCACATCACTATGCGATGCTAATGGTACGTTTTGAGCTAGATTTTTGGTAAGAGCTAGCATTTTTGTAATAAGTTTTTAGTGTTTTTTTTTATATAATTAAACTTAATTATTTCCTTTTAAATTACAATATTACTCTATATAGTATTTACTCTATATACTCTATATAGTATTTTTTAAGGAAATGTAATTTTTTCTTTAACTTAATACTTTAATATAGTGAAATATTATTCAACAAATGGAGTTGATATTTTTGTTGCATAAATTATAATAAATACATACTTTTTTGAAATTAATTTCATTGAAGCCATTCATTGGCGCAGTGGGACGACATCTGAATATAACAAATTGGTGTGGGTTTGATCCCGGCTCGGCAGAAAGATTTTATTTAATTTCATTTCCTATGGCCTACAAAACGGCGATTTTGAGTTCCAGTACTAAAAAAAATTTGCTTGGAAAAAAGAATTAACACTAAGCTACCTCTGCCTATCCCGCTCTATACGAGATACAGCATGAAAAAGTTTAATAATAACATAATAAATATTATTGCATGTATAAGTAAACACTACGGGTAAGTACATTAATAACTCAATTATAAACAATTCAAATTTAACTTACATATAAACTAGCGCAGTACAATTACTGTTATGATTTCCGTAACAAATAATTGCGCCTCAGATTGTCGTTATCTCAACCAGAATCGGCTGCGGTGAATGACGATTTCCGTCCGCGCATTACGTGTAGCTATTGTATGAACATGGTGATAAGCGTAGCGTGTAGAATTATTTATTTTTAATATTTTCTTTTTTTTTTTAAGAATCACATTGTTTTCCGTACATAATAGGGTAGTGCTAAGACACTCCGTTTCTCAGCTACTTATCATCAACTCAGTGAAGTTATTCAATTTTCTACACATTGTGTGTCGAATAGCGTAGGTCATCATCGCTCTTTATCTAGTTGTCAGAGTACGGAAATGAAAATATTTTATTTCCCCAAAGTGGGAATCGAACTAAAACCCAACACGTTTACAGTCAGACACTGTACCGCTGCACTACAGCGACATCCTATTATATCCCACAACTTGTGTTATAAACCTGAGTACCGACAGCAGTATTTTATGTTTTAAATTAATACCGATGAAAGTAATTAAAAATTACTGTCAAAGATATGCATCATATACAAGGAAGGCAGTTCTGTTAAGAAGAACCGGCAGAATATTCAACAATTGATCTGTATATATATGTATAACTAAGAGCATACAATAATTTAGGTCAAGAAACCCGCTTGGCCGTTATCGCTTATCACCCTAGCCTCACCATGCGTCACCATTTCATTGTCATGCTGCGGAAACTTAATATCCTACTAGAGATCGAGGGCCTATTGTGTGGCTCTCATTATAGGAATATTACAGTTTACTTGCACACTAACAGATTAAATGCATACAAAGGACTGGCCCTTCCATCCATCTCTGGAAAACCTATTATGTCGTTACTTTGACAGTGGGCAGAAATCTCTAGAGAAATTTATGTGAATATTTTATAAGATTTTCGCTTTATCGAAGAGGTCGTTGTGTTTAACGAGCTAATTACAGGAACTATTGCTTCAAATTATTATTATTTTTCATTTTAGATAGTTTATTTCTAGATGAAAGCTAGATTACGGTAACACGTTTCAATGGCATACACAAGTCGGCCAGTACTTTAGTTATTTACAATTAGTGTTGGGATTACTAGCGCTCTATGATTATATTTTGTATTTTTTTCAGCTTCACGCTGTAACTCACATGTAGCAGGGTAAGTAGAGGTACCTGCAATCACTAAATAATCCAACAGAGAGAATTTAAGTTATTTTGCTCGAACCATGCAGGTGAAGCAGCAAATAAAAGAAAGAAGTTAGAAATTTTTAACAAACTTTGTTGATCATTTCTACATAAAAGTTGCAATAATTTTGCATTTGCATGTAAACTTGTGACCGAGTCCTATCTGTGGCTGTAATGGCTTCCCCGAGCTTGGACACAAGAGTATTTCACGTATAAAACGGTATCTGAATGTGGGGGCCTGATATATAAAAGGAGGTCAAGTTAAACGAATATAGCGATATATTTTTTTCTATCTTTCATTATTCAAATAAATATTTATTGAAATATTGGTCTTCTTACATGATTAGCTGTAATAAGATGTCCATGTAACCTAATAACCATTCTGCATGAATGAAAAATTCTAAGTTCGTTATATAATTATATTAAAATGTCAATATAAATTACTTATCTTAACATTTCTTGTTGGCAAAAAATAAGTAAAAAACAAAAGGAAAAAACATATCTAGTAGACTAAGCGCGCCAATTAGCTGCGTTACTTAACAAATGTCTCAAAAAACTCAGTGGGATGTCGGGAACGGAATATCTTACACTACGAGGATGTTCCCGTTGCCTACCGTGCTATAATGAGAGATACAGCGTGATACCAGTTTTATTTTTTGAACAAATTATAATAATAAACCAGCTATGACTTGCACCTTACCCCAACGTATTGAATAACAGCGGAAGTTCTCCGCACAAAGCATTCGAAACGCAGACAATGGTGGGCTCCACTTCCAACACCATGCTATCGCGGTTCAATTAAACACTATATAGAGAACTATTTTTTTTTCATATTCCTACGATTTAATCCAAGTGGTACAGAGATATTGTGCAGTATTAGAGTATAAAGATAAAACCAAAAAATATAGCCCTCATGGCGCTTTTACCATTTGAGGAATAATTATTAGTATACATTTTTAATTTCTTTTCTGATCTGATAAGTTAAAGAATGGCGATGGGACCACTCAATACCAATGTCTCCAAAAGGAGGGAAAAGTTAGAATCTCATAGCTCTTGTTACTCTTTCCCTACTCTACACATATTGTAAATACGTTATTTTGATCACATTTTTACTGCTTTCTCGATTTTCGAATCGATTCAAGTAACTAAAAAATATTTATATAGATAGATAGCCAAAAAACGAAATGAAAAAAAGAAACATTTTTCTATACATAATTTATAAAATAATTTTTTTTTTTTTTAAAAAAAGATATNATACAGCGTGATACCAGTTTTATTTTTTGAACAAATTATAATAATAAACCAGCTATGACTTGCACCTTACCCCAACGTATTGAATAACAGCGGAAGTTCTCCGCACAAAGCATTCGAAACGCAGACAATGGTGGGCTCCACTTCCAACACCATGCTATCGCGGTTCAATTAAACACTATATAGAGAACTATTTTTTTTTTAATATTCCTACGATTTAATCCAAGTGGTACAGAGATATTGTGCAGTATTAGAGTATGAAGATAAAACCAAAAAATAGAGCTCTCATGGCGCTTTTACCATTTGAAGAATAATCATTATTATACATTCTTTATTTCTTTTCTGATCTGATAAGTTAAAGAACGGCGATGGGACCACTCAATACCAATGTCTCTAAAAGGAGGGAAAAGTTAGAATCTCTTAGCTCTTGTTACTCTTTCCCTACTCTACACATGCTGTAAATACGTTATTTTGATCACATTTTTAGTGCTTTCTTGAATTTCGAATCGATTCAAGTAACTAAAAATATTTATATAGATAGATAGCCAAAAAACGAAATTAAAAAAAAAACATTTTTTTATACATATTTTATAAAATAAATTTATTTTTTTAAATAAATTGATTATTATTATGATGACAAGTTTAGTACACACTAGGTTTATAATATTATTTTTCTACAATATACTAATAAATAGATAACTTTTACAATTTTCCTAACTTTGCTTCCTGCTTGTGATAATTGATGTATTGACATTGATTTATTGGATTGAGCTTTGAATGTGGTGTCCGAATATGGCGCTAAGAGGAGAGTGGGGAGATTTTTTTTGTGTTTATTTGTACAAAAATAAAATAAAAATGCCTTTGTAGGGATAAAATACAAAATAGCATCGAGCAGTAATATATAGCTTAAAACCTTGTATATAAACAAACTAGTACAATTCTATTTAAATCGATATTTCCTGAGATAACAGATTTGAACCAAAACAACTCTTCACTTTTCTAATATTAATATATCCTATTTTACCCTATCTTATCCTAAATACTATTATATAAAACAATAATAATACAAGAGACAGACAGAGAAAATAAAAAACAAAATTCAAATACATACATACAAAGACTTGCATCGGAAGCAGTATCCCTACGTGTAAGGCGTATCTTAAGTGTCGACTGTCGAAACGAACGGAACCGCACCTGGAGTGGAGAGGCAACTGAAACGATGTTTTAAAACCGACTTTGCGATATCAAAGTCATACGTACGAATATTCATATCTACATGGGTATTGGGGAAGCTATTTATTTCTTAAGTAGCACATTTTAAAGTCAAAAACCGGAGTGCAAGTTGTATTGTTGGATTTTAAGGGGTTGTTTTTGTTGATATCATGGTCGGGATGGTTCACTGTGGATGGGATGGTTCAGAATTCACTTTATTTTACAGTACGTATAAATAATTTTAAGACATTAGTTTTTAAATGGCGGAATATATCTTGTTATGAGAGCGAGGAAATGAAAATAATCAAATCCTCAAAAGTAGGAACTGAGTCCACGACCGTCGAATTAGTAGTCAGACTACGAGTATGTACCGCTATTCCACGATGACCTATGGGACCCGTTATCCATAATCTTTTCTTGCAGTAGGTAATATTGCAGTAGAGAATGAAGTGACTAGTCACTAACATTGCTTTTCCATTGCACAGCATTTAGCTGAGTTAATTATGAAAAGTTAGACATTTTAACTTTGTCCTGTATCCCGCTCATATCAGGGTAGGTCTAGGGAAATAGGGATCCTATTATTTAATGATTTTCATGTCATATTTCTATCCGAGCATAATATCTTCTAAATCTAACTAAAACGTATATTTCATATTTTTGTATTTTCATCCTATTGTATATATCTGTAGAGTCAAGTACGTATAACAAAGCTAAAGTAACATTTACCAACTAAAGCGGTCGAGACGGAAATGAATCTCACGAGCCCTTACCTCCCCAGTGCAGTGCATAAATCACTCTTCGCTGATACGATACGTCCGCGTTTCTAACTATAATTGTATTTTATAGCGCTGTAAGTAAAGTACTTAGCGTTGTGTTTTTAAGTAAATAAGATAGTTTAATGGTTGATGGTATCTTAGAGAAAAATATATTTGTTTTGATAAGTTTCACGCTGTTTCACGCATAGATGGATTGGCTAAGGGAAAAGTGTTCAGTTACGCATTTTCTGCGCCGATGAATGATGAAAAGCTAAAAAAAAACTTAATATACGTTATTTAGCTTAGAAATCTTTATACAGTTCATTTAATTTTTAATTGAGACTGACTGCAAATACGACAGATGGTAGGTTCGACTACCACTCAGAGGATTGGATTATATTTCTTTACTAACTTCTCTGTTCTTGTTACTATAGCGAAGAAATGCGGCAATGAAATAATTATGCAATGTCGTTAAAATTTAGCAGAAAATGAAACAAGGAGTATCTATCTTAGCTTTATATTTTCCCTGCCTACAGTGCTATATGCGTGAAACAGCTTGAAGTTTAAAAAATATTTGAAAATAACCAAAAATATAAAATATTTAACTTGAAGTCCTAAAAAGTATACAGTAGATATATGTGTATTGTAAATTAATGTAATAATTGTGTAAATTATCTAAATAATACGGGTGAAGTCACGAGCGCAGCACTAGTTTACAATGGCCATAACCATATAAATTATCCACGAGGGGAAAGTTGCGAGTGAAATATTAACTTACAATAATCAATACTAAAAATTTTCATAATAAATATTACAGGTAAACATTTCTAATTAATCAGTTCCACGAGAGTTCACATGAACTGTTTACAATTTTGGAAATTAAAGCGATGGTTTCAAGGAAAATACCATTTATATTTGCATAATATATATTTTATTTTATTTAATACTTGTACGTTCTAAGAAGAAGTTTTAAGAATATGGCGTTCCGTGAACGTAACTCCCAGCTGTGTAATTTATCATTTTAGTACTTAAATTATTGAATTTTCCGTTAGCTTTATATACCGACTATATAGCTAAGATTATGAATACAGATAATGTAACATGTTACATAACATAATTGTTTTTTGTATATTTTAGCACTAGTGAACCCGAACGCGGCTACGCCCGCTTAAACTATAAGAATATTTATTAAATATTTTGATAAAATTATTTTCATTTTTCAATAGAGAGTTAAGTAAACTCATTTTGGGTGACGTTTTCTAACATAAAACTTTGCAAATCGTTGCCTAGCAACGATCGCATAGCGACGGTTGGTATTAACATCGCAGAATAAATTGCATGTCACCTTTTAAGAATTTTAATACATTGGTATATATCGAAAATATTACAAATATGAGAAAAAAAAGTATCCTATGTTCATCCCGAGACCCTCAAATATCTCTATATGAGTATTTTATCACAATTAAATTAGCGGTTTGGCCCTGATTGCGAAGACAGACAGACAGACAGAGTTCAGAGTTACTTTCGAATTTATAATATAGGTATATATATAGGATAATTTAGATAAATGTAAAGAGCTTAAGACTCTCCAACTTTTCACTTTTTCTTTGCATTATTACAACAACTGGATGGAAATATTATATACATATATATTAGGTATAATTCTTAATATGAACATTTTAATTTAATTTTCTTACCAAATTTTTTATTTCTTATTTTACACTTTACAAATTAAATCGAAGCAATAATAATAACCGATACCACTCTCCTATATTTAAATAATATTACTTATCATGAAACATACGTTCACGTGTTCACGTGTAGGTACTATAACTAAGCTAAAGCAATTTATTTCTGTATGCATAAGTGCCAAAAACTTGTGTTCGGATCAACATATTCATGACATGCGCTACATAATAATGCGATATAACGAGGGGTTATATGTAGATACGTGTATTTGCAGTATTCCTGCTATTCGGCAAAATCGCTTATTTTGCTGTGAACAAAACAAAAATACCTCTTTGGAACAGTTCTGAAATCTAAATCATATCAATCCGTGATATGATTTAGTCAAAGAGGACGCAGAGAGAGAAAAATAATAAGTTTATTTTCTCCATCTAGAAACCATGAAGGTGCTGAAGGTGCTGAAGGTGCTGAAGGTGCTCAAGGTGCTCAAGGTGCGGAAGGTGCTGTAGGTAAAGTTAGTGGAGATCCTCCGCTCGGACAAATATTAGAAAAGAAGGAACGGAAAAACGGCATTGCGTTCCAATTTCTGACACTCATTTATAGAATTTTTTGATTATACAATTTATTATACATAGGTACACATATATATCTCATAATGAAAATCGATCTTAACAAAAAACACCTACAGCATTAACAAGGTCGAAGGTTAATTCCATAAAAATAAATAAAAATATTTCCTTATTGGAATGGTGTATTTTCATATCCGAATAAGGAAACGATCAGTCAAACATCAGTTGTATTATGTAAAAAGCAAAAATTTATTAGATTCATAACCGAAGATACTTACTCGTATGTGTCATGAGAAAATGATATATTGACATCGCACGTGTAAGATTTAGTAATAAAAGGAAACAAAAGTTATTCAGTTTCCAATAATATAATATTTAGTAATAAACAACTAAATTCAATGTGAAAGCTGGTACTAATTGTGTTAAAATAAAAAGCGTAGCTTCAGCTTTTTTCTGTTTATTAGAGAAGGTGTATTAAACCTAGATTAGGTCATTGTAACATTTTCCGCTCAATTTTTGAAACATTACGCCGTGAGTACTGCAAAACGCAGTGTTAAATTCCGCCACTCAGCACGCAATGCCACCAGACTTTTGCAAAAATTTAAAAACATTTTTTCTTATGGAAATGAAGTGCTAAAAACTAGATTCCCAGGTTCTGTCTTGAGCTTGGAATTATAAAATTTAAAGTTTTTCTCGCGAGAATGCCAGAATTTAAAATATCCTATATGTTGCTCCAAAATCCCTTCTATATTTCAGCGTTAGTCACATAAAAATCGATTCCGTTGTTTCGGAAATTAGCCCAGACAAACAGAAAGAAGGACACATTTTTTGTTTCTTTTGGTATTGTATTATTAACTATATATACTGGGAAAAAACATGGTTATTTGGAAATTACAGAGAACCACAGTAAATTTATTTGTATGTTTAGATAAAACTCAATTAGTTAATGATATGAGCGAAAAGATTAAAAAAGACTAAGACTCCATTCACCACTCTCCGCCTAATTTATAAAACATTGCGGTTGAGTGGCGAAACTTAACACCGCCGATCTCCAACAAAACTTATACCTTAAAAGTGTTTCAATGTCACACAATAAAATTGTTGCCAAATGATAAATGAATTAAGATTTATTCCATCAGAAGCTATTCACCGACCAGGGGCCTGCAAAGTTTCAAAACCTAAGTTCTGTTCGCCGCAAACTTTGATTATTTAAGAGGCTTTTATACGAACTCGACGTCGGAAATGTTTTTTGTATTAGACCTCTTGAGGGGAAACCTGTGAAATTAATGTTTAATACCATTTTACAGGGAAAAAGTTTGCATAGGATGTGGGTTATCAGATGTTAATTTGAAAATGGTTAAACAATGGTTTTCTTCAGATAAGTGTTATTAGCTGTGTTATGTTTGATACACTTGAGGCCATCGTGGTACAGTGTCTATTTGTAAGGTTAGAGGACGGTAGTGGGTTTGATACTCACTCGAAGAAACGAATGATTTTTCTTTACCAGCTCAGGTGACAAAACGAAGCGCGATATTGAGTTCCACCATTTAACACGTCCTAGATTACAGATTGCCAAAAAAAAATTCTTCATTCCAAAGAGATTAAACAATTCAATATTTTCAAATTCATACCTTAATTAAATAATTCTTTACAATTTTATATATCAAAGACAGTACATATTATACAGTACATAATGATAAAAGTGATGTTTGAGCTAAATTTTTCATGATCACATCTAAACCACATAAGCCTACTCGATCATTCATTGACATACAATTTTGATATTCCCAATCAAAATGGCAAAAAGTACATCAAAAGTCCATAATCCTATAGAAAAACAATTCAACAAAATAACAAAATACCATTACTATCTATTCGCTATAATATTTTCCAGTAAAATACCTATATTCTGGCATGTCCTAAATTTGATCTTCCTGTCGCCACCGATGGACTATGACTGTAATGTGGGCGAGGGAGGGAATTCGTCGAGGAATGTCTGTCCGTGCGACCGGCCGCAGTGGGACAGGAGTGTGTTTAGCGAAACCATCCCAACGAAATTTGGACTATTTTGCGAAAACATTTGGTTAATTAGCTTTACCCAGAGCATGATGTATGTGGGAATGTTGGTTGGAGCGCTCATATTTGGATTCTTGTCTGATAGGTTTGCCTATTACGTTGTATGTTTTATTATGTTATTTTATATTTTGTTTATTGTAGTATAAAAATACATGCTTATAGTAAAGCTAGAAATGACCGATGCGTATCCAAATCTTTATTTTTCCAGATATGGCCGACTTCCAATATTTTCGACGAGCTGCTTAGTCATCTTCGTATCTGGATGCCTGGTTACCGTTATGCCCACCATGACCGCGGTGACATGCATGCGCATACTGGAGGGCATTGGTACTGGAGGCGCTGTTATAACCTCCTACGTACTATGCATAGAATATACAGGCACCAAATATAGAGAAATAGTTACAGCTTTATTTCATATACCTATTAATATAAGTCACATGACTTTGCCAGGAGTATCGTATATGTTGAGGCACTGTGATCATCTGCAGCTAGCAGTATCTATTCCCATGCTGTTCTATGTGGCTGCACAGTGGTTGGTGATGGAGTCTCCCAAGTGGTTGATGGATAGTGATCATATTGATAGATCTGTAGCCGTCATGGAGAAATACGCAAAATTGTAAGTACGAGATAGATATTTTTTAAGCAGTATTTCCCAGTTTCCACTGAATTTTCGAGCCATTGCGTGTTGAGTGTCGGAGCTCAACGCGGCGCTTTTGTCTTGTCACTAGAGCGGCGAAATAAAAATATTAATAAGTAACTATTCATTCCCCCGAATGGGAATCGAACCCACAGCTATCAGCGTTTACAGTAGCACGCTTGTGCCACGACGGTGTCAAGATAGGCAGATGAACAATTTATTTGACTGATTAACGCAATACTTATATTGGCAAAAAGAGGAGAAATAAGTGATGTGTAAAATATGTCAAGATGATAGGATAATAAAATATGTTAAGGTAAAACGGGATGGTAAAATTTAGCTAAGATTATATATGCCGTTGTTATGCAAGAGTCGTGTATAACGTATAATATGTTCCCTCTAGGAATGAACTTTTGCTTTTGTAATTCGGTTTATTTCTTGGCACTTATCTACTCTTACGGGAGTGAGTGTGAAACTTATAATATTATATTATGTAGGCTATAATCCATCATTTTTCACATTAAATTCGTTTAATAAATCTAAATTTAAAACAATGTTTATATATCTGTAGTATAAAAAGTTAATTAGATTTAAAATTACTTTTCAGTAATGGGTGTACAATCGAAAGCATAAAGGAACAAATCGAAGAATATACCGCCCAATCCGCTAGAGCTAGCAGACGGATAAAATTTTGGCAAATGTTCAAGCACAAAAAAATCGCACTCAACTTCATTTACATGTCCTTTATATATTACCTCTGTGGAATGGGCTACTACGGTGTATCGCAATTTATAGGAAAAATGAGTGGAAATATACATTTAAATGTCGCCATATCTGGTGCCTTATTGTTACCTGGAACTATTGCTACTATTTTTTTACTTAAAATCTTGAATAGAAGAACATTCTTGATGTCCACAATTTTCTTATCGGGTCTATGTATGCTCATATCAATTTGCATTCCTTTACATTGGGTGAGGGTTGTCATAGCTTGTATATGTAATTCTTTTTTCTCCATGTCTTTTGTTATAGTATTTCTTTACAGTGTTGAACTTTTTCCTACGTCTGTAAGGAATTCAGCATTAGGAGCATTATCTGTTTTATCAAGAATTGGTCAAATAACTGCTCCACCCATTAATGCACTACCAGAGAATGAGGCTGGAGGAATATTTGGTGTGCTAGCATTATTTGGAACTATATTTTGTTACTTACTACCAGAAACAAAACACACGGAACTGCCATCTACATTAGACGATACTGAAGTTCTTTCACGAAAAAGGATTCCTGCTGAACCAGATGGTTAATTATTAAATGAAATTAAACTTGAACATGTAATTTAAATTTTTAAATAGTTTTATTATGCTTTTTAGGTTGATTTTGATTTAAAGGTCTTTAGATTCGTTTTGACCTCAATAAGTTACATATTTAAATAATTTGGTACTGAGAATAGAATAGAATAGAATATACTTTATTGCACACATAAAAGAAATATATAGAAAAAACAACACAAATAAAATTGAAAGAAAAACACGTATGCAAATGCGGTCTTATTGCTTTAAGCAATCTCTACCAGACAACCTTTGAAACATAACGGATAAATTGTAACGCAGAAAAAGGGTACTTACCTTAAGTTCCGCCACTCAACACGCAATGCCTCCAGAATGCGGCGGAAAATAGGGAATGGAGTGTCTTAACACGAGGTTCAATATGCCTACCCTACTGCGTGCGGGATACAGCGTGAAGCTGATTCAAAATCAAATATTTATGACTTTCTTTTACGGAGCTTAACGTAGAACTGTTCCTTGATTTTCTTTTGTTCCCATTTTTTTATTGATTACAATCCCCTAATGCCCTATCTTTATATCAACTAAATTTCTCTACCAATAAAAAACCACAAGGAAAAAACTTCACCGCTGTTAGAAGACATCTTGTGTACACATAGTAAATATTTAAATGACGAAACGAAACAATTTGCCTCATCTATTTTGGACCAAGAAATAAAATATCGCTAATAAGCCAACATTTTTCCCTGAATCCCTCGACTTAGGAGAAATGCTATAAAATATGCTCTCTAGTGACAATGTTATTTTCAATAAGCTCTTGTAATGAAAAAAGTTTTTAATACCACAATACCGCCATTGGCAAAGTTGGAGTAATAAGTGGCGAGTAAGAAAATGCGTTGTTTGGAGTTTAACTTTTGTAATGCTCGCCCGAATTGGGTTGTTACGATTGTAATACTAGATGATTGATTTTGTTTATAATTATTGATTTTCTTTCCAAGCTTCTATATTGTATGGTAAAGTGATAATAAATAAAGTCTTGACACTAATCTCTTCTACTAATAAATTATACTTTAGTAATAAAAAAGGATTATTGATTACAATAACCAAATACTTAAAAAATATTTAACAGTGATTTATTATGTAACAATGAAAGCAACTTTACGCTTTTTTCTGCTGCAGCAGAGTGAGCTTAGGTTTAGGTAGCGTTAAAATACTCTGATGCCAATTTTCGAGGCATTGTGTGTTGAGTGGCGAGATTCAACACCGCTTTCCGTCTAAATAAATCAATTATGAGTGGGAATCGAACCGTCACCATATTGGCCTTAATATGAAACAATGTAATGTATAATTAAGCAATACTAAAGTTTCCATTTTACCTAAACCATAAATGAGAGGTTTACCAAAATCCCCCAAAATCCACAAATAATCTAGTGACGCTACAAAGGATTGCCATACTAAAGTTCTTAAAATTAAGTCTTCTAAATCAATTTCCACGGCCATTATAAACAAAGCTGCAGACGATCCTCTATAATCCTACTCTGTGGGCGTTCCAAACCCTTAGGGTTGAACAGTAAATTTACTATACTTGACCCAACTTGTGATAATAGATGGAGCTACAACCACACCCTGATACTGATGCAAGTTAAGACATGGGTATTTGGAGATATTTCTCGCTTAAATTTAGTTGTAATTCTTCGGGGATTCCCGGAATGAGCCTTAATTTAAAAGTTTCAATGAGATTCATTTCGGGTGGCCAAGATGGATAGTATTTAGTTAGGCTAACTTACAGTATTTATCTTTTTAAAAACAAATTGTTCGGAAGTAAGCTTTGGAAAGTTTTTCTGTCCATTTATTTGTTTTGTTAAAATTTTACAGTTGCTTGTTCAAAGTATTGTTTAATTTATCTTTGTATTCTTCTGCGAATATTTTAATGTTATTTTTACGACTGAGGGTATAGAATTATAACTTAGATAAGAAGTAATTCGTAATTAAACATGTCTCATATTATTTAAAATATTTATTTATTTTTTTAGTAGTATGTAGTTAACAGTTTAAAGTAAGCTTAAAATAATGAACGGTTATTGAAAATACATCCATCCATAACGACTTTAATGGAGTAAAAATACCAAATAGGATTTGAATTCACAACTAGCGTCATACATGTAACATATTGCCTTTTCCTAGCTTTTTCCTCACATAGCACGATAAGAGGATCTAGCGTTAGAACAGTCGTTCATTATTTTTCGCCCAAATACAAGAGACCGCTTGGCGGAACTCAACGCCGTCATGAATAAGTATCTTCGACTGGCAATTGAATCCACAGCCATTGTAGTTACAAAATTAAATATATATAGTAAATGAAAGAGAATCTTGTTTTTGAAGTGTTTAGTATTCTATGCGCTATACAGTATTATGTATCTAACTTGTAATTATCTAAAGGGACATATTTAAGCATGATAAAACGTGAGTGGACTACGTTTTAAAAATTATCTTTTTAATTAGACGAAAATCGTATGGCAATGAAAGCTAATTAAGCTTTAGAGTTTATTACTATACTTTTAAGTAATATTATGTTTGTGCGACTGTAAACGCGGCGGTTGCGGGTTCGATTTCTATTCGAGGGAACGAAATATTTAATATTTTCATTTGCTCGCTCTAGTAACGAGCCAATGCGTGGCGTTTAGTTTCACGATTGCAAACGCTAGATAAGTCTCGAAAATTTGGCGTCAAGTAGGTAAAGCTATAAGCTATATTTCCGCTCAATTTTTCAACACGGCGCTTCGGCTTGTTACCAGACTGAAGAAATGAAAGTAATTGCTTCTTCCAAGTGGATATGGAACCCAATACACAATCTCACTATAATTTTATAAGCATAATTTATTTACTCCAATATTAAAATATTTGTCCATATCTTTTTAATTTCTCCATATAGCACCAGAATAAGCCGGCGAGTACAGCTGTACGCCACAAGACAGCAGGCGGTTGGCTGACGTATTATTATTGTGAGAACGCTTTGAAGGCGCAAGTGCAACCAATACAATCTTGCACTAAATAATTATTATGGCTTACTTTGCAATATATTTTTTAGGTTGCACGCTTTATCCCGCACATAGCAGGATAAGTAGAGGAACCTTAATGTTCCTCTCAGGGGACTCAATCAATCACTCTCAAGGGACTCAGTTTCCCACAAACAGCCCAAATTTATAAATATTTGACTTGACCCGAGCGTGTTGAGTGGTGGAACATAATGCTATACTTTTCTTTGTTGGGTTACTAGGATGATTACACGAGAATATTTATAGCTTAAGATATTATAAGTTTTCTTTTCCCCATATATAACAGAATGGGCAGAATAAACTAATTTTAAACAGAGGTGGATCCAGTCCCCAAAAAAGTTTGTGAACGGTGCCACCTTAACTAAGCTAAGCACGAGTTGGAGTATGAATTCATTTATGCTGCTGTCGCATAAAAACGGTAACTATGAAGTTCCACGGTTTCACTTTTATTAATTTCAGAGTAAATAGTACTATCAACCTCAGTAAACAGTGAAGCTATATTGTAAACCAATGTTATAAAAATAGTTTATGTCCCCGAGTCGAAATTGAACCCACGACCGACGGCGCCACGACACTTTCCACTCAGTTCATCTGCTTATATTATCCAAAACTAACATCTTAGACTTAGGTACTATATACCATACATTTTATTCGAGCAACGTCAGGTATTCCAACTAGTTTCCCTCAAGAATGTATATGCATATATACATATATACATATATACACGTATGCCTACGTACAATTGCTCGTAACCGCAAGACAGCGGGTGGCCGCGGTGACGTATTATTATTGCGGGAAAGCCTCGACGAGCTATCTAGGTCATAGGAATAATTCCAGTTTCACCTTCCTTCCCAAAATAATGTTGATCAAATCATATTTGATATGGGTATTGTGGATTTAAATTTAGTTTAAATCCTATGAGTTATGAGAATCCCATAATATGAATGTATGAATAATTTTCATAATGTATACAATTATATAATTCTCTTCTGTTATTGATAGAGAAGACATAGTCAAAACTAGGCGGCATAGAAGTTCTAAACATCGTATAGGAAGGTAGAAAAAGCATGTAGAACAAGATTGTATAGTCTACAAAAATAGAGTTGTCTTCTTGATGTAAGAAAATTCAAGTGTTTTTTATCATACTTACTGTTTACTGAGAGAACCTCTCCATCTCCACTCTCCGTTTTCCTGTCGAATGTGAAAAACCCACACGAGAAATAAGAAGCTCTTCTAACAGCCTCTAGCAAGTCATTCCACAACATGATTCCTGCGACTGCAAACGAGTCACCAGCCATGTATCCTGAAGTGTGACTAGTGTAGAAAACATCAGATTTGGATTTGTATAATAAAAAAAAATCTAGTTGTATTATTCTTATGTTCACGCAAACTGCATTTAACAGGATAAGTAGAGGGAGCCAAGTGCTAAGAAGTAAGACACTCGGCTCCCTACTTTCCGTCTAAGTCCTGAAGGCAGGCTTTTGCGGGATACAGCGTGAAGCTGGAAAATCATATATAGCTAATCTTCTTATGTAAGGTACATATATGTATTTTTAGATTGAAGAAAAAGAAAAATACAATTTTCTATTATATATTTTTTATTTATAAATAACTTAACTTATGTAGATATTGTGTATGAGCAATGACAATATATTTCTAAAATCACATATTAAACATAAAGTAAAAGTGCAATTTTACTAGAATTCCTATATATTTAAAGCGTACTCTCTTGTTTCTGTTTCTTTTTTTAGCTTCAGGCTTCATCCTGTATATTGTAGGGAAGATAGAGCAAGACAGCCTTGTGTTAAGACACTCCGTTCTTCACGTTCCGTTGAAATTCAAGACACTTCCTGATAAATCTTACATTACGGTATTTCACCTTAATGGAGTCGGAAAAATATTTAGATCTCCTACTTGAGGCTTCTACCCAAAACTATGGCGACGCTGTCTTAATGCGCTATTATATGAACATAATATTAAATTTTAATTTTAATCACTTCCGAATTCCTTGCAGTCATTGATTTAATTTGCATAATATACGTGACGGCGGAGTTTACGTCCATATTCCACACGAAACAGCTCAAAGTACCTACTATGGAAAAAGAAAACGAAATGACGTTCCACAGAGTTATCTCCGCCTGTCTCACAAAAAGCAAGATCAAGATTAAAAAAAAGTTCTAAAAATTTTGACATAATTTTTTTTTTCTCAGAAGTAGGTATACTTTAATTGCAAAGTACTATTACTTTAAGTAAGTTTATTAAAAAAAACTTCCAACTATTTTTAAGTAAACCGACGACAAAATACAGCTTATTATTATTAAAAATTAACACAAGTATCCTAGATATTCAAAGTTTACTTTTATTTTAAGGACTCGCTGACAAGTACTGCGGTAATATTGTAGTAGCATCACATTGGTTGCGAATCAGCTTCTTATTATTTCTTTTATTTCAATTTCTAGTTTCCACAATGAAAATAATTCCATGGATTTAATTTCATAAATAAAAAATACAATTAAGCATAAAAAAAGGGCATAAATAAACAAAACCTAAGTGAATATCTGATGATATTTGGGTGTTGGTGGTATATAATAAGGTATAAATCTAATAATAATATAAACAAAAAAAAAATACGGCAAGAATTTCCACAATCGCGCTGACAAAGTCGTTCGTATGAAAGCACCGTAAGCTTGTTACACAGTAGTCCTCGTAAATTTAAAATTAATAAACTATTCTGTGCAATTCTAGCTTTATCCACTGAAAGGCTGAAAAATGTTTTATGAAATTTAGTTTCCCATTGGTACAGTGGTCGACTGTAGAAGGGATGGTCCTAGGTTCGAATTCCAATAGGGGAATGGATTATTTTGATAAAGATATTTGACGAAAGACCTGTACCACGTGGTTTTCTCATTCCCTGCCTTACTATAGACATAGCGTGAAGATTAAAGATACAAACATTTTTTCTATCCAATATTGCAAAAGAAAATTTTACCTAAATAAAATAATTTGTTCCTAGTGCATTGTAAATAACTATGCTACAACGATTTAATACTATTTTAACACTATTCATTAAATTTCATGCTTGATTCCTACACATTATATTAGACATGGACATTTATTGATTTTAGATAGAGATATAAAATTAATTGTACATTAAAGACTAAGGCTTTTAAAATATAATTAAGAAAAAAATAAGATATACTCGTAATATGGCTTTAGCGATTTTTACACAATATTATAAATGAAATGAATATCAAGACTAATCGCAATTAATGTGGTTAATATCGCATTCATTTCGATTAATATTTAAAATTTGCATTTTTCAAATATGTTCGAACAGAACTATACGAGTATGTTACTAGGTGTAAGTATAAAAATAAAAAATCTTGAGATTTTTTCAGTTATAATTTTTAAAATTAATATAAAAAATCTTTAAAACGAATGACGCACAAATTGATTTCAAAAAATATTGGAATTGATTTTTTCAAACATGTGTGTTTAGTTTAGTACACATGTGTATTTTTTTTTTATTATTTCTCTTACCCAAAGATTTCTACTTCCAATGAGTAATGAAAAAGTGTTTTTTTTTCTGAATACAATGCTACAATAGGACTAGAAAATAATCAAGAACTTCATGTAGTTAGATACATACTTCATATTATACTGTAGGCTCTAGGCTTATTTCACCGGAAAAAAAAGAAAAAATAATTAAAAAGTAAAAATAAAAGAAATCATAATATGGCTATGAATTCCATGAAAATGATTTCTAAGGTAAAAAAAAAATAAAAAATGTAAAATGAAAAGTGCAGCGGAAACACTTCGTTCTTGATTACATTGAATTACAATTCGAAAAAAATATCAACCACTAGTAGACTTAGAATGATCTCGATTTCATGCAGAAAGCGGAGAAAGGAGTGTCGTAACACTTGGCTTACATAAATACGAAAAAATATATAATTGACAGTTCTAACATAACATGTACGAATCTTATTT
The DNA here is from genome assembly GCA_013403645.1 of Heliconius nattereri. NCBI lineage: Eukaryota > Metazoa > Arthropoda > Insecta > Lepidoptera > Nymphalidae > Heliconius > Heliconius nattereri. The sequence goes on from JAAIXI010000236.1 coordinate 10,571,963, forward strand.
CTTTTATTTTAGGTTGGTATTCTACATTACAGTAAATGGTCAGTACAATTCATTTATTCTAAAAACTTCGATGATCACATGGTGATGAGCCCACACTCGCGCACCACCTGCTCTGTTGACACGGGGTTTAGAAACACTGAAAATAAAATAATAATATTACCGAATTATTATTGGCAATTATTATATTAATATTACCAATATTATAATTTAATGGGAGGCTACTGGTGCAAATCTTTTAAGTGGCATACAAATTGTCCTATGATTCTTTTTTATATTTTCCTCTAACTGCTAGCCGTTTTCCGATCACTCTCCGCCAAATTTTTAAGACATTGCACGAAACTCAACGCTGCGCTTTTTTTCTCGAAAAGAATTCATTCCGGCGACTGGGAATTGAATCAACAACAGTGTTTACAGAAGCTGTGCTACTGCGTTAAAACAAAAAAAAAATTGAAAAACTATTAAATTAACTAACTGTATACTAAAATAATATTAAAAATGACGTCACAATTGCAAAGATTTTTGTTAGTTTTTCTTTTTCATTTATACACTATTTCACAATATACGTACTTGTGTGACCTGTAAATAAGTCCTGATCTGGCAAGATGCTGGCGGCGGCGATGGCAGCCTCGTCCAAAACAATTACCTGAAATATCAAAATCATTATGAATTGGTGATTATTTATAAAATTGGTGATTATTTATACAGTTTTCATGTCTAGAAATGTATTTAACTATAAAATCATTATTCTAGAGGACGTCGTAGCGTGTGTGGCTATAAACGCGGTTGTCGTGGATTCGATGCCAACTTAGAGGAATGCTTACATCTAAATCACCCACCGGCACCCACTATACAATGTCTCCAAAATCAGACCTAAAGCTGGAAACGGAGTGTCTAAATGCTACGTTGCCTCTACACTACGATAAAAATGTAGAGCTATCAAAAACATAATTAATCTTCCCCTATGTCACAAGGGAACAGAGAGAAAATCTATTTATTATATTTATTAAAGTTACCAAAACAACTGTAGACAAAGTTCTTAATTGACCCGGTTCGGTTAACGAAATTGGGCCGCAGTACGTACAGTTAGTTAGTTAGTAGCTTTCTTAGAATAATACTTGTTAGTGTTTGTTTAGGTGTCTTGTTTTACATTTCCGCTTGTAATTCTATGGGACACAAAGTAGTTGGATGCAAAGTGAGTAAAACAATTAGTTCCTTTTACATATTTCGGTGATAATGAAACAATCTCGGTTTTCCCCACATGGCAGGAGGCAGATGGGACTTAGTGTTAAGACACTCCGTTCCCCTCCCATCACTCTATTCTCCAGTTATTGCATGTTGAGTGGCGGAGCTAAACGCGGAAAGAAGGGAACGGAGTACTCTACTATATACAGGATACAGCGTAAGCTTAGTACAAAAACATTGATTTTAATATTAATATTAAAATCTTTTATATAAAAAACATTGACACATCCAATATAATGTACAAACAAACTCCACACAGAATAGCTTATCTACATTTCTTTTATACGGAACAGACCTCACTAATATCCTAAAGGATTCTAAATCAACTTCCTCGTTTCATTATTTATCCAACACAGTGCAACTGGCGAACCTTTTTATTTATTTGCAATATGACCCTCTGAAAGAGGATTGCCGTACGATTCTCTTGAGGAAATTCTCACGTAATATTCAATATTTTAAATTGAAATGTTATATTATTCATATACTACATTAGTCAAGTCATTTATTAAGGCTGTCTACAGCGTCTTCGTACAGTGAAGACGCTATTTGTAAAGCGTGAAACTAAAAAAAATATATAATTATTTACATAGGCTGGCACCCTTATCTGTAACCAGGCTCCTCCAAACAGGGCTTCCAAGAAATTGTAACACGCAGCAATGTTCACATAAGAAATATTATAAGTAATTCTGTTAAAAATCGTAGAAAAATTGTACTAGAAAAATGAATTACAAGAGCAAAGTGCACTCTGAGGCTAATGAAAAATATGGAAGCGATTTTCATTAAATTTATATGAGACCACACTGTGAGAGCAACTCTTTCCCGGTAATATAATGGTAGTGTACGCGTATCACGTACCAACGGGCACATTTTGATAAAATTTTATTATATATATTATACTAAAAGTTAAAATTTAAAAAAATGTTTTAACCATATTAATAAAATAAAAGAAGTCGAATAGCGCAGGTCAATAGTTCTAGCTGATATTATGTGACGTTTTTTTTTATAATAAATAAACAGTTTTACTTAACCTTTAACTACGGACGTGATTTTTTTTATAACACACATATGGACGTCGGGTCTGTCAGACCAGTGTATTTATTGGTCATATTCCGTTTGTTTTTCAAAGGAAGAAGACAATTTTATGTTTTAGTTTACATGAATAGCCTCAAATCAAACAAAATCAATATAAATAAAATCGCTTTTTTTTAAACTTTACGCATCACAACGATTTAAGTAACCTTAAAGTCACAATTTCAGTCTTTGACCACATGGGATGACTCTTAAGAAAATAATACTATAAAAAAAGACAGATAATAAAATAAATATTTTTTTAAAATATAAAGTCTAACAAATAAAAAAAATAAAGAAATTACATCTTATGTTATAAAATAAAAATTTTGACAACACCTCAAGATAAGGTACTATTGAACATCGATACACAATGGCTTTCAACATTGTAGGCTAACAGGACGATTGCAGTCAACATCTTTCTATATATCTTTTGGAGGCAAAGTGTACATGTTGTTCAAGAAGCCAAAATTATTTTTTTAGCTTCATGTTCAATAAACGATAGATCAGATCGCGAAACGCGAGTCAAAGTCATTCTCAATTCTTAGATTAGTTTAGTATACGAAACGCGTCTTTTTATTTGATAAAGTGCTATTTTCTTTATAAAATGTCGTCGTCCAATTCTTTTGTCTGATGTTGATTATAAAGTACCGATATTTTTGTCCCTGACATGCTTGGTCGATATTTTTTTTCCATTTTATCATAAAAACTAAAATATTAAAGTATATTTTGTATTATTTTAAAAATATATGGCGTTTTGAAATCATTCATGTATGGGAAACATGAACGTCGGGTCCGACAAACCCAGGCCCCGTTTAGAAAGTTAAATACTGACGTGTTTCGAACCCAGAGACACAACCACTGCTATCTACATTCATTTTGTCATTAATACGAAAGGTACTGAGCGACTCAGTGGCGGAGGTCACCGAGAAGTGGCCGATTTGTAGAATTCGTAGAACTAGATGGGTCTGTCAGACCCGACGTCCATACTTAAAGGTTAAGGCAAAAAATCTTACACATCAAGTCAAACTATTCAACGTTTTCCATTCGAGACATTCATTTGTTAGCAGTGGAACTCAACGTCGCCCTCTATCTTACTGCTTAGAAGGGACGGACGAATGGGCGGTTTTGGATTCAATTTCCAATCAGGGGATTGAAATATATAATATTTTTATTTCTTGCTAGGGTAACGAGGCATTTCCGGCACTAAGCACGCAATGACTTGATAAATCACCGGTATGTGGGGTACAGAAGTGTCTTAATGAGAACGGACTGTCGTAACCTCTGGAAGCCGTTACCGGGAAAGAGGAAGAGGCACTTGACAGACAGACAGACGGAAAATAATGTAAAGGGTATAGGGTTCCTCACTCCTTAAAAGCTACGGAGCCATATAGCATGTAAGTGGATAGTATTTTATATATTAATAAATTCTATCGATATTTATGTTATTGAACAGAAGCTAATGCACATATGTATCTCGCTATCAAATTTCATTCCGCTTATCACAGAAACATTGTGTAGCGTAACCCAACACAACATTTGTCTGTTGAAATGCAGAAAACTCTCCCGAGCAGTAATCGTACACACAACTAATGCATAGAGTGAAACAATTTTCTCCGTTCTATTTTTTGCAAGCAACATGACGGAGTTATTATTATTTTATTATATAGAATTATTCCCTAACAAACTTTTTGTTACCATTTAGACACTTCGTAGTTGCCAAAACTTATTTTACATATGACTAGTAGTTTGTAAATTCTATACTCTACCTTTGGACATTCAAGAATTTGGCTCTCCTGAACATCTTCAGTCTTTTCTTCTACAAACGTCTGATTTCTCAAGGGCAGCAGATCTATGGCGTTAGCTGCGAGCGACCACAGATGACCAGCACCCTGGGAGGCTCTCGCTCCTTTACGGAAATGAGGATTGATTGACAGGTTGTGCCTGACAGAGTTCTTCCAGCGGTCATCGTTTGTTTTGTAGAAAGGGAAGCGATCACTGAAAATTAGATAAAATATTGCTATTACTTACTTTTATTTTATTTATAGAATCTGGTGACAGATAATGAAATGAGTCTTTAAATTTCCAAAAACGTCATTAAAATACTGCATTTTGACAGTGACATATTTTGACGCTAACGTTATGTCTGACTGTAAACGCGACTGCTGTGGATTCAATTCCTGCATAGACGATGAAGGATTACTTATTTCATTTCTTCGCTCTCACTCCAACACAGAAATGGAATGTATTGTATCTTGTTGTATGAGGGATAGAGCGTGAAGCTAGAAAAAAAAAAAAATTTTGAATTATATGGACATTTTCCTATGCGAGGCTCGATGGGATAAAATGAGTTGTACATTTATTTAGTCAAAAAAGAAAAAAACAAATTTTCAAATCTCCACTAGTGAAATACAAAATCTATAAATCATAAAAACCATAATCATTTCACGAGTTAATGTGTCAAGACAGTTTGTACCAGGCACGACCCACGAGTGGGGCAGGTCGATCGCGATCACCCCAAACTGAATGCATTAGCCATATCCGGCGTAGCGGAGCTCACCTGCCTTCACCTGTATTGTTTTAAATTCGTTGGGCCCGAATGATTTCGTTAATAAAAATATTATGAATTTAAAGTTCTAAGCTTATTTATTATAACTACATATAGAATAGGAGAAAAACTTTGTTGAAACGTTTGGTACGCCATTTAGCCATAGTAATTATCATTATTTATGAGGCACAAGGGCTTGACTGTAACGCGACGGTTGTGGGTTCAATCCCCACTTGGAGAAATTAATTATTATTTATTAATATTTTTATTTCTTCGCTCCGACTCCAAGGCAAAAAGCCCGGCGTTGAGTTCCACCACTCAACACACAATACCTTGAAAAAATTGGTGGAAGTGAGGAACGGACGAGGTGTCTTAACACTAGGTTTTCTCTGCTTACCCTGCTCTGTATGCGAGATACAGCATGAAGCAGATCTTATTTTAGCTTCACACTGTATTCCTAGTCGGGCAGCCAGAGGAAACGGAACGCAAATCGCTACGTTCTTACGGTACACCTCGTCCACTGTCATCAATCTCTTTATACATACATGCCCTCCGGGGAGTCCTCATGCTTTTTACGTGACGTTTCTCCAGCATCATTTATACTGTGTTTGGTCGAAGGTGAAACAAAGTCTCTCCTATCTTTCTTACCGCTAGCATTTCGTTCGTAAACCTTTTTCTTTTTTTAAATATTTTTTCAAAATACAAATAAAAGTCAAAAGATCATTTTAGTTAGGACCATAACTTCAAAGTACCTAACCTATACTCTGTGGATATGGGCTTGTTTTTAGGGTTCCGCACCCTTTAAATAATAAAATATAATAAAAGGAGCCTTTATAAGATCACATTGTCTCTAAATGTATGTCAATTAATATATTCATAGTTTATAATATAAAAATAAACACCTCATTAACTATATATGTATAAGTACTAGCTAGATACACGAAAATTAAACCCAAAATCAATTGAACATCAAAATCCGAAAATCCCCTATAAAATATGTGTATGAAAACAACATTACATCAGTCACCAGTGTGTGTACACACATTGTACATATATTAATACACAATAATAAAGTAATAAACATTATATGGAATCAGATTAAGCGAAACAATGGGCAATGTGCGGCCGTTATTTACAGTTGATTACTGATAACTAGGCAATACAGGCTACAATGTTTCGCTTATGAGAGCTATAATAAAATATTGATTACTGGTGGTCGTCCGCAGCTTCGCCTGCGTGAAATATTAAACTTAACTAACTTAACTTTCGAGAAATCCTCACTTATTCCTCCCTTACACTTCCCAAGAAATCTAGGGTAAATTTAAAGGTTCTACGTCAAGTAGTTGCGGCTGCTTTGTGTCCGTCAATCATTCAGAACGAGAGTTTTACATATCGCTCAATTAGACCAATAATGACGTATTAGCGTTTTTAAAAATCAATAAAAAAAACGATAATGTATGCGAAAAAAATATTTACAAATTTTAATTGCGTCTCATGCAGATTTTAAAAAAAAAATCAATTTTTTTACGCTGCATCCCACATTTAGCAGGGTAGGCAGTGACTAATGTTAAGACACTCCACTGCTCACTTTGCGCTGAATTCTGGAGGTATTGTGTGATGAGTGGCGGAACTCAATTCCGCGTTTTACCTCGACACCAGAGCGAAGAAATCAAATTATTAAATATTTAATTTCCTCGAATAGGATTCCAATCCGCAACCTCTCACGTTTACAGTCACCCCCTTTGGGCCCTGCGCCAAAACTGGCTTCGATAAACAATTTTAATACATGTAAAGGATATCTTATTTGCTTTACGCTCTGATAAGCGCAATCCCGACGATAGTGTTGATACCGTTCTGATGACTTCGTAATTGACGTGTGGGGAGATAATTGAATGGGGGGACTTACCGTTTTGTCACTCGCTTACAAGTTATGTATTTAATTATATAAATCATTGTTTAAGGGATAAATTATTGAAATTGGAAATTGGAGAAAGAAGCCACGGAGTGTCTCAACACTAAGTTTCCGTTGCCTACTCTGATATAAGCGAGAGTCATCGTGAAGTTTAAAAAAACTATTTTAAATCTTATTTCAATCTTCAAGCTTTAATGTATAATATTTATTTACAGTTAAATATTTTTTATATATATTGATGGGCCCACGACCCCCTTATGCTTCTTTATGCCGACGACATAAAGAGGTTGGCGGGAAGCGGATGGGTCCGAAAAGCTGAGGATCGAGTGTCGTGGCGAGAATTGAGGAAGGCCTATGTCCAGCAGTGGACAAAAGATGGATGTTGATGATGATGATGATGATGATGATTGATGGGATCGAAGCGTTTCGAAGATAATGACAGTTGATTTTGACAAAACTCTTTGCTATTCTTTATTGTCTTTATTGACGTTAATAACATCTAGTATTACGATATCTTTCCCATTAGGTAAAAGAAATGCCTAATTACCTAATTGGGTAAAATAAATAAATAATGGAAATTAATTTCAATGAAAAAATTTTATATTCGCTTTGAAAAACTAAACAGATGAAAATTTTGAACAGCGGGACTCGAACCTGCGCCTCTTTTAAACCTTCCAACCGCTCTGACTAACATTTTAATCAAGCTAAATAGAAGAAATTAAAATGAAACAAGATAGCAGTAAACCATTACCAACAAAAATAACACAAATAAATTAGTTTTTAACAAAAAGAAAAACCGACTTCACCAACGAACTAAAAAAGTGAAAAATAATTTGACAAAGATTTTATAATTTTGAAGTCTAACCTAACCAAACTTTCACCAAATTATTCTTGAAGTATATTCTTTCAAATAAAAAAAGAATCATCAAAATCCGTTGGCGCGACATTGAGTTATTCGTCTATTTGTCGCGCACATACCTAATGCAAATTTAACACATATGTGATTTTCTAATGGATACCATTGTCAGACATGGACCAAAAAACCATTCGGGAAGCTTCACCATTCAAATAAAAAAAAATATCAAAATCGATTCACCCAGTCAAAAGTTATGAGGTAACAAGCATAATAAAAAAAGTAAAAAATACAGTCGAATTGATAACCTCCTTTTCTTACAGAAGTCGGTTAACAATACATACAACGCAAAAAGGCTCGCATATTATTATAACATAACAACTCTAAATAATACCCATTCCTTATATTATTATACCAGAGGTTCCTCCGGGCACAACAAACGGGCAATTACTTACCATTAAAAAGGGAACCCAGTTCTATTAGAGGAAAGCTGATATTTCTTATTTCCGAGAGAAATTATTATGCATCAAAGTAAGATAGCGAGACAATAGTACTTAGAGACGAAGGCTTAGTTATTTTTCTTATATTGTTCTAAAAGTACGGCAGTTTTCATTATATTTTAATATTTTATTCTTTGGTCTAATAGGTCGCGGTGCATAAGATGCGGATGATGCTTATCTGACAGTTAACAGGATCGGTCGTGGGTTCGATTTTTACTTGGGCTAAAGATTAGCTTTCAACTGCGGCTTTGCGCTCCTGGGAACTGAAAATAACTAAAACCGGTTTTCACCGGAATAAAGAAATGAGCGGCAATGGTTCGGCGGAATGAACATCTCTTAAATAAAATAGCTTTCTTGACATGGTTATGTCAAGGTTTTGCGATGCGTGAAAAAGCGTGAAGCTAAAAAAACCATGGATTTAGACAATAATACGATTTATCACTCTTTTCTTAATTTTTAACTTCATTAAGCATAATAACTCCTCGATAACATATCAAAAATACAAATTAGTATATACTAGCAAAAATCCTATATCTATTGAAGTGCACACAAAAAAATATTTATTATTTATTTTTTTATTCTACGCTACTGTAAATGTCCTACAGTATCTTACTTCTCGCTTTTTCTATTTTTTTAATAGTTAATTATTACAATCGCCCAAATTTACTAAGCTATGGCACTATTAACAATACCCTTATACAAGAATCGAATATGCAATCTCACGGTACAACCACCACCCTTACAGGCAAGACAAAAGAAACTAGAACAAAAACGGCCTATTTCAAGAACCGCATATTAACAAGAAAATGTACGAGTTTGAACACAAATTCTGTCACAAAAGGAACAAAGGCGGGGCCGAACAACGCGGCTAATGTAATATTACGATTCGCTTTGTAAATATAATGCGATATAAGCAATGACTTGGTTACTTTTCTTCATGAAGAAAAGACTGCAAGAACTGGCAATAGAGGCTCAGGTGATAGTTTTCTCATACAGTATTCTTGCATTGGATTCATACATGGCGTAGTGTTTATATTTGTAATGAGAATATTAAATCAAAAACTTAACGTAGAAATTTCGTTGTTTTCTCTGCCTTCTAAGTCATATGTTGGGAAAGCGTAAAACTAAAAAAAATATTGGTAAGATATAGTTATAAGTCTATAAGACATAGTTTGTTAGGTTCAACGCGCTCACGTCAGGACCCGAAGGTTTAAATTTAAAATCTTTTTTGTTCGAAAGTCCATACATTAGGGCGCTTAGTATGTATCATATATTATACACAGCTCATTCTTTCATTTGAAAAGACCAGTTATTATCTATACCTATATTATAAATTCGAAAGCAACTCTGTCTGTCTGTCTTTTACGCAATCAGGGCCAAACCGCTAATTTAATTATGATAAAATACTCATATAGAGATACTTGAGGGTCTCGGGATGAACATAGGACACTTATTTTTCTCATATTTGTAATATTGTCGATATATACCAATATATTAAAATACTTATTAATTTGACATGCAATTTATTCTGCCATGTTAATAACAACCGTCGCTATGCGACCGTTGCCAAGCAACGATTTGCAAAGTAGTTTGTTAGAAAACGTCACCCAAAATGAGCTTGCTTATTGCATCTCTCTATTGAAAGCTGAAATTAATTTCACAAATATATTTAATCAATATTCGTATAGTTCTAGCGGGCGTAGCCGCGTTTGGGTCCACTAGTAATAATAAAATATAAAGAAGAAAAATTTTCTCGCGCTACCAATCTATTATAATACAACGTACACATATATAATCTCGACTTGTTTTNTAATATTGTCGATATATACCAATATATTAAAATACTTATTAATTTGACATGTAATTTATTCTGCCATGTTTATAACAAGCGTTGCGACCGTTGCTAAGCAACGATTTGCAAAGTTGTTTGTTAGAAAACGTCACCCAAAATGAGCTTGCTTATTGCATCTCTCTATTGAAAACTGAAATTAATTTCACAAATATATTTAATCAATATTCGTACCTATAGTTCTAGCGGGCGTAGCCGCGTTTGGGTCCACTAGTAATAATAAAATATAAAGAAGAAAAATTTTCTCGCGCTACCAATCTATTATAATACAACGTACACATATATAATCTCGACTTGTTTTGCCCACCAGCTGTGCTATATTTAAATTATAGTAGGCTAATTTTTATCTCGATAAGTTATTCCGTCGGTACATTTCCCCGGGGCGAGGTAAAAGTGTCAACGTGAGCGTAGAACAGTATGAAAACGAAATACAAATAATAAATCATGCCTATAGTCGCAGCCAATGAATAGCTTGTAAATAATAGCTTGTTATATTTTTCCGTTCTCCTTAAATTCTTCTCCAAAATTCTGGAGGTATTACGTGTTGGCACTGAAGTAAATATTTCATTTCCACGAGTGGTAATCGAACCCACCACCTGTCATGTTTACAATCTCACAGACTGGCCTTCTATATAAGTAAGTCTATCTTAATATGTTATTTTTTACATTTTTTGATCGATCTTAACTATCACTCAATTGAATAATTCGACAAATCAAAAAATTAGACAAATCTTAAAATTAGTCTTTTTAAATACACCTTTATCCCGCATTTAGCAGGATAAGCTATAAACTCATTGGCAAGATTTTCTGGTATCTGTTTTGAAACATTACGTGTTAAGTGGCGGGTATTAAAGCGAAATGCAACACGCGTGAACCCACAGTCGTCGCGTTTATAACCAGACGAGTGCCCCACTGCGCCTCAATGGCCTCTTTATTACTATGTATTTTTATCACTATCAATAATAAACGTTGGTTATATTGTATTCATATAGGAGTTTAATTATTTTATAAAGAATTAGACTTCGTTACCCACCTATCGCCTACTTTTTGTCTGCAGCTGGGAAACTTAACGTTGCTCTTTGTTTTATTAGTAGGGCGATACAAATTAATATATAATTCCACCGAATGGGAACTCACAACCATCGTGATTAGAGCCAAACGCTGTACCACCCCGCTACGATGGAGTCCAAAGACTATAGTTAATCGATTTGAATATATAAAATTATGTATGTATGTATGTATGTACATAACATAACACAATATTAACTGCAATATGACAAATATAGCGGTACTTTGGTCATATTTTATTCTGTTTCCTTCACGAGATGCCATTCATCATGTTAAAGGCAACGTACAGTCGAGGCAAGTTGAAGCCGGCGAAGAATTTAAGTTACAAACCTATTTTATTAGCTGCACTCGCTTTAGTATACTGCAATGCAGAAAAACTGACAAAAAACTGATTGCTCGATCTACCAAACGTCATCACAGTCACCCAATTAGCAATACGCAATACGATTTTCATATAAATGTCTGTAAAATTATATAAATATATGTAAAAATATATAAAGTAAAAAGAACAATAAAAAACTTACGATATCCACTGGTATATAGCAGAAACAGTCAATTCCCCATTTTCTCTTAATGCTCTTTCTATTAATTCTGGATACGTATACGGTGGTTTCTTTGGACAACCTTCATCTCTTGGTTTAAGTTCTTCTTTGGTATCTTCTGGCACTTTGATGTTGACGAAATCGTCCAACCTAAAATTCAGGAGCCAGGTTAAGCTGGCGCAGTCGTTGTCTTCATAATTTTTTGATTTTCGTCTCCTTGATTTACTTTTGTCATGTACTGTCCTGGTTGCCATGTTTGACGGACTGAGCCGACTAAACTGGGGTTTGCTTTTCGAACGCGATGGTGCCAGGCGCCGCTATCTCCGTACTGATATTAACATATACCACCTCCTATAGTTTGGTTCTTAGTGGAGAATTGTTTTTACTTTTGTTGGTGAAGAATATTTTTTTTATTCTTATTAATTGTTGTTTCTTATATGAAAAATTGTAATTTAATTCGTAATAGGTTATTTTTTTTTGTTCTGTCCCTTCAAAACTGTGAAATTGACAATTGTAAGTTTTTAATTTTTTGACGCGTCATTATTTTGGTATTAGAACACATTGCTTAAAAAGTTTGCATAGGTAAAAAAAAACTTAATATTTTTTTTATATATATGAAGTTAAAAGATAGATTTTTAGCAATTCACTTACAATCTTTAAATGTCGATATATTTTAAGAAACCAGGTATAATAATTACGTTTTAGGGTTCCGTACTTCAATAAGAAATTAGAAATTCGTATAGAATCACTTTGTTGCCCGTCTGTCAAGTGCATTTATGTCGAGATTGCATGAAGCTATCAAGCTGGAATTAATATCAAATATTTAAGCATACGATCCCTCAAAGTGGATAAGCTCAGCCATTACAAGAAAAACATAATTATGTTATTGCTTCATTTTGCATAAAATTCTCAACCTAACAAAAATCTATGGTATTTTCGTACACTACCTTTCTAAAGTACTACGATCACGAAATTTGGCATTAAATAAGTATTTATAATACAAATTAAGGAATAGATCAGAAAAATGATAATTTATGAGTAACGATTCAAATAAATGAGCCATAGGGAATCTTAAGTCTTTCATCTATATTCGCCTAAACGAAACCTTTAGGATAATTCCCGTAGACCTACAATTATAAAATTTGTCAAGAAGTAAAAAAATATTATTCATTAATATTATAATATTCTCAATGTTAAAAAACTTAAACAAAAAACTGTTTTAGAAAACATATAAATGTGGATGTAATTTTCTAATTGCGCGTCTTGGAAACAGTCCAAGTGTAAACAACAACGTAACGTAAAGAATAGAAGAATAAGAATTTCGCAGAAACATAATATGACTAAATGGTCATAGCGAAAGGTTTAAATCCCGCTACATAAAAAACATATACATGAACATATAAAAAAAATCATTTTTGTTTCCTATACATAGAATTTAAAAAAATATATGAAAAAAAAAACATTTTTTCCACACAATATGAAAATTAAATCGATGCACATATCGATTAAATAGTATCGATATTACATATTTATGCAGTCATAAAATCATATTGCACTGAACGTGTTCGCGCGTCCCGCATAAAACAGCCATACAGTATTTATCGTGGAAATCCGCGGGATCCCTATCGGAGCTGCAAATTGAAAAAGTAATTGAATTTAACAGTACTCTAAATCCGCGGGCAAGGCCGTTGTGACCATTCGTTTTATATAGTTGATAGGTTTATTTAATAACTTGTGTTTGTTTGTAATGCTTTGTTTTGTTGGTATTCTTTTGGCTTTACGCGGAGAGTTTGGTCACTCAATACGGAGTATCTCGAAAAATCGGCGGAAATTGACACTCAGTGTCTTCAAAATGGGTGCACCCCACTTACCGTCCTGTCTATGCAAGAGAAGGGTGAAGTTTCTTTAGACTCTACTCTGGTGGACTAAAACTATGATAGCTCGACCAGTCGTGATTATCCAAGAGATAGGCGTTTTGAAATTTCATTCGAGAAAAAAATAATCAAAAGTAAAAAAAAAACTAAAATCGAATTTGTCTATCCATCTATAGCTAATTTCAAGGTAGCCACGACTCGTTTATATTATAGCGTATTCTATATTCGGATTGCCGTACTTTAGTTACCAGAGTTATTAATTAGATCGAGGGAATGATTTATTCATAGTTTTAAGCTTATTGTTTCAATTTTTAAGCCAGAAAAAGTCATGTAAAGACATTCTTCTCGACATATTTCGAACCCAAACTTACAATCGTCATAAATATTATATATGTAGATAGATATTTTTGCACTGCGCCACACTGTCCATAAATAAATAACTTACTTACTTTTTCCGAATATTACAAAGCTCAATCAAAAAAATTTATGAAAAAAATTAGATTTACTCTTCAGCTTTCTAACATGACAGATTGATTTTAGTTTTGATTGAACTCGTCAGCTAAGTAGATTAAAAGTTAAATTTCATATGTACTATGTGTTAGACTTCGTAGGCCTTTTCCTTTTTTGCCTAAAAGTTTCATATTAGTCTGTATTAAATAATGTAAAAGCAAATAATAGAATATGAAGAAACATTTTATTATTTTCTTTTCTATCCTTGAGCTCTATCCCGCTGAAAGCGAGCAGAGGCAAAGGGAATCTAGTGTTAAAATACTCCGTTTCTCGAAATCAATTGCATTGTTCTAAAACACTCCGTTCACAAAACATGGGTTGTTGACTGGTGGAACTCAACGTCGCCATTTGTCTCTACATCTTCTCTTTTAACTTGTAAGGAAATTTATATTTAAACTAGCTTTTACATGAGACTTCACTCCCTCCGTGTCCGAGATCTTAACCACAGATCCTGTGGTTTACATCGAACCGATTATAGTGATGTAATACTTACTACAACCTCCCTTGATAAACGGACTATCCAATATAAAATACATGCTTAATTCAAACCAGTAGTTACTGAGATTAACGCGTACAAACAAACACACGAATGAGCTTTATTATATACTAATCAATAATCTCAGGTAAATCTCACAGTAACACATCTGTAAATACCACATGAAACCAAAGTATCCAAAGCAAATACAATATATTTCTATAAGGACTATTCAAACGCATCGGCGGGAATCCAAACATCGGCTGTCGTTGTTTTCCTAAATAACCATTTCCACCCAAATATATTTGCTGAGCTCTCGTACCACTGGTTTGTACCGTTTGATTTTCAATTGTACTTCCGATGTATGGTGCATGGATAGGAAAATAATAGCTTTCTATTATATCATGTCATATATTTTTTTCCATATTTTTAGGATTCCGTACTTCAAAAGGTAAAAATGAAAGCCTTACAGGATCGCTTGGTTGCCTGTTTATATATCTTGTCTATCTGTCTGTCAAGATCGTTTATTAAGCTGAAATTGATATTAAATATTAAAGTCTACGGTCCCTTGAAGTACAGAAAAATGAAGTTTCTAATTCAATGCAATCAAAAATATGAGCCTTATGTATGAATTTCGCTAAATTTTGTATGAAATTCGTCGCGTAATCAAAACCTATAAAGAATCGATTTTTATGAAATTTGAAATTAGGAAAAAAATCGAAAAGCGAAAAATTAAATAGAAATAAACTACAAACACATATTTGTTCATTTCATACTAAATGAGTGCATATATCAAATCTTGACGCGTTAGGAGAATTGAAGTATTTTACTTCCTTAAAAAAATAGAAACGGAGTGTTCTAACACTAGATTTTCCCTGCCTATCTTGCTTTATATGTGATACAGTGTGAAATTAAAAAAGATCAATAAATAGCTCCCTAGTAATAATTATAACATGCGTTGAACAAAAACGCTTACAAATGCAATAAAACTTTCGAACTGTTCCATTCATCGCGACGATGAATCCGCAAATTGTAAATAATTGAATGTAGTGTGAGAATAAATTGTCATTTTCAATTTAATTGGAAACTTTTAGAAATCAATTGCATTGGTGTGCTCTTTCAATGCGATGCTCGAATAAAATTGGATTTTGTATTATTTTGCTCGAATCCAGGTGTGTACGTTAGATTGTCGCTAAATACCTCAAAGTTTTCTTTTTTTGATTCCTGCTTTATTGTAGGGTAATTAAAAACAACCTTTTTTAAGACATTCAGTTGTCCATCAAGCTTGATGACATTTTTCTAACTTTCTATTGAGTGTTGGTTCAAATTGGGAGCAGGAGTTATATTGTCTCTATATTATCGCTAAGATATGAAGACATTTGACTGACAGACAACACACAGAAAAACTGCTGTACTTTAAAAGTTGAAATTTACATCTTAAAATCTACGCAAACTAAGGCTGAGAGAACCTAGTGTTAAGTCCGTTCTCCATTTAACGGGAATTTCGGAGGCAGTTTGCGTATTGAATGGCGGAACTCAACGCCGTGTTTTATCTCTACACCAGAGTGAAGAAATGGAAATATAAATTTAAAAAAAAAATCTCGAGTGAGTATTGAACCCATGACCAGTGGCTTTACAGTCACGCACTGGAGCCCCTGCGCCACGACTGGTCTCAAACTTCCTGGCTGACTTCCTGCATAGATTTCCTAAAACAGCATAGTACTTAGAAATTTGGCCTTTCTCTAGAAAAGTATAAATTATGATTCCGAAAACACAACTTCTATGTACAATAGGAGTTTACGACACATTAATAATACATAAACAGAATTTATTGCGTCCATAAAATACAATGAAATGTACTAACATTCACTTATATTAGATTTCGTAGACCAAAATCCAAATATAGAGTAGTCTAATTATTTACTTTAGCCTTACCTTAAGTATATATATTAGTGCCGAGATGCGTTTGTTGGTCTTCTTAAATATGGCTTCATAAATATGGGAGATCTAATAGACATCTATTGTGCCTTATTCTCCCACTCTGGTTGTAAAACGCGGCGTTGAGTTCGCCATTTAGCATGCAAGGTCTCGAAAAGGAAAGATCATAGAAAGAAACCTATAGGACTAGTATTGAGATAATTCCGTTCACCACTTTCCACTGAATTTTGAAAGCATTGCGTGTTGAGTGGTGCAATTCAACCTCCATACTTTCCCTCGTTACCAGAACAATGAAAATATTAAATATTTAATTTCTCTCGAGTTACAATTGAACTTACAACCTGTTGCTCTTACAGTCGAACTCTTGCAGGTAAATAACTGAAAATAATAATCATTTTTCATATAAATAAACAGTATAAACTAAGCTAATTTTCCACACTTACGTTTGGTCTATACAAGAGGCCACGGGACGATTAGATTCAAGTGGCGGTAGATACCAGGCGTCCATTAGAAACAGATAGCTGTGCATTTACCTAACAGTAGATATCATAAATACATTTCAACTGAAAATTGCTATAAATAGTTATTTCAGGCTAATTAGTGTATATATTAGGATCGTGGATTCGAATCTAAATTGGGGGAATGCTTTGCACTCTAAGCATTCCCCCAATTTAAAGTTTTTCCAAAACGGAGAGATAAGTTACTAGGAATATTTATAATATTATGTTAGAAGTATTATAAGCTATTAGCATAGTGATAAAGCTATTTTTAATAAATTCAGTACGGCCTGTTATATTTTCAGTGATATTTTAAACAAAATAAAATATTGTTGTAATACTGTCATAAGGCGTCAAAAATATAATGCTAAAAATAATATTAAGAGAAATCTACTAAATTCATTCAACAAATAAAAAAAAAATTAAACATTTTAAACGGATTTAGGGGCGGATTTAAAGTAGTATATAGGTATTAATAATTTCAATTATATTTTTTTAATTTTCTTCACTAATAATTAATATAATATTTTCCTCAATTCAATTGTCGATTAAATTTTTGCATATATTTTTTTTTATTATTTCAATTAGCATTAAGTTCGGCCACGACGAAAACGAAATATCCTTAGATTCAAAAAAAATAAGAAAACATATGAACTTACTTACTTACTTACACAGCGATATTGCATAATTTCCCATTCGTCCCTTCCACACAGATACAGACAGGAGGTGCATTCTGCATCTTACATTAGACCGTAATTGAATCTCTGATAGCCGGGAACTGTTCACGCCTATTCCACAAATGAAATGACTAGCGAATATGATATCGACAGCCACTATTGAATTAGAGAACACTCTGGGTCTTCTAGCTGTGCTGGAATAGACCTGAGTACCGTAGTGTATAATAAATTGTATGAAAATTAAATTTTTGTTGTTATATTTTATTTTATTTAATAAAATAAAAAGTATAGTATATAAAAAAAAGTGATCACTGGCTGTATATGGATAATATAAGAGGGAAGCTATTATTAGGATTTTTTTTAAATATAATGAGACTAGGCGTGGCGCAGAGACATTCGATTCGAGTTCGATGCCCACTCAAAGAAAGGAAATACTTATATTTTCATTTCTTCTTCCGCCTACCTTGCCCTGCTATATAAAAAAGTATATAATGACCAAGAGTAATTAATTAATTTTATTTTAAATAATAAGTACCTACACAGAATATATTTGTTTCTTAATATTATACCTATAAGGGCAAAGTTAATTTGATGACTTCACTTTATAATTCCTAAGAAAACTAAATCTTATTTCACAAATTAGACGAAATGAACCTACAGACTTAAATTACACACATAATGAAAAATCCAGTTAAAACCATTTTAACTGCTTTAAACCAGTTCCAACTGGAAACGTTTTCGATGTAAGAGTAACACATACCTACAAATATACATATAAGTCTTGTTTTATCCAAATCTCTTTGGATTCACACTTTTCAACCGAGTGAGAGCCGCCGTAGTCTACTTCCGGTGGAGGTTCCGGATTGAAACGTGAGTGCGGCTCTGGATGACGATACATATACAAGTATGTTTTACGGGAATTCTGTACTGTATTTTATATGGATTTGGTATGGTTGAATAAAATAGTATTCTTATATATAATAAGTTAAGGACGCACAAAAATAAATTTTAATGACCGTTTCGAATAGAAAAAATTCAAACCACTCTATTCGGGTCAAAAATAAGTAGTTGAAAATAATCTCTTAAATCACCTGTTCCTATCAGTAAGTCTATCGTCATGTATACTATCTTTTATCTGTGGTTTCTCCCCGTGGGTGAATGGAAAAAAGTAAATATTTTGTTTACCACATGGCACATTTTAAATGTCCAATGTATGCCTCTGATGCTTCCAGTACTAAGCAGAATTAAATATCTTAACACTAGGTTCTCAGGCTTCCCATTTACAGCGTGAAGCTACGAAAAAAAGCCAACTCTTACAGCAACAGCAGTTACAGTGGTTTACATCAAAACGATAAATGTGATTCTATATCTTTTACATGCTGTATCCGTTAAAAAGATTTTTTCTGAAGTTTTTCTTTGGCTAGCTGTAGGTACACAAACGGAGGAGAGGCTTGAGTGACGGCTGGACAGACTCGCCGATACTATCCATCTTCGTAAAGGTGTTTAATAATACATTTTCGTTGCTATTGTTTTTAGTACTTTATTTTTGTATATAAGTTAACAAAATGTTAACTTCTGACGTCTCCTGTATTTTATGGAGTTGACGGAGAGTAGTAAAAATACACTGTTCAGTATTTTTTGAAAAATAAAAGGGGAATATGTGTTATTTAAATTGTTTTTTGTATAAGTGGGATAGAATAAAAAATCTTTAGGACAAATAGTAATTTGGTCCACTATATATAAAATTAAGTCCGTCTTGCCTAAACATGCGACTGTAAATGCGACGGTTTTGGCATCAAATGCCACTCTTCATCATCATTCTTCGCTCTGGTAAACAGGCAACGCCTCAAGAATTTGACTGAAAGTGAGGAACGGAAGTGTCTAGATGAGAAACTGAGTGACTTAACACTAGGTTCCCTCTACCTACTCTGCCATGTGCCAGATACCAGAGTGAAGCTAAAAAACGGATAAAATAATCATGACATTGAGCTCCACCACTAAACATTTGGCAACATAGAAGTGTTTTAACACTACTAGGATATCTTCAACTATCTTGCTATAGGAAAAGCTGGAAGCTGCAAAGTCAACGTTTTATAATTAAACATAACATATAAGTCTTAAGAGTAATATATATAATAATTTACATCCAAAACCAAACGCCACTGTCCCTACCATGTTAAACAAAATAACACTAAAACCGAAGTTATCTACCGTGTTGGAATATCACTGTGTAATGATCCAGAAATATGGGCTTTGGGCGTGCAGATTCAGCAGTTGGCTGACCTAAGCGGAATTCTCCACGTTTAGAAGGGTTCAAACGGTTATGGTGGAGGCCTGTATTAGTCCCTCTAGTGAAGTAACCGGTTGTAAAACTATATGCTGTATGTGTAGATTTTTTTTCATCTTCACGCTGTACACCTGCACAAGCTGTGGAGAAGAGTGTTAAAATACTTTGATTATCTATATATATAAAATCGAAAGGTCACTCACTCATCACGAAATCTCAGAAAGTACACGTGCTAGAAATCTCAAATTTTGCATAGGAGTTATTTATAGGACGTAGGTGCTCGTTAAGACGGGAATTTGCAATATTCGATAAGGGGTTGTTTTTGGGGTTGAAAGTTCGTATGAAACTTCGTTACTACAAATTCTAGGAGTATCAAATTAATAACAACGTAGTTCACGTAGGCGAAGCCGCGGGCGGGCCGCTTGTTTTATATAAAATAACAACAAAAAAAACAAGTCTCTTCTCTTTACTACACTAGTAAAGACACTGCAATTGACATAGCAAAGTGTCCTTTGATGCTAGCGTTGTACTTCTGCAGATCTTTTGTTTTATGAACAAACTCCTTAAACGGTCTCTTGAGGACTGTAAATAGTTTTAGTACGAAGTGATTTTAAAATTATGTTACGTTTATTAAATTGTCAACATTAATATTAAAAATGTATTATATTTTATTGTTATTAAAATATAATATGTAATTATTGAATGATTTTGAAATCAACGTGGTACGAGTATTTAAAAAGCTGTTCTCTACCTTCTATACGCGGGATTAAGCGTGAAACTGAAGCAAAAAATATGGTCAATATTCCTCACAAGCATTTGGCATCCAAACTATCTCTTACTACCATAACTGATACTAGTACAAACAACATAAAACAATTTGCGAGCATATTCCTTGTGTTGTTATTCAAAGCCCCTATAAAGTACGGGCGTATATATTTTTTTCATGAGATGTGTACTTAGGACGGCGGAGACGGTAAAATTAGGATTTATTGTTATTGCAACTGTATGTGTGAAACGTATAGCGTACCCTTTCAACTGTTCTATTATTTTTATAAAATACTTCACAGGATTTAGGCCATCGTGGACGGCCACTGTAAGTGGTCGTGGGTTCGATTCCCTCTCGATGGAATGAAATATTTAATATTTTGTTTTCTTTGCTCCGATAACGATGCAAGTGCGGTGTTGATGACCGCCACTTCGAACGGAATGTCTCAAGATTTCGGTGGAAAGTGGGAAACTATAGTGTTTTAATAGGAACTGAGTGCCTTAATCAGGTTCCCAGGTTCCCTCAGCGTAAACCTAAAAACAAAACATATACATTAACCGAAACAGAATCAGTATCAACACTACGAAGCCACTCTAGAATATATTAATTTAAAATTCATCGAATTTAAACACATGCTTCTAGATCAAACAACGCCGCGGTGGCGGGCTGTAAATATTCATCTCAATTAACTTAAGTTAGTTTATTCGTGTTTAATTTACTTTCCATCTTTACAAAGCCTGGAACGAAACGTTCAATTTTCGGGCAAAGTAAATTGAAAAGTTACATATGTATGGGATTGACATAAGCGAGGCCACGTGACGTTTCAAAGAGCCGTCGTTTTTATGTTTTAAAGGGATTTCATTGTTTGGGTTTGGGAAGTTATTTCATTTTTTTTTGCAGCTTTCCGTTCCATTCAAGGTAACTAGAGAAAAAACGATGTTTAAGCAGGCTGTATCCTACTGTATTCAAAATCGATGGTGGTCCACTATCCACCGATTTCTCTAAGCGTGTTTAATGGCGGAACACAACGCCGCACTTTTGCTCGTTATCAGAGCCTCGTCGAGATGAATATCTTAAATATATATATATATATATATATATATATATATATATTTATAACACAGTACATTAAAATTAATTATTCTTCGCGGTCTTAAGCCCGAAAATTTCATTCCGCCGAGTAGAAATCGAACTTACAGCAATGAAGTTTACAGTCGCAAGCTTGTGCCTTTGCGTGACGACGGTATCAAATAAAGTTATCATTAATTTATGCATAATTTATAAAAAATTTAATGATAGATATGTATTATAATATTATGAAAATCACTCGAAATTACAAACAAGATAGTCCCCTTAAATTAGTCTGGATAGTTCATATAGGTATCTAAAACTATTAAACACTTGCGGTTGACATTGTACGATGTATAATAATAAGGTCATGTCGAGTTCATTTTCTTTTTAAATTAATTTAATATTTTTTTTTATTTATATTCTTATGATAAAAAGAGGCAGCGGCGCAGGGGCACAAGAGTGTGACTGTAGAGCGACTCGGTATTCAATTCATTCAATTAAAAGCCAAAAGCCCGGCGTTAAGTTCCGCCGTCAAATGCCTCCAAAAAGACGTATATTTTATAATCTTCAGTTTCTTAGTTATCGATAATATAAAAAAAATATTTGACCATATTTGACAATAGTATTCGTATTTATCGTTCGTATCGTATTGTTAGTAGGTACTACTGCTACCAAAGCGAGTAGGGGTAGACGAGCGAAGCGAACAAAAGTCAGTCCCCTCTTATAATAATAAAGTACAATACATAAAAGTAATTATCTAATTTTAATGTAAAGAATCTTAGAAAATAGAATATTATATTCCGCTATCATAAATTTTGTAAATTATCATTAAAATTTCCAGCCACAACTATGCGTTGAGAAGCTCGAACAGCTTTATGAGCTTCTTTAGTTACAAGCTTAACGTTTAAACACTAATTAGATGATACTTATAAATTATAACAGCATTTTTTATTATATTTTATTGTTTAAACTACAAAAGCAGCTTTATGTCATAGCAGGGGAAGATTTACTATTAAGACACTCCGCTTTCCGCCCAAATACAAGACATTATGTATTATGTAGCGTAACTCAACGCTGCGTTTTGTCTGATTACTAGGTTTTTTTCTTCGCTCAAGCAAGCAGAACGCGTCCTCTATCTAATTAATTTGATAAGTGGTGAACGAAGTGGCATGACCCAATGATGACCCAATGGTAGGATGAGCCTACCTCGCCGTAATAGAAAAAAAAACAAAGAAAAATAAACAACTTTTAAACACCATAAAAGCCCATATCGCGTAATGGACGCCATAAAAACGTTGAAATAAATTCTCAATATAAATACACCATACATTAAGATGCAAACAAAATGTGAACTAAGTTATTAATTTAGGGCAGTAAGCCCTAGATCCTGTGTAATGAATGTCTGTTAACCAA
The DNA here is from genome assembly GCA_013403645.1 of Heliconius nattereri. NCBI lineage: Eukaryota > Metazoa > Arthropoda > Insecta > Lepidoptera > Nymphalidae > Heliconius > Heliconius nattereri. The sequence goes on from JAAIXI010000236.1 coordinate 10,595,053, forward strand.
CTTTGGTGCCACCTGAACCGTTGATATTAATTAATTTGAGTCTATTTAATCTTTATTTTGTTACCTGTATATGTTACAAGTAATCAGCTTCACGTTGTATCCCGCATGTAACAGGGTAGGCAGAAAAATCTTAGTCTCAAAACACTCCGTTCCCATTCCTATTTTTAAGACATTAAGTGGAACATTTAAAACATTAAAAGGAGCAGCGGAAGCAATGTTTCACAAATTAATTCATATTTTTCTATTCTTAGTGGAATATTGTTCTTAGTGTAATAATACTTACAAAATAAAAAAAAGTATGTAATGTTCAATATGGCAAAGTGTAAGTACTTTCGTTAATTCCTAAATTTTGGAAAGAAAGTAATATATTTCTTTACTTAATAGAAACTTACTCTACATTTCATATAATTTTTTTGCTGGTCCCGTTAAAATTCAAGATTTTTTTCTTAAATCTCCCCTACATTCCCAACTCTCCTTACAGTCCTAGTCCTTAGAGTGCTTAGACTCACTCTTTATCCTAATTATGTGTCAAATTTCAAGTTTTAAACTGCGTTACCTGTCACTTTAACGGAACTTTAACGGAATTGTTTTATATAAAAAAAACAAATATCAGTTTCACGCAGTTTAGCACACAGCAGGTTAGCCAGATGAGACCTAGTGTCCAATTTACCACTGATATCTGGAGGTATTGCGTGACGTAATTGAGAGCGAATAAATGAAAATATACATTTAAATAAATATATCATTCCCCGAGTAGGGATTGAACCCAAAACCAGTCGCATCTACAGTCACACACTTGTGTCTTTGCACGACTCAATTATATACATAATTCGTACAAGCAAGTTTTAAACTTACAAATTAGAGATAGTTTCTCATAATTTCCAAATCGTTTAGCTTAGAACTTGGTCTAGTTTAAAAGCACAGCATAACCGATAATTCTGTATAACAAAGCACTTCAGCGGGTCTCACACGATAAACCTAAATATAAACTCGTTATCTTAACTTGCAGCGGACTTAAGAAAATTTCATTATATTCTTGTTCATTTAAAACTAAATTAATAAACTTCATTTAAGAGGCCTTCGTGTCATAAGCGCGCGATTGTAAGCGCGATGGTTGTGGGTTACATTCCCACTCGGGGGAATTTTAATATTTTCATTTCTTCGCTTTGGTGCCAAGGCAAAGTACGACATTCGGTGTTGGGCCCCGCAAATTCGGGGCAACGTGGAGAACGGAAGTGTGATAATGGGAACGGAGTGTCTTAATACTAGGTCCAAGTTCCCTCTGCCTACCCTGATTCCTATTGGATACAGCGTTCGGCTTAAATATTAATAATAAAATAAGCTTTTCTTTATAGGTAACAGGGGAATGATTCATTTTCATTTCTTATCTCTAGACAAAAAGCCAAAGCTGGGCTTTGGCTTTGAGTTATGCCACTCAAAATTCAATGTCTCAATGAAAATTTTCTAAGCATACATATATGCGGGGTACAGCCTGAAGCTAAAAAAATCCAAACATATTGCTACCCTAAGAAAATTTCATTATATTCTTGTTCATTCAAAATAAAATTAATAAACTTTACGCTGATACGTTGTGATCTTCTTAGAACTATGTCAAGATACGTTTTGAGATCAATCTACTACGACGGCGTTTGTGTCTTTTTTTTAACCGACTTCTGCAAGAAAAGGAGGCTATCAATTCGACTGTTTTTTTTTTTTTTTATGTTTGTTACCTCATAACGTATGGCTGACCGATTTTGATGATTCTTATATATTATATTAAAAGAAATGCTAATATATTAAAAGAAATGCAACGATCAGGAATCTCACTTCTGACATCAATTTAAAAAGTTTTTGCTTGTAACTATTACAGTATAATCAATTTTTTACCAAAATAAAACAAACTTTCTCTATTTTCACCGGATTCCATAATTGCAACTTAACCAAACTTTCACCAAGTTATCCTTGAAGCATATTCTTTCAAATAAAAAAAGAATCATCAAAATCGGTTCGCGCGACATTGAGTTATTCATCTATTTGTCGCGCACATACCTAATGCAAATTTAAGACTTATGTGATTTTCTCATAGATACCATTGTCAGACATGAACCAAAAAAAATGGGACCATTCGGGAAGCTTCACCTTTGAAAATAAAAAAAAATTCAAAATCGGTTCACCCAGTCAAAAGTTATGAGGTAACAAACATAAAAAAAATACAGTCGAATTGATAACCCTCTTTTCTTACAGAAGTCGGTTATAAGAAATAAAAAGAAGAAATTAATATTTGAATTACTTTACGGGAACTAATAAAATTGTTGATACTCATATGAGTATTGATAATAGGTATATTTATAGCTATATACTATGTTAGCTTCTGTTTTTACAATCAGTGGCAGTCAAGACAAAATTATAACCTCCTTATTATTAATGTCGGTTAAAAATATAAACGTACAACCAAAGTCAACTTCATAGAATATTCCTAGGAATCGGTTTCGGTACAAGATTCAATTCGAATCTCAAAAATAACTTAAAACCCTAAAATCTATTCATATAATAATAATAATTTCAGCGATGACAAGTAGATTAATGTATCCAATTATATGCGTGGGGCTGTCACCGTTTGTCAAGTGCACTTTGACCCTTGGATTTACACTAGTATTAAACTGACTGACACAATTTACGGACCTAATATAGCACTGGAGGAGTATTTGGGCTATGAATAATAGAATAACCAATGAGACTTTGATTGTTTTAGATAGATTTATTTGAAGATAGTTATATGGCTTCACGCTTTAACCCGCATTTAACAGTTAAAACATACAGAATCTTTAGCTGTTTTCCCATCCTCTTAAATAATGTAAAATTCTTAAGCTGTACTTTGGTTTATTATGCGTGTAGTATTTACAATAGCTTATGAAAGCATTTTAAAGATTTACAAGTAATGGTGTTATTTTTTTATAAGAAGGCACCAGGAGGTGATATTAAGACATAATATTACGATATATAGAGAACAATATATAACTAAAGTTTTCGATGAATTAAACTTTTCAATAAATTGATCCAAAGCTCATCCAAAGAAAATGTATAGAGCGTGTCTTGTATATCTCTTAATTATAAGTATCAATTGAATTGAAGAAAGTATTACACCGTAAATTTCCAACCAGACCGTTCCAGTAATTCATTGGTCCCTGGTATTCAACGGCATTCCTAACATTTATGATTTACTGTCATTAAAAAAAATATCAATAATTATCGCCTACAAAATTGAAATGTTAAAAGTAACAAAAATATATACCAGACAGCCTAAAATCCTCGACTAGTTACATATAATTAAAGATACTATTAGATATATTTTTTTCAATTGGTTCAACCTAGTAGGATACGCATAAAAACCCAGTGTTGACACACTTCCGCCCAATTTTAGAAACATTTGAAACGTCACTCGTGTCTTTTCCACCAGAGCGAAGAAATGAAAATTATTTTATGATCTTAAATGGGAAACGAACCCAAAACCGTCACGCTTACAGTAAGACGCTGTGCCACTGCCCCACATGAGCCTCATCATTATTATAAATAGACGTCATATTGAATAATGAAAAAATATAATGATAATAAAAAAAAAGTTCAATAAAGTAAGCAATACATTACATCTCAAACAAAATTAACAATAATTAATAAAAGAACCCAAACATAAACTAAGTAAGTATTAATAATGAAAAATTATTATGCTCCAGTAATATTATGAATATGAATCGCCTTATTTTTCTCGTTTCAAGCGAACTGATCCCCGACGATATTGTCACAGAGTAATGAAAATAGATCTTTTTCCTCTCCATTTTAATTACTCTATAGTTGAGCGGAAGGCAATTTTGAATCTTGTTGGAATAAATAGCGACGTTGAAGTAAAGCTAACTTACGACTATATCATTAAGTTGGGATATGAATTTTAATGAAAATTATTGACGCCCTTATGGCACATTGGTAAGCCTGTAAACGCAATGGTTATGGGCTCCCCATGTTATTACGTCCGTGAAGGTTATTCCCTGATAACAAATCGAGACGCTAAAAAAAATTGACGGGAATTGGGGAATATAGTGCCTTAACGTTAGGCTACTTTTGCCTATCAAAAATAAAAAATATATTTATTTTTATTCGAGGCCATCGAAGGAAAAGCGTGAAATATGCTTACAGGGTGAATTATTTAGCGTAAATTATAGCGAGATAGACATAGGAAACCTGATATTTCAGTCCCATTAAGGAGGAGGCTCGCCTTTCTTAGCGAAGGGATGAAAATATTAAATATTTCATTTCCTCGAGTGGGCATCGAACTCACAACCTGTCGCGCTTATAACACTACAGGCCTCAAAAATAATATTTTCAATTTAAATTTAATATATTATAATAATATAAAATACAGGAGATGTAAATAGTGCAATATTAGCGTACACTTATTCCGACTGCAATTTCCGGGTACGAGTGTTTGCCTACAGTTTGATTGTTCGGGACCGTTTGTCTTGTCACTACTTGTGAGTTGGAGGTAGTTTAGAAACTCGGTGGAGGTTGGGATTTTTAAATTATATTTATGTTTTTATATTATTTTAACTGGAGAAGGACGGAGATTTTAATCTTGGCAAGTGAACTTTTTCACGCTCTATCCCGTGTATTAGTAGGCAGAAAGAACTTAATGTAAAGTCAGTTTTTTCTTCACTTTCAATCAAAATTTTAAATATTTATAATTAACCGATAGCATCTAATGCCAAGTTGCAAGGTATTGAGAATAATCCCCTAATATGTCAGGGCCCCTCCCTATCCCTTCTCCTTAATATTTCTTATGTTTAAACTTTACGGGTTCGTTGGATAAAAGCATTATTATCTTCTAATCAGCTCTTAAGTTTTGAACAGCACAATTAAAAACAGAAAAGCTGATTTTAATTATATGCCACTGACATATTGGAATTGACTTCTGTGAAATATTCAAATTAATTTCCACAACTCAACGCCATCTTACTAAATCGAAGAATTCCAAAAAAATCAGTTTCAACCAACTGCCATTGTGTCAGTCAGTCAGTTACTGTCAGTCAGTCAGTTTGTGCCACAATAGTCTCATTAAATAATTAAACGTTTTATTTAAAGAAAAAAATAAAAAATCAAACAAAATATGACAATCCATCCATGTTTTTATCGCTAATCACGTTTTTATGGTACTCGTGGTAAGATAAATAGCAGTAGTAAATTTTATGACTTTGGTGACTGATAACAACAAAATCAATAACAAGTAATAAATATATGAAGCCGCCGTTGTTCAGTGCAAGCGCGACAGTTATCGGTTCAATTCCAGCAATAAATATTTTTTATTTTCTCTTTCTGGTAACAAGACATAAGGCGATGTCGAATTCCGCCACTAAGCACGCTCTTTCTTGAAAATTGGGAGGAAAGCGGGGAACGAAATGTCTAGACATTAGGTTCTCTTTATCTAAAAAGAAAATATATATTACACATTTTATACTTCGATTTCTCTTCCAATGGACGTTTACTGTAGCTAATTTTTCGTCACTAATTAAGTAATTATCAGAGCGCCATTGGAAATAATATCTGCAATAGAAATACTCGCAGCTCTCAGTGGCTAATGGTGTGTGAAATTAATGCTTTTCAGTTTTTGACATTTTTCTATTAACTCGAATGTTATTAATAACGTCGTTTCTATTTCCTTGATTTGTAACTTAATATCTACTCTGTTAGTATTTCGTTAAAATATATATAAAGACCGTATAATCATTAATGTCGTCGTAGTAAAGAAACTTTAACGCAATGGTTGCGAGTTCTACTCTTATTTGCGAAAAATTATTTAAGGAAGTCGTGACAAAGTTGAATAGCATATGACCACAGAGACGGCGATTGTGGGTTCGATTCCACCTTGGACTCGTTTTAGGAAACGAAGTGGAACGTTTAGTTCCGCTTCAAACTCTACTCTCTCAACTCTCTCTACTCTAGCTTAGGAAACACCATAAAAACAATAAAAGAGCTATATTCATTTAGAGTTAAACCCCCCACAAGAACGTTATCTCGTCCGTAACGTAGCACAAAACAATTAAAATAAAAAAAAAGGAAGCGTTCAAAAGTAAACGTAATTAATATAACAGTTAGTCGCTACCATTAATTCAGTTTTTGTGCCGTCATAATATTTTATAAAACCGTCCGCTCTTGACGGTTCTGGAAACGTCTGGATAAAAGACCGACGATGAGTCATTCATCTTCTGGGACTTACGTTACGTTCAGTTTTCATATTTCCATTGCTCGTTGTGTGAAATTTTGAATGTGTCGCTTTGTTTTTGTGTGGTTCCAGGTTCAGATCATGTTTGAGGTAATATTTTTTAATTTTCGATAGCCAAAAGTATTATTAAGGCAGCCGTGGCGCAGTAGATCTGTGTATACTGTGAACGTGGGTTCAATCCAACCTCAGAGTAATGATTATAATTCAATTATTTTTATTTCAATGCTTTGGTAAACCAAACGTCCGCTGCGTTTGGTCCGCCAAGGCATGAGTTCTGTCATTCCGGTTTCTGTCTTTCCAAACGCCGCTGTAGGATTTTTTGGGTTTTTTTTCATGATAAATTAAAAAGAACGAAATTTCACTCTTTTCTGCACATAAGCTAATTTATCAAAACACTGCCTGTTTATGGAATCCAACGCCATACGTTGTCGCAGCAGACAAAAGAACTAATATTTTTGGAGCTATAAAAAGTGGGGCCGAAATCGAATCCACAACCATGGTATTTTTGCAATTTTCGAAACGGGCACTTTTATCTATAAAATAATTATTATATCTAGAGAAAAGTAAGCGTGTAACCATAATAGATATTTAGCGTTACTTCAATTAAGGTAAAGAAATCTCTCCCCTCCCTCCGTTATATCCTGCACATAACAGAGCATAAGGAACGTGGGGAGCTAGTGTTAAGTCAGGAATTACAGGCGGAAGTGCTTGCCAGAGTTCATGCTTTCCGCAAAAGTGAGCGGTACTGCCATCGTGTGAGGATGTCGCACGGATCAGGAGGAAAGCGGATGAAGCCCTGATCCGGCGATGGACTTGGGGTGTCCGGCGGCAGGCCTAGCGACAGTGGAGGCAGTTCGCCCACACTTGGATCGCTGGGTTAAAAGGAGTTTTGGTGGCCTCACGTTCAGACTGGTGCTGGTTCTGACGGGGCACGGTTGTTTCGGCAAGTACCTGCATCGGATTGCACGTCGGGAGATGTCGCCGGCATGCCATGAGTGTGATGCCTCCGTGTATTCGGCGCATCACACTCTGGCTGAATGATCGGCTTGGGCCCCACAACGCCATGCCTTGATGGCGGTCGTGGGTAGGGACCTCTCACTGGCCAGTGTGGCATGCATAGCCCCTAGGCTATACTGGACTGTTAGAGGAACTGGTCTGCAATGGTCTCATTCTGCGAATCAGTAATCGCATTGAAGGAGGTCGCGGAGTGGGCACGCGAGTCCAGCTCGAACGCAGACTCGCTCCGACGCCGTAGGCCAGGGGGTAGAAGAAGGCGGTATGCACATCTTCTCTTCCCCCTACCCTAGAGGAGCTACCGCAGGAGGGTCAGGGTGATCTTCCTGCAAGTTATCGAGGCTGTGGACGCCTTAGGAGAAACCCCAGGGCACCCAGAAAGCGACGATAGCCTGCAAAAGGCGGGACTTCTACCGAGGCGTCGTAGTAGCATGCGCTAGCGATCCTGCGTCGTCTCATTTTGATGGAGGGTTTCCGCTGGGTTTTAGTGGGTAGGATCGGTTTCACCAGTGAGTCCCACAATACCGCTCATCAATAAGGCACGCCTTCCGTATGAGCGGTCTGCGTAAATGCATTTCCCAGCGACAAAAAAAAAAGGTTCTTTTCCCACTTCAATAATCGATTATTTTAATCAAAATTCAATAACAGTCAGTTATCAAACGTAGTTATCAATAAGTTATTGATAAGATATGAATATCAAAGGCTCATTGTGTATATTTCATAAGCGGCTCGTTGGTCTAGGGGTATGATTTTCGCTTAGGGTGCGAGAGGTCCCGGGTTCAAATCCCGGACGAGCCCAATTTTTTCGTCATTGTATTATTTAAATGTACAAACGATAGGTTCATAAATCTCTTAGTGTTAGCAAATGTAAATTTATTTAATTATTTTTTTTATAAGCAAAAATAAATGAAGCTCTTGCAAAAATGATTTTAATATTGTATCATTTTTATAACACTTACATAAAAAAAAATTGAAATTTTCATAAAAATTACAAGAAAAATAAAAATTGTTTTTTTCCAAAATAGACATTCTTTTACTAAAATCGAACCCACAATCCTCATAATCCAAGTACAAGAACATTTTACTCCAAGCAAAAACAAATTAATTATTGTCCATTTTATTATTGACACTCAATTGTAAGTCCTGTCGTTAAGTATTAATAGAGACGCCGTTACCTTATAGCGTAACGGAGGGTATTTGAATTTTGTTTATTGTGACTTAGAGATTGCCGTTACAATATAAATTAGCTTTGTTCCCCTCAGTTATTAACTGTTTCTGTTGTTCTCATTTTATTTTAGAAATATATTCAGCTAAACGTGAATCGATAATATTGAAATAATTAAAATGTTGTTCAGAATACTCTTTACTAGAATTGTTTCCATTTATTTGTTTCAATTTAATTGTAAATATTAAGTGTGAAATATCGTTGCTATTGTGGTTTTGAGATGAAGGTGATTATGAGGTTGAATTAATTTCAAGGATTACACTTAAGCCCATAATATTTTGGTTCTCTCAGTCTCAATCTGAAAAGTTGATTTCCTGGTTTTCTTGGCCGGCAGAATATCCGGACAGAACCTAGTGATAAGACACTTCGTCTCTGTCACTGTCTGGATTCAAGATTATCAGAGTTTTCCTCACCAGAGAAACACCACCACAAAAATAATTGATATAAGAAGAATCTTAATAAGAATCGAAACTGCGACCTATGATGCGCCTACAAGTTGGATGCTACCCCATACGTCTATAAATATTAAATATGTGAATAAATATGCTATATTGGTGGAAATAAGACAACAGAGTGGCTCCGTAGATTTTTTTCGAGATACAAGTAAAAATATAAAATAGCTAATTAAATAACCTTCATATTTATGAAATATGAATTATTATAAATTTGTATACTAACGATTTAAGTTCTGTTGTACGCCCCGCCGCCGCGTCTCAAGTGGGGATTATATTATACAAATCCTATTTGAATGAGTGATGTCTAAATCCGAGTGTCTTATCCGTTTTACGCCCATTCTTTTAAAAAAACACATAAAAAAATGTTTTCTTATATTATTTCTTTATAAATTTAAATATATTGTTTGATTGTACACTTGATGGTTATAGGTTGGATCCATAATCCTCTGATGACTTTAAGTTATTTTTTATTTATTTATTTTACCTTTCCTGCTCTTTGCTTTATAAGCAGAGCGAGGAAATGAAAATATTGAATATTTAATTCCCTTGAAATAAAACCCTCAGCGGCAGAGGACACATAACGAGGAGACGTCTCTACGAAATAACCAAAGTGTCAAAACTTTCACAGATTATTGGATTCCCAACGATTCGTCCGACTCTTCGTTGTATGCGATCAAATGGTTCAAACTGATATTGGGTTGCACCAGCTTAGACATGAAAACAATACTGCTCCTCCACACGAGGCCGAAACTGTGCCTTATATAGGGCCGAACGATGATTTGGCAATTGTCACGCTTATTCCGTAAAATCTAACCTAGGCAGAGAGTAGCTAGTACTTTACTTCTTCTTCTTTCTGATATTAATCCCGGCTATTACCAGGGTCTGCCTTCCTACTTAACCTACTCCACTTTGCACGATCTTTTGCGTCCTCGGTGGTTAGACCATTGGCTCTCATGTCCTGCATCACGACATCCAACCAGCGCTTCCTTGGGCGTCCAGGAGGTCGCGCCCCAGGAACTAGTATAGCAAGGCACTTGCGTCCGACATAGTTCTTAGGCCGGCGCGTAACGTGGCCAAACCATCTCAAGCGACGCTCTTGGAGCTTATCCGCTACGTCACGGACCCCAAGACTACCTCGAATGAATGTGTTGCGTATGCGGTCAGACCGCGTTACGCCGCACATCCACCTCAGCATCTTCATTTCCGTGACGTGAAGCTCCTGAGTGTGCCGAGATAGTGCTGGCCAACATTCGCTGCCGTATAAAAGAACCGGTCGGACGATGCTCTTGTATATCAGCCCCTTGAGCTTGGGCGGTATTCTGCGGTCGCAGACCACACCAGTGACCTCCCGCCATTTGGCCCAGGCAGCGCTTATCCGGCCATGGACATCGTGGTCGATGCCTCCAGACTCGTGCATAACGGATCCAAGGTACCTGAACTTCTCCGACTTAACGGCTGGTTCAGGACCTATAAGGATGGTGCTCGAGTCCCGGTTCCCGCAGGCCATGTACTCTGTCTTCGACACATTTAGTTTAAGGCCGCCGTTCTCAAGCGTACCCTTCCAGAGGTTCACTTTACGCTCCAGCGTCAGTCGGTTCTCGGCAATGAGTGCTATGTCGTCGGCATACATCATCAGCCATGGAGGCTGGTCCTGGATGTGAGCCGAGACAGTATCGAGCACTACATTGAACAAGAACGGACTAAGAGCCGAGCCCTGGTGAACCCCCACTGTAATCGGGAAGGGTCTAGTGTCGCCAACAGCAGTCCTAACCATAGAAGCGGAATCGTGGTACATGCCTCTGATAATCTCAATATAGGCCTCAGGGATCCCTTTGGATCGCAATGCCCACCAGATACACTGACGAGGCACACAGTCAAAGGCCTTCTGCAGATCTAAAAAGGCCACATGCAGAGCTCTCCTTTTTTCCCTGTATGCCTCCATCAAAGTTCTGAGAGCGAAAATGGCGTCCACGGTGCCCGATCCTGGCTGAAATCCATATTGAGACTCAGAGACAGTACACACTCGGCGGAGCCTGAGGTCGATCATGCGCTCGAAGAGCTTCATGGTATGACTCATGAGCTTAATGCTCCTATAACTACCACAATCTTGAACACTACCCCTTCCCTTGTGAATAGGGGTAATAAAGCTAAGCCGCCACTGATGCGGCATCTTACCAGTGTTCAAAAAATGGTTAAAAAGGTCAGTAAGCATGAGCACACCAAGAGAGCCCAACGATTTCCGCGCTTCGATCGGGTCGTCAGGTCCCACCGCTTTTCCGTTCTTCATGCGTCGAAGGCAATTACGTGTTTCTTCAAGGGTTATTGAGGCAATAAGTCCTAGTAAAGTAGCTAGTACTTTACTGTAACTCCTTTTTCTTTTTCGTCTTGTGTGTTAAATGGAGAAGCTTTCGAGAAGAGAAGCAACATCTCGCTTGGCCTAACAAAGCGGGGAAATGGAAAATAAATATAAAATCATTACCTCGAACGGCAATCAAACCCACAGTTATCGTATTTACAGTCATATATTGTCATTTTTATATAGCTTTATAGAAGTAATGCTGAAATTAATATCAAAGAGTTATTTATTAGGCCCAAAAAATCTATACGTACACATATACAACAGACAGACGAAATACACTTAAACCAATATGTAATGTTATTTCTAATATAAATGAGGCCGTAATCTCGAAGGTGTAATTAATTATTTTAAAAGCTCTGTCTTTTCCCTTTTGATGGGAAAGATAGTCATTTAAAATTAATGGACGACCATCTTCGCTTTCATCAAAGCAAACCGTTAAATGTACGCAGGTACCTGGTACTTGTGTCTATTGTTCTGAGATAATAACGCGAACGTAGATTTATTAAGTCAAAATTTAATTTTTATTGAGTGCATTTTCGTTGTTGATTGTTTGTGTTTATTGTATTTCTATTTAGAAATAATAATGGTTATAGGTTCGTATTTTAGGTATTTAGTTTTATATAAATACTAGTGGACCCGAACGCGGCTACGCCCGCTTGATCTATACGAATATTTATTAAATATATCTCTGAAATTATTTTCAGTTTTCAATAGAGAGATGCGGTAAACAAGCTCATTTTGGGTTTTTTTTTACGTTTTCTAACAACAAACTATGCAAATCGTTGCTTAGCTACGGTCGCATAGAGACGGTCGTTATTAACATGGCGGAATAAATTGCATGTCAAATTAATAAGTATTTTAATAAATTGGTATATATCGAAAATATTACAAATATGATAAAAAAAAGTATCCTATGTTCATCGCGAAACCCTCAAGTATCTCTATATGAGTATTTTATCACAATTGAATTAGCGGTTTGGCCCTGATTGCGTAAAAGACAGGCAGACAGAGTTACTTTCGAATTTATAATGTAGGTATGGATTTTCTTAATCTAGTTTAGCAGTTTCAGGATATTTTCGCATAGCAAAGAAGGACAAAAAAATTTAGTGTTGAACGACTCTATGTAAATTAAATCTGTAGTTGAATAAGGAAATAAATATAAATTAAATCAATAGTTCTTATATTTATTGGAGGAACGTTTACATATATATTTTTCCAAATATAATATAACTAGCGAAACTCCTAGCGGCTGCGACCGCGAGGACTACTAAATTATTCATATAATATATGTTTGCAAAGCACTTAAGATAATGTGAAAATTAATTAAACCCTAATGCAACCCGCATTTTCGCAGTTCCAATAAGGATTTTCCAATTGCTTTAAAATAAACACAAATAAATAACACAAACAACAGAAAACTTAAACGAAAGAAATTATAAACACCAGACTACCTACTATTCTCTTACCTAAAAATACTTAAACGAAAGATGTAACCAACTATGTCGCGTGGAAATACATTATAATTATTGGATAACTCCAAAGTACGTGCAATCACTTCTAAATTTACTTTGCCAGTAGTAGCTCCGAACGACATCAGGGCCTTGGTTCTCTGACGGTTAATGCTGTTAGCCCTATTGGCTTTTACAGCGACACCGGTTGGGTAGGGAAGAGGGTACTCTGTCCCTGATGAAAAGCAAGCACTACGTGGCTGCCTGTGAGGAAAATTAAATAGAATGCATCGGCCGGGAATCGAACCCGGGCCGGCCGCGTGGCAGCCGAGCATTTTACCACTGAACCACCGATGCGTGTAAGGTAGGCGGGCGCGGCGGACGCAAAACGTCGCGGGGGGCGGAGGGACGAATGGCGAGTGGCGAGCCGTTTCGCAGCAAGGATTTTTTGATATTGTAACAACTTCTAAAGTACTTATTAAAATGAAAAACAGTAAAAGACAGTTTTGATCTACATTAAATGGCCAACGTAACTAATATACTTATTTATATGCTGAGAGCAAGGGATAAGTGAAACATAGCTGATGTGTCAACGGCGTGATGTGTCAACAATTAATTGCGTTTTTCTCTAAAACTATTCGCAGCTTCGAAATAGTGTAAAAAGCAAATTGTATCTTCGTTTAACGTTAAAAAATAATAAAGTATTTTAAAGGATAAAGATTAATACCATTATGGAAAAATTTTCCTCACAATAAAAAATATATTGAAATTACTATTTTTAGACAGAAATATGATCACTACACGTTATCCTTAAAAGATACGAATATGCTGTCGCGGACTTTTTTGTAGATCTTATTAAGAGGAACAATACTCCAGTACATTATTTTCATGTAGTACTTACCATTAGAGCAGCGCATGCGCGAAAGTGTATCAACGGGTAGGACTATATACACATTTATCTTATTTATGTTAACTTACATAGGAATGTACAAATAATAAACTATATATAAACCTTCCCTGAGAAATACTCGACCTAATGGTGAAAACCGCATCGAAATCCGTTTAGAAGAAGAAGAGTTAGAAAGTTCAGACAGACACGAAAAGCGACTTTGTTTTATAAGATATAGGAAAGAGTACATCTGGTAGGATATACCTACTTATAACGGGAGTGTATTTTTAGTTAAACAAAACATACACCAAGTAGACGAGCCAAGGATACAAAGTATATTTTTTCTTTACAATAAAAACCCTGAATTTTAGTAATTTGTTACTAACCTATATATGGATACAAGGAAATAAAACGAAAACAATAAAACGTACCCAAAAATGTTATATTAACACAATTTTAAATAAAGACAAATATCAATATTTCTTAATATTTAAATCTCCCTACTCCCACTCTAACTCTCTTCATTTTCCTTTACCGTTACTTGGACAGGGAGATGATTAATTCCTATACTTTCAGCTTGCTGCACGTTATCAGGTAGCGGCTCATTTGCTAAATCCGGTACTAATAGCGTAGTAAGACCGGCCGCTATGGATATACTTCCGAAAAGTAGTGTTGGTAGACTTTCCATGTACTGTGTCTGAAATTAAAACAGTAAAAAATTTGAGCTGGTACTTGGTCCAGGGGCACAAGCGTGTGACGGTAAATGCGAGATGCGAGATTGTAGGTTCGATTCCCATTTCAGGGACTGAAATATCTAATATTTTTTTATTTCTTTGCTCTGTCGGAGCAAAGCGCGGTGCGCGGCTTAGTTCCGTTACTCAACACATAAAGCATTCAAAATTTGATGTAAAGTGGAGAGTGGAGTGTCTTAACACTCGGCTTACTCTATCTACCCTGCTGCAAACGAAATACGGCATGAAGCTTTAAAAAAAGTACAATGTTAATCACAATTAAATTAACATCAAGGTAATACATAAATGAAGACCACTAACAAACTTTCGAAAAATAAATAAAAGGTAAATGATAAAAATAAAAGATAAATAACACATAAAAGGTAAATAGAATAATAAAAGTAAAATAATTAAAAAAGTTAAAATATTACAAATAACAACCTAATATTTTTTGACATAAATTTAATATTTTTCTTACAGCTTCACATTTACATTTTTTCCTAAGTTAGCAGCGCTTACAACGGAATCGAAACCCCACGCTTTGTTTTACTTGTCAAAACGGATAAATACTTAAAATCCCGCCAAGGGGATGAAACTCGTAACCATCGCGATTACAATTAGAGACTGTTCTACTGAACCACTTCGAAATAAACGCTAATAATTAATATAATTATGTAATCGTTAAATTGACAATAGAGTCATTATTACCAGCAATGGCGTCATTGGTGCCAATATAGAGCCAATCCTTCCTATAGCAGAACACAGAGCGTGCATTGAATTCCTAGAATACGTTGGAAACAGTTCCGAGGTATAAATATATACTGTGGCAAATGTGAAGGTAGATACGAATCTACCCAAGAAGTACACTCCAGTGGACATCCATACATATTCTGAAATGTAATGATAAAAATTATAATGACAATAAAATACTTATACGTATATATAGATACCGCACTTCACTTGTTTATATATATGTGTGTGTATATATATATATATATATATATATATATATATCGTATATATTTTCGTGTATTGACATAATTATTTTTTCCCACGCACTATGCCCGCACCCCTCTATCTACTCCTATAATTCGGTTGCCTGGAAGAGATCACTTTTAGTGATAANCTGCTCTGTACTCATGCCTCTGTGAAGGAGAGGTGGAGAAGCTACTTCCAGGAGTTGCTAAATACTCAGCACCCATGCAGTCTTCGTCACGACCCACCGCCTAACCTCGGACTTATTGCCCCAATAACGCTTGACGAAACACGTAATTGCCTTCGACGCATGAAGAACGGAAAAGCGGTGGGACCTGGATTAATGCCAGGAGGAAGGAAGGAAGGATATGTATGTATGTAAGTATAAATATGTATGTTATTGATGTATACTTATTTACACACATGTACTTGTTACCTTTTGGCACAAATGGCTGCACCAAACATAACAATCCAGCTGATATGAAAGATATAAGCAATGGCTTCTTCCTTTTAAATCGTTGCAATACAAAAACCATAGCGATACTCGCAGGTATATCAGACAAGGACATTATACCGAAATTCAAATATTTATTCCCAGCCAAAGAACCCACGTTCACAACCAAACCAAAAGAGATAAACGTGCAAGAAGTCCACCAAATGAGGCAAATTAGAAATCTCTTTATAACAATCTTGGAATGAAACGTTTCATTCAATGCTGAATTCTTTGGACCATTTTCTTCACATTGTATATTAAGTAACATTTTGTTATCCAATTTAATTTTGTTTATTCTAGCCATTTTTAATAGGAGTTTCGTCGCTTCGTCCTTTCTGCCTTTACTTAACAACCATCGCACGCTCTCGTCCATGACGAAGTAGAATAATATGAAAAGTAGAGACGGTGTATAAATCACGCGGACGAAGTGTCGCCAGTAAGGCACGAAGTATGCGGCTATGGAAAATGAAACGCCACCCAAAGCCGCTATCACACAAAAGAATATTTGCTGATGGAGCCTGTAGTCGCTGTGGACTAACTCTACACCTGCAACAAAGAAACCAATATTTATTTTAAATTTTAAATGGATTAAGTTCCCTGTCCGTATCAGGGTTACATCGGGCACTCAGAAAATGTTATATAGTACATACACAGTTCTAAACGAGTAAACACGGAACGGAAATCACAAAATTTCTCTTACCACGGAAAAGAAGTGGCGAGTAGTATTTTAAATTATAGCAAAAATATAAAGCTACTTACAATAATACGAAAATATCCTACTAAGACGATTCAAAGCAACCCAAATAAGTGCCTACTAAAATTTTCGTCCCTCATTCATTACTCAAAATTCCCGTACCCTAGGAATTTATAAGAACGGAATCTTTAAAAAAAAGAGTCCTTTTACTTACCTAATATAAAGGCTGGTGAACAATTGTCCCCGAAAGTGGCTTCTAACCACTCGAGTACAACAAAAGCTAAATATGTACTTGCAAAACTCTTTGCAATACCAAATAATGCGGCCGCCACACCGGCGATTATAATGGCCGCCTTACGTCCTATTCTGTAAAGGATATTTTATATATTTGAATACTAGCGACCTACTTGCGACTTCGCCTGCTTAAACCTATTGTTAAATTATAGCCAAATATTATAAAATCTACATAAATCACTCGTATATTATAGCCAAAATATACTAAATCTTAACGTAAATGTTAAGTTAAATGTTAGTATGTATCGTTTTGATGTAAAATCTATATAACTATAAAGTTTTATTTACTTTTACTCTTTTACGCAAAAGACCGTGCAAAGTGGAGTAGGTTGAGTAGGAAGGCAGACCCTGGCAATAGCCGGGATTAATGCCAGGAGGAAGAAGACTCTTTGGCCGTCGTAGGGTAGTGTGACTGTAAACGCGAAAGTTGTAGGTTTGATTCTGACTCGAAAAAATGAATTTTGGTCTTTTTAGACAAAAAACGAATTATATACTCAACATGCAATGTCTCGAAAACGAAGTGGAAAATGGGGACCGGAGTGTCGTGATCCTTATATAAGAAAAAATAGATATAATTAAAGCCGAAAAACAAACATAATGAAAACTGAAAAGTAATTTCAACTAACTTGTCAGAGAGTTGTCCTTGGAAAAATAGCCCACACATTAGCCCTATACTGTGTACGGTGCCAACAAATGTGCGCCTCCAATCTTGGCATGCTAGCTGAAACTAACAGTACAAATACCGGTTAAAAAGTTTTAATGAAAATGTTTCACAGTAAAGCAATTAGATATATGTACAATTATTAGAGACATTATCGCGACAAATTTTGACGGCTGCTGCGTTGAGTTCCGCCATTCAACAGACAACTCGAAAATTAGGGGAACAGTGAAAAATCTTGACAATAGGATCTCTCTAATCTACTATGCCTTAAAAAATATATATTTATTTTAAACAAAAGATACCTCAGCAACAAAACTATCTCCCTTTTGATACACCCATTGATCACACGATTCAACAATTGAACTATTGAAGCTGGCTTCGGAACAGTCCTCACCATGCAAGTGGTATTTATAGCAGCCTCTAGAATTTGGTGGTGTGGTGAAATTGTATGAGGATTCAAATACAGTGGTTTGTTCGCATGGCTCGATTTTGCATCTACAATAATAATAAGGATTATAATTTTGACGGTTTCCAAGAGGCACGGGTTCAAATACCGCTACGTTCAAAGTTTTATAAATAAAAGTGAGATTATAAGATTTTTGTTTTGATAAATAGTAGTTTACGTATTTTATAATCATACATTAAAAATGTCTCAACACGCCATGCCAAAGTGCACAGTAAAAAATGGAATATCTTATCACTATCACTGGGTTCCCTCTGCCTAGTAATAAATCCTATTTTTTATCTCCTGCCTGATAAAAAGACAAATTGTTGTATGAAGTTCCGTCACGTAATATCTCAAAAACTGAGTGGTAGGTGGGGAACGGAGTGTTTTAACACTAAGATCTCCCTCTTCTTACACTTGATATATACAGGATACATTGCGACGCTAAATAGATGAAATTATAGCTATACACGTCACCTTCCTAATTAATTTAGCAAAATACTGACCCAAAATATTACAAATTCAGTAACTTTACCTGTACAAAGTCTCCTCAGCAACGATAACGTAATTAATACAGTGCATGCCATTATTGAAAAAGGCGAAACTTATCAACAGTATCGCCTGTATATGATAACGACTGAACGCACCAAAAACTTTCAACACTTCGTCCAAATGCACGCTGTTCTCCTCAGAGAAGACCATTTCAAATTCACCAATTATTTAAAACTATTTGAACCAATTTTACTTCTTTTTAATTAAGATTTACTATCATCTTAAGAATATTTTTTTTCTGGTTAAGATGTCCAAGTTTATAGTCCACTCCATTTGGTCCACGAAGTAAAGTAACGGTATCTCAAGCCGAGATCCCGTTACGCGTAATAAAACAATCGATTGCTTCCGTTAGATACTTAAACGTTAACAAGATAAGTGCTGAATGATGAGCTGCGTCCTTTGAATATTTAGGTACAAAGCTATTAGGTTTGGGAAAAAACGGTGTCTTTTCTGTTATTTTTTTTTTAATATTTTAAAAGTTGGTAAGTAACCAAAGTATATCATTGGATCCTGCTATTCAATACATAAACGCATCGTTAGGTTCCATGCTGACTGTTCCACCATTTGTTGTCTTTAAAAAGACGGAAGAGAGAACCGTGTTGAATACGGCAGATAAATGAAAGAAAACAAGATATAATCATTATTATATATTATTATACTGTTTTTTTCTCTTCACATTTCTTCTAGCAGAAGCCTAGACCTAGTGGTAAAAAAATCCACTTATATTTATATATCCTATTATAATTACCGCCCAATTTTCGAGACATTACATATTGTGTGGTGGAACTACAAACCTCACGCTGCATTTTTCTTTTAACCAAAAAAAAAAAAATCCCCAAGTATAAATCGAACCCACAAACCTTCGAGCTTACAATCAAATNCTGTTTTTTTCTCTTCACATTTCTTCTAGCAGAAGCCTAGACTTAGTGGTAAAAAATTCCGCTTATATTTATATATCCTATTATAATTACCGCCCAATTTTCGAGACATTACATATTGTGTGGTGGAACTACAAACCTCACGCTGCATTTTTCTTTTTACCAAAAAAAAAAAAATCCCCAAGTATAAATCGAACCCACAAACCTTCGCGCTTACAATCAAATGCAGCCTTAGAGACACGAAGGCCTCGTTTAAAGTTTCATATTTTATTTTACGGTACATAAGTGTAAACATTCCAGCTATACATCTCTCATTAAAGTTTTACTGTTACTTTTTTTGTGGACATTTTCCTGTTTTCCTTTGAACGTTTAAAAGCACATACATGTCTCTTTGTAGCTTCTCATTTTTAGTCTGAAACTACTAGCTTTTTGGTGTCTTTGCAAACTGATTTACATTTTATAAACGCATTATATTATTTTCTAGATCGTTAAGTCTTCTTATTGTTTTTGATTTTATATTTTATTTATTTTTAGCTTCACGCTTATAGCAAGGAAGGCATGGGAACCTAATGTTAATACATTCCGTTCTTCACTTTCCATCAATTTTTCGAGACATTGCGTTTAGAACAAACTCAACGCTGCGCTTTATCTTGTTACCATTAAAGCAAACTGAAAATAGAGAGCAAGTTGATAAATCCCCTTATATTAGCTGTCGATTTTATTGAAGACTTTTTTGATTGGTTATGCTCGTCCATCCATCTCGGGAACTATTGGCTCGAATTGAAATTATTTTTTGTGTTGGACTTTCCCTTTATCGAGAGAAGCTACACCTTGTTCATTGACTCGACGTAACCCACTGTACCTGCTTTTAGAATTACTGAATTTTCACCGTTTCATTGTGTAATGAAATAGAGTTTCGAAATAGATTCATAAGCAATTAGGCACACTAGCTCTACAATATTTGATGTATGTGACAACTGATACCATACTCAGCCTGCAATAGACTTTATTTGTGTACATACAGACTGAAAGAACATTTTCCTTGAATTTTAGAAATTTTACTAGCCAAGTCTGATCCAAAATTATTATTCTGAATTACATTTTTAGACAAATTTATATTATCTTTCATGTATATATTTTTTTAGTTTCACTCTATACAGCGCATATAACTGTGTAAATAGAGGGAACCTAGGAACCTAGTGTTAAGATATTCCTTTCCCATTATGTGTATCCTGCAGTTATTCTTATTGTTGTTTCATTCCATATTCCGCTCCCCATCCAATCATCCAAGACATTTCATGTTTAGTGATGCAACTTAATGCGTTTCGGCCATCTCACCAGGAAAATAAAAACTTACATTATTTTTATTTATAAGCTGTATGTATCAACACCGAGTCGAGTAGGTAATTAGGTGAATCTAGACAGAGGCACCATCCCTCCCATCCCCTAACAATGCCTTTGATTAGTAGATTACTAGCCGCTTTCAGGAACTACTCGCAGCTACCTCACGTTTCATTCATTCTTATGCTATTGTACATCTGTACGAATTTAGCCACCATTGTTCTTGTAATTGGACTGTGTGGGTATACGAGTGTGAGGGTCTTATAGCTGAAATTGTATCGTTTTGTTTCGATGTGGAAGTGAAACTTGTAGGTAAATTGTATTTATTGATATCGTGAAAGAAGGAGCATAGTATCTATAACTGTTAAATTACAGAATTGTAATAATTATAGACTTGATTATAGATATAGAATCTAATTAAGGAAAGTAAAGTAAGAAAATAATAATATTTAGAAAAATCTACAAAAAAATATATTTTTAGGCACACATACCCATGCCTGATATCGAGTTCAAAAAACTTAGGTTCAGCGCTAATCTAAACTAATATAATAAAGTGGAAGAGTTTATTTATTTGTTTGAACGCTAAGATCTCTGGATCTACTGGTCCGATTTACTTTGTTTTTGTTTTGTATGAAAGCTGCATTCTTCAGAAATAGTATAGGCTATATAACATAACATTACACATATTAAAATTTTATTACTACATATATTAAAATACATTCTTATTTGACATACAATTTATTCTGCCATGTTAATAACAAACGTTGCTACGCGACCGTTACCGCGACATTTTAATATTCATCCTTATGAAAGTAAATATAATAATCACTTTTAGCATGTTATCTAAATTGAAAACTTTTACTGTATAACATACTGATAAATAATTGAGGAGATGTCACTGATTCCAAATGACCAAACCTACGGGCGGCATAGTATGATCTACGCGAAGGGGCAGATGACGTCGACGATTTTATAAATTTTCATGCATTTTCGAACTGTTTTTAATTTTATGTAATTATTTGCTGTTTATAATTAATTTAAATTACACTTTGGTTCTCTTCTTCTTTTCTTGGTGTAGTGTAAAGTTTGGTCCTGGGATTTTATTTGATATTGCTCGCAAAAATTATCCTATTTAATATAGACAAATGTTTAGTTATTTCATAGAGTCGATATCTATGTACGCACGCACGGAAAACTTTAGGTACTTTTTCTAATATTAAGAATATCCTTTAGTTACTTTTACTTCTTTTGTTGGTTCATTTTAATAACATAGATATTTTTTCTAATAATATGTCTCGACTTATTATTCTTTTTGAGCTTATATTTTCTTACTAATTCTATTGAAAATTGAAAATAATTTCATGAATATATTTAATAAATATTCTTATAGTTCTAGCAGGCGTAGCCGCGCCCGGTCCTCTAGTTTAATAGTTAATATAAAATTTATGAATTATTTAATTTATAAAATTATTTACAGTGGTGGAAAACTTTATTTCAGTGGAACAAAATAAAAGGTTTACGTTTAAAGTTTTACATTAATATATCATATGAAATTATCTTATATATTTTTTAACATTTTTAAAATGTTACTCGACACTGAAGCTTCTGCTGACCAGCCAGAGAAAACAGAGTTAAGACACTCAATTCCTCATGTTACATCTAATTTTATAAATATACTTATAATATTATTCCTAAGTAGTGGAACCCAATCCCACATATTCTCCAAAAATTGGGGAACTAATCAAAACACTTCCCTTATTTACTAATCGCTTAAAAACGTTTATAACTGTCTCTTTAAACAGCTTTATGCACCAAAATAGAAAATCCCAAACACTTGAAATCCCAATAACAAAATACTGACTCAATAACAAAAATTTTTCCACCAAGTGACAATCCCCTTTACCGGGCACCAACGCGAGAGGTGGACAAATATTTGTGCAACGTTAATTAAACCGATATTGCTCAGTGGTCGGCGGGAAATACTTACTTTAAGATTGGACCTGGTGCAAAAATGCTCTTGTTTATTTATTACTCTGTTGTTTTTATCCGGTGGCTGCAATAAGAAGGTACTTTAGGAGTTATTTTAAAAGGCCTTTGTTTGTTCTTTTCTAATAAATAAACGAAAGAGGTAATAGTTACTTGAGTTAAAAAAAAAATAATTCAATACACTCCGTTCCCAACTTTCCGCCGAATTCTGGAAGCATTGCGTGTTGAGTGGCGGAACTCAACGTCGCGCTTTTGTATCGATACCAGAGCGAAGAAATGGAAGCGGAGGAGAATATACATTTAAATAAATATTTCATCTCCTCGAGCCAATCGGCTTAACCGTCACACATTGTGCCTATACGCGACTATTTTATATTTATGTTTTTTATAAGTTTCAAGTTATTTCGATTAAATAAGGATTAAATAGTGTTTAGAGTCACCGTTTCACGCTTTTTGTCTGAACTGGAGACATTACGTGTATAGTGGCAGGGTTCAATGCTTTACATATTTCCTTTGTGCTGTGAGAGAAGAGCAATGAAAATGCCAGGCAAATGAAAACCATCATGTTTACAGTCAAACGCTGTGATGCTGTACCGCGGCTGTATTCATATAATACATATATGTATATATGTAGCCAGTCGTAGCTGCAAACGCGACAGCTTGTGGGTTCGATTCCCAATCGAAGAAATGAAATATTTTATCTTTTCATTTCTTCACTCTGATTCCCGGCGTGGAATTGGGAGTAGATTCAAGGCGCGGCGTTTAGTTCCGCCACCACGGAAAATGAGGGCAGGAATGTTTTAACACTAGATTCCTCCCGCCTATCCTGTTGTGTGCAGGATACAGCGTGAAGCTGAAAAAATATGTATAGCTAAGTATTTGTATGTACTCTACTATTCTACAAAGCTTTTCACGTCATATACACAAAATAAGCCCTAAAAGTAAGCAGCTTTTCTTACGTAGCATCATAATTGGTGTAGAGTTTGGTACCCTCGCTGTACACAACCTGAAATTGCATCGATTTTCATAGTCACCTATTTCCTCAATTTACGTTTTCTTTTCTCATTCTCTTATAAATTCAACGTGCAGAGTGAATTCAGTTACGTAACAAAATAGAAGAATTTTTGGATAAAATCCGTAAAGTTACGTGGTGTAATGAGAAGATACTGAATGAAATTACGTTGAATTATTTTTATATATGCTTCACGCTGTATCCCGCCAAAAGCAGGTTATGCAGAGAGAACCTAGTGTTATGACACATCGTTCTCCATATTCCGCTTGTGTTTTTTTTTACTATTTTAAAATTATTGTTTATAATTAAGAAACATTTTTTTAATCTACCTTCATTCGGTAGGGCATTTTTTCAATATATATAATATATACAATAGGTGTAAATATGTATAATGTATATATAGGAACCTAGGAACCATTCAATGGACTTTATGAAAAAAATATATATTTCTAAATCACAGCCTATGTGCAGGAATAAATTCAGGCAATTTCTAAATTCTACGCCAATAATTCTGAATGTAGCGGCCGTATAAATTCGTTGTGTTGTTCCACCGTCGTAATTTACAACTGGGGTATGTTTTTACACATATGCAAAAACAAAAATTTGAAATTCAATATAGCTTCTGTTAGGCGCCATCTGGTGGCGCGCGATATGTACATAAACTAGCCTATGCACGTTCTTTATTATTTAGGTGTACCTACCTACATTTTTTTAAAGAGGTTCACCCACTTGGTTCCTGTAAACAAATTGGTAAAAAATCTAGTTTCTAGGTTTCGTTTAAAATAAAAAAATTTGCATCATTATAGAAGCACTTTTTTTTGTTGTCACAACAATTATAAGATAAGACCGGTTATGCATTGTGTTTCTTGCATTTAGTAAGTTCTCTGTTTTATCGCATTTATAAAATTTAACTAAGTACTTGTCAATTTCTATATGGGTCATACACAAATCGCGACCTTCAGGTCGCGATTTGTGTATGACGTACGAAAAAAAAG
Organism: Heliconius nattereri; assembly: GCA_013403645.1. NCBI lineage: Eukaryota > Metazoa > Arthropoda > Insecta > Lepidoptera > Nymphalidae > Heliconius > Heliconius nattereri. The sequence continues at coordinate 10,619,768 of JAAIXI010000236.1, forward strand.
TGAAATATTGGTTCAAAATCATTCTCTGTACGAAAAAAAAGTGAAATATTGGTTCAAAATCATTCTCATTTAATACTTATAGATTAACCTAATACAGAAAAAATATGAAACCAGATCATTATTCGTTTTCGAGAAAGATATTCGATGCATAATTTTTTTTAATGATCACAGAAGAGACACAGTTCTACAGAAAAGTATAAAGCATTAGTGCTACATGTATTTGTTTTGGTTTCCTACTTCTAATAATAATCGTATTGGTTATGAACGTCCTTGATTACGATATGACATCAATATTGTCACGAAAAAATGAAAAAAATCTAGTAAATAACATATTCATACAGCAGATTCGTCAGTCTTAAAAATGTAAGGTAATAAATAGAAGAAAAATATAATTCTTTCAATGACTGAGTAGCAAGCATATTATTCCATGTTTTCTCACATTATTTGTTTGTTCATAATAGTTTCAGTTATTTTCTACATACCTCAACGGAACTAAACTCAAAATCTTTATTTAAACAATGAATAAATTTATAAACAATTTTAATGTAACACATACTAGCCTCTAGTATGTGTTACAGTATCATTACCGTACCTTATTAATACAATAAGAAAAGTTCTAATCAAACTAAACAATATCTACTCAATAATGAATGGCCAACAATTATATCGAACAAAATTGATAAAATTGAATTTTCTTCGTCATTTCAAAAACTCTCTGTTTTTCAATCAGATCTTTAAGTAAAGGATCATGTCTCAAATTTGTAGAAAAAGAACAGATAGAAGTTGTCTTAAGATAATTAACGAGTAATAAAGAAAGACCCAAGTGTGTAAATAAAGTTGTATTTTTAATCCACCAAAATAGATTGGTTGAACTTGTGATCCATATTTACAACAGTAATTTTCAAAGAATAATAATAATAAGCCCGCAGGGCAGCTTGTGGCGAGCTGTTGGGGAGTGGCGACCCCCACGGGCCTGAGTCCTCCGGAGGGGAATTGTAATCTATCCCCCGCTTCTGGCTTTCCTTTATTGGCCGGCAGAGTGGAGCGCAAGAGCTATATGCTCGAAAGGGTGGAAGTGCTCAATCTGCGTAATAACGGGGAAACCCGCTAACGAGCTCCTCGTGATGGTGAGGTCTGCTGCTGCTCCTCTCTACACCCTTAGCCGACTACCCCGATGTTGCGCCCGAGGCACTACGCGGCTTTGTGGGGGCCCATCTAGTAGGAGGCGAGTCACCGTCCACCAACCATTCAATTTGAGACTATTGTAAAGGTGGATGTCTGGTAGTCTCATCCAATAGCTCAGTAGCCAGTCCATCCAAATTCCATTCCATAGTCCTAGTTTAGATTTCCATATTTTCCATAGTCCCTACGCATTAACCGGCGACCATCTATGAGCAATTACCTGTGGTTGCTCAGCGATGGATCCCGGCTGATGCGTCACAGTAAAACAATTGTATATTCTCTTAGGAATGAGCGAGGAATCTGCGTGTTAGAAATGTGTCCCCACGCAAGCCTTCCAAATATCTTCCTTGATATCATGGCACGTTATTAATTAATAATAGCATTTTGTTTAGCTTTACTTGTCCCACGTCTTCGTTTTTTCTTCTCTTAATTGCTTTAGTGCACCCCAGATCTATTTGAATAGGGCAATGTGGCTGGAACAACGTAAAAAAAGCTAGCTAAGCTAAGATTTCTTTATTTAAGGTAATAACTTAAACCACTTGACACTTGTAAAATGCTATATATTTAGTATAATCTGAAAAATTAGTCTACATTTAATTTTTCAAGATATATGCGATATATTGATTTTATTTCGGTCATTATAAAATAGCAAAAAAGCTGTTAGTTTAGTTAAACAAAAAAAATATTTTGACATTATAACATATATTTTTATTATTAATAGTATTTTATGTGGACAGAAATCTTTCCAGTGAACACCTAGAGTAACAGAAAATATGTCTACAGAAAAGATTATCCAATCGAAAATAAGCAATGGTTTTTAGTTTTCTAGGATAGAGAAATGGCCAGTGAGATTTCAAAAATACTCCTTTAAAGCCATTGTGCCTGAATAATAACAAATATAAGTAGCACATACTTAACAAAATACACTAAAAAAAAGGAAAGACTCACTGAACTTTTACAAAATGAACTAAATACACGATTCTTTTTATTGGAATAAAAAATACACATCCGTCTTGCGTAATGGGTGTAAGCAAATTATAGCTGTCTAATATTACCAAATTAAAAGATATTACATTTATGGTAACTTTAGTAGACATTTTTTAAATGCAGATTTTTTGGATCACAGAAAAGAGTCATATACGCGTAACGTCTCGTTTATTAGAAAATATAGTAAAAAGGCTGAAGCATATTTTGAAAATTATCAATAAAAATTAACTCAAGTATATTCTACGCTGAAAATATGCGTAATAACATAAATTACATATTTTTGAAACTATAAACTACGAATCTGAACAGTCCACAGAAGGGGATAAATGAAGGAATTTGATTTTTTTTCTTTACATTTTTTTTAAAATTTTGATGCGTAGACTATCAACTTATCATTGGAGGGTAGGCATAGTCAACTTTAGAATGAAAAATCGTTCTATTTTCTTCTATTTATTATTGCTATTGTAACATAACACTCATATGAGTATGACCCATATCGAAGAATAAACGATAACACTAAAAACTGAAATATTTCTAGTTAATTTGATACAAAAGGAAAGTTTGTACACAAATTTAAATATAATTATTGTCAAATACTGAAATAAAATGTTGAAATAGGAATTAGGACGATTCTACACTATGCAAGTGTTATTTTCAATACACAATATAATAAAGAATATGAGTTATTTGTTCATTCAAAATTTAGAGTAATATTTTTAGGGTTACGTATTTACTAAGAAATATAAAACCCTATATCATTATGTTGTCTGTTATTGAGACCATTTTTTTAAATTTCGTGAATTCACGCTTTTATTCAGCTTGATGTAAGCTGAAATTAATGTAAAAATTCCAGGTAGGTACGATCCAATATTCCAGGTCCAGCTATTCTTTTGTAATTCCTTTTTATTAATCAACATCATGATAAGATTCCAGCTCTATTGCAGCATATTAAAAAAATGTATGAAATTCGTTAAAACCATGAAATTAGTACAGAACCTTGTTAGGCGAATCTGATTCACAGTTGGCCATTTTTTTATTAACAAATATATATTAACAACATACTTTCAATTTTTATCGCTTAACTATTTCAAAGACTTAAAACATAAAAGTACAACATAAAAGTACAATGTATGAGAATAAAAACTTATCTTAAAGAAACACTTAAAATGTCTTTAGTTACATTTGTAATATTTTTTTTTATTTATCACATCTGTATCGAGTATATTGATTTAAACATGTTCCCAAACTTCCCAATACTTTTGAAGAAAATCAAACGACGAGCAGTTCTCTGGAGACATCAATACATGAAGCAAGTCCCAAAACAATATGTTAACTTCTGATTTCGTTGTTGCTCAATGAATATAAATTTTACATTGAAATTATTTATTCCACATAGAACAAAAAAATATAAAGTTAAATTTACTTTATAATAATTTTGTGTTTTTCCACGCTTAGGAAAAAAAAGACTTCTTCAGACAATGTATAAAAATTGAACGTAGCAGAATTTGAACCCGCTCTTCTTGGAAACCACTGTGTCCAACGATCCTTAGGAAAAAAAAGACTTCTTTAGACAATGTATAAAAATTGGACGTCCCAGGATTTGAAGCTCCACTTAGAAACTGTCCAATTGGTCTGACCAATGAGCCATACGTTCTCATCAAGCTACGTCGAAATTCTTATAGGGCTGTTGCAACTTATTTATGTTGTTAGCATCTATGTATAGAGAAAATTGAATTAAGTTGTCATAAGAATTTCGACATGTGTAGCGATAGCGGCTACGTACGTCGACGATGGCACATATATTTTTTAAAATACTTATCAAATATCTCATTTAAGTAATTAAAATATTAAAAGAATTTGCATCAACAAAAATGCAATACAGATCTGGCGGCTCTCTAATAAAGTGGTTTAATTCAAATTTATAGCACACATTACGTTGTGGCCCGCGGCCTGCCAGTACTGACGTTTAAATAATGAAATAAAAGCTTTTAAAATTGTTTTTATATTTTATAATACTATCAACAATTTTAATTGTTCATTTTCACAATATTGAACGCAAAGATCAGTAGTGGTTTTTTAATTAATTTTGAGAAGTAGTTCTGGCTATCGTGGCAGCACAGTATCTGACTGCAAGCGCGAGGGTTAAGCGTTCGAATCCCATTCGAAGGAATGAACTATTTAATATTTTATTTCATCTGGAAACGAGCTAAAGCATAGCTTTGAGTTCCACCAATCAACACTGAATGCCTCAAAATTATTAATAGGCAACCAAATGTATTTTAACAGTAGGTTCCCAGGTTCCCTTTATCTACTCTGCTAGCTGCGGAATACAGCGTCTAGCTAAAAAAGTCAAAATTATAATTACGTCTTGTTGTAATTTACTTAAAGAATGTGCGTATTATTAGCAACTACGATATACCGATAATAGAATTCGACAGAAACATCTGAACCAGTTCAAACATCTCCTGTTATCTCCTGTTATTAATAAAAATATTTCAATGAACGTCAAACGAGAACGCGGCTATATTAAATTCCTTTGATCGGCTTTTAAAAATTATTTCCGCACCTCAAAATTTTAATTAAACAAAATTATTTGTACCCTTTGAAATTGATATCGTAAGGAATCCCAACAATTTTATTGGGGGTTGTAAAAAATGGTCTTCGGTTTCTCGAGTTCCGCATATTTCTGTTTTCGTGTTATTGATATTATAATTTTCAGGCGAACGCTGTATAAGAAAGAGCTTTGTTTTATATACAATTTATAGGCATACTTTTACTTATTTTTTTTAATTACTTAGCGGTCGTGACGCTGTAATATTTTTGGTGACAACGAAAGTGATGGTTTTTAAAGCAAATTCGATCCTGAAGTTTTCTGTTCTGATATATATAACAACATACGTATATAAACGGTGTTTTCTTATTTTAACTGACATCCAAGAGGAGCAGGTTTTCAGGCCTACGGACAGGACACTACAGCGAGGAAATGAAAATATAAATTTAAATAAATATTTCATTTCATCGAGTGGGTATCGAACCCACGACCAGTCGTGTTTACAGACCCGCACTTGACCCCGCGCCGCACTGATCGCGACATATGAATAATGGTTTTTCAGTTTTACAGATGACTATAGCAATTATTGTATTACATACATACATACAAAAAAATATATAAAATTTAAAATAACATTTTTTAAATTTCAAATAAACATAAAATCATCGAATCAAATAAATATAAATATCAATTACAGTACATTTCCCATACGAAGTATAAATAACGAAAACTAAAAAGTAGTAGCAGTAGTACCGCGGCCCGGCTGGTTTATATATAACAGCGCCCAAACGTACTCTATGTTATGCTTAGTATAAAAATTGAACGAACTTCGAATGAAAATATGCGCCTTAGTTTTTTCCTGTTGGTTTAATGACCTAATAAACATTAGTAGTTAAAACTTTTAGTTTTGTTTTTAATTTATTAATTCATTTGATATTTTCCTTAATATTATATAGAATGTAAAGTGGGAAACGTACGTGATTTAATGGGAACGTAGTATCTTAACACTACGTTCTCAGTTAATTCAGGCATGTGCGGGATACATATAACACGTAGCTAAAAAAATATAGATACATGGTGTTATTCAATCGACGAGTAGGGGCCTATCCATTTCACCCCCATATATTTTCAGGGGTTAATTTAATATTTCACAATTTATGATTTTTTAAAAATTAGATTCTTGAAGAAAATTAGCAAAGTAGAGATAAGTATTTGTCAATTTTCTTCAAGACTTCTGAAAGTATTCTGAATAATGTATGAACAAATTAAAACCAAATGTTTATTAGTTCATTACAATAACAAATTTCTGCAATATAAAAGATAATTTCTAAAATTTCTAGAATTAGTATTAGAGTGCTATTTAATAATTATATTTTTACATTTTTAAAGTGCTATTCCCATAATTACAGAAGAAAAATACTTATTTGGAAACCGTATAAAAATTTGAACTCAGCGGTATTTGAACCCACGTTCTTGGACACCGTCCAAGCGTTTCGTTAATTATATTTGCGAAAAGTATACAAATTTGATAGCACCAATTAACAACCATATTCAAATATTATTCAGTTCCAAAAATAACAGCATACGTAACATGTTAAATTGATAACCTCCTTTTTTGAAGTCAGTTCACAATTCGTAAAACAATTAGTGTAAGTCAGCAGAAAAAGATAAAATCAACTTGAGAACACATTTCACGAGTACGATAGTAATTCAATTAGGGACTTGGAGTTGCAGGAACTTTGGGAAGGACGCATACCCTCCATCCGATAGAAGTAAGATAGGGGGCAGAGTAAATTACATTTATTTGCTGTCTTCTGTGCATAATACTAGTTGAGGGGACCCCGTTTGTTAACATGTCCTACATAACTTGATATTGTTATAGGGACCTTTTGGATTTACTTAATAAAACTGCTTAAAGGTCTCGTATTGTAGGGAGTTTCTCTCTTGGGATGCATTGTTCAGGTTAATTTGCTGATTCAGAAGAAGTCGTGACGTCCTAGATTTGGCATATAGATTATATACTCTTGTTTCTAAATCTAGATTGCTATTATTTTTTCATCAGAGTGACAGAAATATGTTATCCTAAAAAACAAATACATTAACAACAGTTAACAGTTTGTCAAGTTACTTCTTTTACTAAAAACATACAATTGGTACGGAACCCCGGATGGGTGACTGAAACTCGAACTTTACGTTTTATTTTATTTGTTTCAATTTACTTTCATTTTAATAATTTCATCCAGCAATTACGTCTTTTTGTCTTAAAAGTTTATTTCTATCTGTACCACATATTTTTTGAGTAACGTCCGAGCCTATGAGTTTCAACTGCACATAAATGATGAAAATAATGAGCCATACACACGGGTAGTGTGCCAAATGCAAATTTTGTATCACATTACAAACGAATACAATACGATCATTAAATTTATAATTTATTATACATTGTTCCCAAATGAAAGCAGGTAGATAAAAAATATTTAAAATATTTTTTATCCCTTTACGCTATATCTAGGATACAGCAATGCAGGGATAGGCACCTACATCGCACCAGTGGAGAGCGGTCGGCAACAGGTCTTCTCTGTAGGCGTATCCGGTAGTTTTGGCTAGATCTAAAAGGGTCTTTCTTGCTCGTTTGTGATATTTGACCTTCAGCGTGCTACTATCATGTCTGTAATTCATATCCATCCACTTTCCTGACTATAATTGTTAGGTATATAGATTTCCCTTCAACTGCATACAAGGTAACTTCTCTTGTGCCGCAGCGGAAGATTACGTATTGGTTACAACCATTCTGCACTTGGTCAACATTAGCGCCGGTCAATTTGGTATCAGAGGTTGTCTTGACTTCTTGATCTCTTTGTCCCCAGTAGGTTAGTAGATTATATTATCCACTTATACATCCACAGCCGCAAACGAAGATTTCTCTTGCTTTATCATCTTGACTTCAGATGATATTTAATCGAATGTCTTAGTTATTGACTAAACTAATAAAAAAAAATAGCTTCAACGTTTATAGTCTTGGTGACACCTTGAAGTTTTGTGTTATTTGGCGCTAGTGATGTGTGAGTGCCTTGAATTGCAGCTGCTCATGGTGGAGTTTCCAATGACTCCCAAATTCCAATGATCCAAAACCAGTTCTATTTTGTGTGACTTATTCGTAGAAATGAACGTAGATCGAGAAAATATGTGACGTCGCGGCTCTGACCTTGTTCTTCCTTGACCCTATTGTTTATATTATTCGATGCCATGTAATTAAATTTCTAGGTCATAAGGGTGAGTATTAACAACTATTGCGTTGTTCTTATATAAATTTCAATTATATGTAATGTGTGCATTAAATAAATCTAATTTTAGCATAAAAATAAAATCAGCTTCACGCTGTATCCCGCATTCAGCAGAATAACCAAAAAATAATAATAATGGAGAGATTATTATTATTTTTTGGTTATTAAAACCCTCCGTTCAACACTTTCCACCGATTTTTTCGAGGCATTGCGCCGGTCTTTTGCCATGGTGTCAGAATGAAGAAATAACAATATTATTTAGTAAACAATAATGAATTATTTCGAGCGGGAATCGAACCCACGACCCGAGTTACAGTCACTAGTGCGCCACGACGGCTTCATTATTTTTAACTATTAATTATACAAGCAAAGCTAATTACATAAAGATTTTATTTACTAACCTCTAAAGAGAAACTACATTTAAAACTAATGTTTTATCTTACAAAGAATATGCAGTTTACAAAACCCAACGGAAGAATATCTTCTAGCACGTACTTAAGTATGTTACTACCATAGACAGATTAGGCAATACCAGCTTATATATTTCGTTATAATAATTATGTTTGTGGTATTTATTTGCTTATTCTGTTTTTACTTTTATATTTCCTTTATCCTAACGTTCTTTCAACGATTGGTGTTATTCAATACAGAATATTTTTTTGTCCACATTTACAGAAAATGAAATAATAATACTTTTCCCCGAGTAGGAATCGAACTAACAACTGTAGCGTGTACACAGGCTGTGCTTCTATGCCACTACGGACTCAGTAATTTATCACGTTGTTTATATGTTTTAGTTTTATTAATAATACTCTGGTGGTTTCTCGTCAAAAAAGATATAATAAAGGAAAACCGAAAAAAATAGGAATTGAATCCACGACCGTCACAAAACCAAAACTCTGATTCACTGAGCTTATAAGGCAAAGTTAATATTTCTAACGCAAAACGGAAGCTATGCATTATGAAGGTCAATTTAAGGAAGTGCCTTTGATGTGTAGACGTTTATAGAATTGAACAATACACCACACGTATTCCTAATTACCTTCGAGCCACATTGAGAGTACCTTGAAAGGTTGCATTTGATTTGTACTTTAGCAGGTGCAGGTTCATAATTTTTAATAACAGCTTCACGCTTTTTCCCGCGTAAGAGGGGGAAAAAGAGTATTGTTAACACTCTCCGCTCCCATATTTACGTCTTATTTCGAAATATTTCGTGTCACAGTCACATCTGGTAAATTAACATAAATTTAATATAATGTATGTCATCTAATTTCTTTTAATAAGAATAATCTTGTTATTATATTGATTAAATATCTTCTAATCTATACTAACATAATAAAGCGGAAGAGTTTGTTTCTTTGTTTGTTTGAACGCTAAGATCTCTGGATCTACTGGCCCGATTTACTATGTTTTTATTTTGTATGAAACCAGCATTCTTCAGAAGTGCTATAGGCTATATAACATTACAATACACATATATACTAATATATTAAAATACTTTCTAATTTGACAAGCAATTTATTCTGCCAAGTTAATANGTAGGAATCGAACTAACAACTGTAGCGTGTACACAGGCTGTGCTTCTATGCCACTACGGATTCACTGAGCTTATAAGGCAAAGTTAATATTTCTAACGCAAAACGGAAGCTATGCATTATGAAGGTCAATTTAAGGAAGTGCCTTTGATGTGTAGACGTTTATAGAATTGAACAATACACCACACGTATTCCTAATTACCTTCGAGCCACATTGAGAGTACCTTGAAAGGTTGCATTTGATTTGTACTTTAGTAGGTGCAAATTCATAATTTTTAATAACAGCTTCACGCTTTTTCCCGCGTAAGAGGGGAAAAAAGAGTATTGTTAACACTCTCCGCTCCCATATTTACGTCTTATGTCTAGATATTTCGTGTCACAGTCACATCTGGTAAATTAACATAAATTTAAAATAATGTATCTCATCTAATTTATTTTAATAAGAATAATCTTGTTATTATATTGATTAAATATTTTCTAATCTATACTAACATAATAAAGCGGAAGAGTTTGTTTGTTTGTTTGTTTGAACGCTAAGATATCTGGATCTACTGGTCCGATTTACTATGTTTTTATTTTGTATGAAAGCTACATTCTTCAGAAGTGCTATAGGCTATATAACATTACATTACACATATATACTAATATATTAAAATACTTTTTAATTTGACAAGCAATTTATTCTGCCATGTTAATAACAACCATCGTCACACGTACATTCTTATAAAAATATATATAATACATTGAAATTATAGTTTACTGTATAACATTCTAATAAATAATTTAGGAGATGTCACTGATTCGAAATGACCTGCCCTGTTGCCTTCGGGCGGCATAGTATGACCAACGCGAACGGGCAGTTGATGTTTATTAGAACTTTATTTGCCGTTTATAATTAATTTAAAATACACTTTGGTTCTCTTCTTATTTTAGTTGTTGTCTTAGTTTAGTAGATATTGTGGGCAAAAATTATCCCTTTAGGTAGTTTTTAGGTACGGTTTTCAGGTACTTTTTCTAATATTAAGAATATCCTTTAGGTACTTTTACTTCTTATGTTGGTTCATTTCAATTTCTTAGATAATTTTTCTAATAATATGTCTCTACTTATTATTCTTTTTGATTATTAACGCTTATATTTTCTTTCTATTGAAAACTGAAAATATATTTAATAAATATTCTTATAGTTTAAGCAGGCGTAGCCGCGTCCGGGTCCACTAGTAATTCTATAAAATTAATTTTATATAATTATATAAAATCAGTTTACCGCTGTATCCCACGCATAGCAAAAAAATATTAATTTCTCCAATTTATTTTTTGTTTAAATTTGTGCATAGGTTATTTTGAAATTTGTTTTATATTATTTTTTATATTATACCGTATATAGAATCTGCTGTAAAGATACTATGTTCTCTATTTTCTATTACTTACCGAAGTAATTCCTTTGAATTACGCAATATCTTTAATATTGGACGAAAAGTGGGAAAGTATCTTAACACTAGGTTCCCTCTGCCTCCCCTTCATTTCTTCTGTGTATACGGAACGCTGAAACTCCATTTAAAAAATATTTTACAAAGAACTTCCTAATAATCGAGAAATTAAAAAAAAAATGTTTAAGTAGCTGCTAGTTGCAATAACCAGTTTAAATTTATATTTGGATTTTTTTAAATTATCTGCATAGTTGTTTTAAGTTAATTAACATTTTTCATTCGATAATTAAAATTACTATGGACAATTAAAATAAAATAAAATAAAGAGCTCTTCTGCAGGTAACTGTCGTGTTTCAAGTAAAGATCTTTTAACAGAAACTAATATCCTAGTATCGAGGAAAACTGCTTTTGATTTTTCTTTAAAATTAAAAGATTAAAGAATATACATATATATGACATGCCAGACATGCCTTGCCTTGACCAGAGACCAGAACAAAGAAATTAAAATATAATCGTAAATAAATATTTCATTTCCTCGAGTGGGGATCGAATCCATAGCCGTCGGGATGCGGTCACACCCTTTTGCCGCTGCGCCGTGACGGCCATGAATCACTTAAATTAATAGTAAACAAAATATATATAATATTTCATTTCATATTTATTTATCGGCCCTGAAAATCAAATAAGAATGTTACTAAACGAATTTCAAGTCATTTGCTGTGCAATAAACCACATTGAACGTCGTTTTTCTTGTTATCTTATAAATAGCACCTACTTAATTGCGTTTGGATTTGAGTGATTAAAATAAACTTCTTAAGTAGAATTATATAATAATAAGCTTAAAGAAACATTAACTTCAATTCTATATAAACAGTGATTCAATATGAGTGTAAATAAAACGGAGAGTGTAAAGAAAGTGGACTTAGACGATGTTTTGGATAAATATGGAATATTCAGTCGATATCACGTTGAAATTATTTGTTTAGTGTTTTTTGCCTTCTTCACAAATTCTTGGTACTGTTCTAATTTTGTGTTCGCCGCTGAGGAGGTTACGTATAGGTATTTTTTTTTAATTTCACGCTATATTCCTCATATAGGTTGAGAAGAAGACATCTAGTGTAAAGACACTCCATTCCCCACTTTTCAAAACTGAACCCAACTCCACTCTCCATCTTTTAACCAGAGCAAGGTAATAAAAAAAATAACGCCGGAGTAGAAATTGAACCCACATTCGTTGCTGATACGTGCCGCTTTGCCACTACGGTCTCGTTACGGGTAAATAAGTATTTTTAACCGACTTCTGTACGAAAAGGAGGTTATCAATTCGAGTGTATTTTTTTTTTTTATGTTTGTCACCTCATAACTTTTGACTGGGTGAAACGATTTTGAAATTTTTTTTTGTTTGAAAGGTGAAGCTTCCCGAATGGTCCCATTTTTTGTTGGTTCATGTCTGACAATGGTATCTATGAGAAAATCACATAAGTCTTAAATTTGCATTAGGTGTGTGCGCGACAAATAGACGAATAACTCAATGTCGCGCTAACCGATTTTGATGATTCTTTTTTTATTTGAAAGGATACACTTCAAGGATAATTTGGTGAAAGTTTGGTTAGGTTCCGATTATGGGATCCGGTGAAAATTTAGAAAGTTTGTTTTTTTTGGTAAAAAATTGATTATACTGTAATAGTTACAAGCAAAAACTTTTTAAATTGATGTCAGAGGTGAGATTCCTGATCGTTGCATTTCTTTTCAACCAACCTCAAAAAAGAGGATGTTCTCATTTTCAACCAACTTCAAAAAAGGGAGATTCTTCATTCGCCCGAATACATTTTATGTATTTTCTTGTCAATATACCAAAATGTAACTTTGCACAAAAATAATACCTAATTAAATAAAGTTTTACTTAGGACAACCACAACCACTCGTTGACAACCACTACCACCACCATCACCACTCGTTTAAGAAGCATCATTTTAAGATCTACCCATCACTAAAAATCGTAAAATAAATTAATTTTTAACAAAAACAAAAACCGACTTCTAACAACGAACTAAAAAGTGAAAAATAATTATACAAAGATTTTATAATTATGAAGTCGGTGTCAAGCTAATGCTACAACACCTTTACTACAATATCTAATTACTAAGCCTGTTTGTTTTACTTGGCACCGACTTCAAAATTTAAAATCTTTGTATAATTATTTTTCACTTTTTAGTTCGTTGCTACAAATCGGTTTTTGTTTTTGTTAAAAATTGATTTATTAATTAATTTGTAATAGTTAGTGGGTTTGATATCGACTTTAGGTAAAATTATATATTTCTATTGTTTAATGTTTTTCACTCAACTTTAGACAGAGATTGACGTTTTTCTTTGTCTAGGCCGTAATATCTGCAAAATGTAGAATAGAACATAAAAAATATGAACTAGGCGGGAGTGTGGTGAAATAAACAATATATTCTTTATAATTTAGGCATCATCTAATTACCCTGTTAGCGATGAGATGTAAATTCAACCAAAACCTACCTGTATATCATTTCTGACTACAATATGTTAGTTAAAATTCCATTATTGGGGCCATCTTGGCGCAGTGAAACAATATTTAATATTTAACAATATTTAATAATTTTATTTTCTCGCTTTTGTAACGTTGATGGTGACACGTTAAGTACCGCCGTTCCCTAAATTCGACGATAAATAGAAAACAGAGTGTCAGAGCGCCTGACACTCTAGGTTCCCCCTGCCTACTCTTGCTAATATTCTTATGACTTTGATTATAACTGACTAATACCATATAATATACATTATTATTGTGTATATTTCTTGTAGGTGTAAAGATGATGGAGAAGGGACTCATGAATGTGCAGCTAATACCACCCATTCGTGCACTGAGTGGATCTATGACGAGCCAGATAGTTTCGTCGCTTACGTATGTCCTGGTTTATGATCACATCTTTTTTTTCAGCTTCCCGCGCATAGCAGGGACAGGGGCAACCTGGAATCTTAGTGTTAAGACACTCCGTTCATATTTTCTCTCCCCATATTCCACCGAGTTCTGGTGGAATTGTATATTTAGTGGCCGAACTCAACGCTTTGCCTTATTACAAGAGCTATGAAGTTAATATTTTGTATATTTAATTTCCTCGAGTGGGAATCGAACTCACAGCCTGTCGTGCTTATAGTTGCACGCTTGTGCTCCAGCGTCGCGAATGGCCTCAATTTCACATATCCCAGGTATAATTTTTATAAGGTTCCATGTATTGTTTACTTTAAAAGTAAAAAACGAAACGGAATTTGTTAAGACCTATTTAACAAGCCCAATCTCGACGAATGTACCAGTGACTGTTCTAGATCCTTCACCTTCCGCACATCTTCCAGTTGCATCGTCTGAAACTTAGACTTATACCTAAAGAAATATTTGGGATGGGGCATATCAGTTTGCTGCCACCATATTTTTTGTTAATTATTAAAATTTTAAACAACGAATTTGATAATAAACATGACTAAAGAGGTCGTTCAATTCAGAAATTCTGATAACAATAATTTTATTGATATTTTATTTTCAGTTCGATTTAGCATGTCAAGAATGGAAACGTACTTTAGTGGGGACAGTACACAGCTTTGGATATATGTGTGGACTAATTCTAGTCGGGCCAATGTCTGACAGGTAAATAGTTAATAAGTTTTTTTTTTTATATTATTGGCCGCTGAATTCTGGAACGGAACAGAGGTCAACGCTGGGCTTGGCCTAGACACCAGAGGGAACTGAAAATTTGACATATGAGCTGAATTGAGGATCAAACCCACAGCCTGTCGCGTTTACAGTCACACTCTTATGCCCTTGCACCACGAGGTAAATCCTATATGGTATACCATATGCATAATAATTCTACTAATACTATTTGTTTATTTATTGATATTTACCTTATTGTACACCACAAATGGAAATAAAGGCTGTTACTTATATTTAATATATAAAAAAACATTTTGTGAAGCACAAAAGGCGGTCTTATCGCTAATTAGATAGTTCTTCCAGACAACCTTCAGCTATAACGAACGCTATAATTACGAATAAATGCATTAAATAAATTGATATATTCATATATAACAAGTCTTAAAATTTAATAGATTTTTAAATATACGTAAACATTTTGAGCGTCTAATAGGAAGTGGCCAGTTGACGTTACGATTTCTTATAGAACTTACTCGAATATGTATTCTTAAAGGGAGATGCTCAGAAGACTCAAACATCTTCCTTAAGTAAGGAGGAGACTTTCGGGTGAATAACACACGTTACTGAAGTGTTAGTAGATTCCTAAAATTTTGTAGATAATCCTTTTTTTCAGAGTCGGTAGAAAGAACACCGCAGTTGTTCTTGGTGTTCTGGGAGGAATATTTGGGGTATTGAGAAGTTTCTCCGTGTGGTATTGGTTTTATATTGCAATGGAATTCTTAGAGGCTGCTATAGGGGACGTGTGTTCACCATTATTTGTTTTAGGTGAGGCTTAAAAGTAAATGATGATATTGGCTACCATGATGCTTTCGACCATGACAATTTAAATGCATATATTTTTTATATTTTTTTAATTATTTGACTTCTTACCAGAGTGAAGAAATGAAAATACTAAATATTTAATTTCCTCAAATTAACGCACATTTAGTCGCATTCATTTTCGCACGCTTGTGTCCTCGCATTACAACTGGCCTCAATGGATATTTATTTCTATATTTCGAAATCGTAGATGAAATATTTGATCAAAATACAATAAATATAGGTTAACATTTGGTTAAAGTCTGAAAAAGTCATTTAATAAAATATTTTTACAGCATTAGAAATTGTATCAACCAAGAAGAGACTAAAGTTCTACATGATGTGCTCCTTCGGCTACGTGTTTGGTGGTGTAACCGTATCTATTATAGCTTGGCTCGTCCCAAATTGGAGGTGGTTCCTTCGTGCCTTATACGTTCCAGCGTTTCTGTTTATTTCCTACAAATATCTACTAGACGAGAGCCCAAGATGGCTTCTAACGAAGGGTAGAAAAGAAGAAGCGATAACCATTTTGGAGAATGCCGCCAAAAAGAACAAAATGGAAATTGACAAGAACATTTTAGAAAAATTAACTTGTGAAGTCAGTCCAGATGTAAAGTTCAGTCAATTAATAAAAGACACGTTTTCTTCAAAACAATTGAGGCGGCGTTTCTTCGTCTGCCTGTCTTGGTGGGTGACTTCGACATTTGTGAATTATGGACTTTTGATAAATTCTGTTACGTTGCAAGGCAATAAGTATATTAATTTTGGATTAACATCGCTGGTCGATTTGCCAGGCAACTTACTTATAACGTACATTTTAATTTACTTCAAAAGGAAACTGCCTTTGATGCTGTCATTTTTTGCTGGTGCCTTACTATGTATATCTCAACCATTTTTACCCACAAGTAAGTATTTCCTTCTAATTATTACAATTATTAATGATTTATTCGTTAAATAAGCACTAATATTGACTGTAATCCAGTGTTTCCCAAAGTTTTTTAGGCCATGCCCCACCTTAACATTTCTAAATTTTTTATGCCCCCATAATTTTTTACCTTTAAAAATTGTTTTGTTTCCTTTAGAAACATAAATGATAAGTTTTAGGAAGAAATCACTATGAAATTGTTATCAAAATATCGTAAGTAAAATTTCAATATGAAAGATATCTATAATATTTTAAAAAATCTAAGATTCAAAATAATTATAGTATTGATTTTATTTTATATTAATTTAGTATATTCATTTTATTTTATATGTATTTCGTCCGAAGTTTACTTGACGACTCTAACTACCCAGTTGATATTTTGGTAACGTCAAACGAAAGTATATATTATATATATTATTATAAATTATATATATTTTTAAGAATTTGCCTTTCTTGTTAAATTTGTCACCGATACATTACAATACATTGCATTTAAATAACCTAAAGCGAAAGGGTTAAAGTCGTGTCGAGTCCATTTTTTAATTGCCCCCCTTAATTATCAAATTGCCCCCCTGTGGGGCGTGGGTCCCACGTTGGGAAACACTACTGTAAGCGTTATGGTTGCGAGTTCAATTCCTAGTAGGATATTTTTTTTATCTGCTTTATAACAACGAGTTCTAATCACAATGCCTCATATTCGTGTAGAAGTTTACATTTTTTGTAATAATGTTCAATAGAAGACATCGCAATTATGTAACCAGTTTCTAAATACATGCATACCTTTCAGATCTTCCATGGCTGTCAATAGCTTTCTACATGGCAAGCAAGTTAATGTGCTGTTTCTTTTTCTCCATAACCTATATCTACACATCAGAATTGTTCCCCACGTACACGAGGAACTCAATGCACGCTCTGTGCTCGTCGCTTGGTCGTATCGGTTCGATTTTAGCGCCGCAAACGCCTTTACTGGTAATGTTATGTGAATTATATTTTTTAATATCATCGTAGTTCAGAAAGGCAGAGTGTCACTATGATGATGATTGTAGGTTCAATTCTCACTCGAAAGAATATTTAAACTTCAATTATTTTCATTATCCTGACATAATAAGAAACGATTAGACGGTCGGTCGTGGACGTGGGACGGTCATTTAAAAAGCGAGCATGAAATGGATAACGTAGTGTCTTTACAGTAATATCTATGTACTCTGTTAAATACAAAAAATGTATGAAATTTAAAATAATACCTTCACTCAACGCAAGTCCAAGTGCTCTAGCCAACTGGATATTTTTTAATAGTAATTGCATATTATATTGTTTAAGAAAATAGATTAATTATTTATCATTCTACATTGCAGATAGCCTACGGATCTGGTCTACCATCATTAGTATTTGGTTTAGCAGCACTATTGGCAGGATTTACCACTTTTTTAGTGCCTGATATATCGGATGACAGTCTACCCGACACGGTACACCAGGCCGAGACGCTTGGGAAATCAAAAAAGTCCGTGGAGATGCATAACGAAGACATCCGATCGAATCCCCAGCTGTGAACAAATTGATTGATTCGTTATATTTTTATGTAATTTTGGATTTATGATATATATTTATTACTGTAAAGTACAAAATACGGTTACCATTATAACATGTTCCTGTTATTTTATGTAATAGATAAATTAGACAGATAGATAATAGATTAGATAGATATATGTATTCTACAATTATACATATACGTATATAAAAAGGAAGTAGTCTGACTGAAAACGCGATGGTTGTAAATTCAATTCCCAATCAGTACAAAGAAATATTTTCATTACCTCGCCCTGAAATCAAGACAAAGCGCGGCGTTGATTTTTGCCACTCAACACACAGTCTCCAAAATTGGGCCAAAAATGATAATGTATCAATGTATTAATTATATTAAATAACTTAAAAGCAACTTACCAAACGACCTGCCTTTAAAATAGCATAGCAATTATTAGGTCTTTTATTTTTTGTATTGTGTGTGTCGGCGTTATTAATACTATTGAAGGTTAACCTATTCATAATAGAGGTATAGTACTTCAAGAACACAGACCCTGTCTAATATGAGAGGAATGACCTAGCGGTTATAATTGGCGTTGTATATTCTTTGTTATTGTACCTATTATTATTCTAAATTCTATTATTTAGACAATAACTTCATTGTTTTTGTCAATAAACAATACAGCTGTTGTTTCTTATTTTTCACTAAACATATTGTTAGCTAATATAAATACTATCCCTGACCTGCGGCTCAGCTCGTGTGGTCAAATGGAAATAAAATAACTTAAGAGTTGTGTAAGTATGACACTCGGGCACTTGCCCGAGATATTTCTTGTACTCGAAGTCAAAATAAAATAATTTCAAAATCAAAATAAGAAGTTACGTGGTTCATTTTTTTTACATTAAATAACTTACCACCATTTCACTAAAGTCAATGACGCAAACCTGAAAAGCAACGGCGCAAGGAACTCAGCAGGACTCTTTTTTTAAATCAATTTTATACCAATACATATTTAATTATTTGTAACAATGATACCTTTGAAACAGACAAGAGCATTTTATTCCCAAGGCGTGTTATTCTTAGAATACATCAGGTACAAATATAGTTAAGTTGGCAACTTAAAACAATGACTGGACTCTCTTAAGGATATATTATATAAATAAAGAAAATGTATCTATATAATAATATAAGTCTAGTTTTAAAAAATAATATCTAAAGATAAATAAATAATTAAATAAACTACTCTCTCACACAGACTGTTTGATCCGTACTATTACTTCGTTTGTAGACGACGCGTGGCGTTAAGTTTCGCCTATCAAAACATTATGTCTCTAAAGGAGGGACTCTAAAGGGGGGAAGGTCTCTTAGTACTAGTTCCCTCTGCACACCCTGCTATGGTATATTTTTAATCTCAATTTTAATAAAGTAATAACATGGATGATAGCTAGTAAATTACTTCTATCTCATCTTTAACAGTCGATGCGGATGTGTTATTGCGACAGTGTTACAACCGAGGAAGTCTTGTTTAGATACTAAAGATATTTTGACGACGATACTATTTATTTATTTTTTTTTAAATTAAATTAATATATTTAGTGTTCAATGATATGTGATATGACAATAGAAGGCCTTTGCCTTAGCCTTTTATAAAGCTTGTAATTGAATTAAAAGTTACCTGTAGAATAATTTACAACATCACTATTTTTTTTTGTTTCCAAAATAGTTTCATAGCCCACTTAATTGTATTATAAATTTTCAATAAGTAAAAATATTCTTCAAAATTTATTACTAAGAAACATAAAAGTCAAGTGTTAAATAAATAATATTATTTAAATGTAATATAATAATTGAGAAAATACGATACTCGACATAAACCTTAATATTTATAATGCATATGAAAAGTAAAAGTTGAATGCTTATTTTTAATTTAATATTACAATTTTTATCTTTTTTTATTCATGCATTCAAATGTATCATTCATTCATTTCAAATGAAATTGTAAAATTAAAAGTAATCTCCTTTCGATTTTACATATCATTTTAATCGTATCGTATTCGTTATGTGTAAACAAAGGTATCGTAAGCTATTTTCAATTTTGCCTCGTTTGCACCTGCGGGTCCGCTTGCAATATTAATCTACACAGTATCCGCAATGCATATATTATGAAATATTATATATTAAATATTTTTTCCACGCATTGTATAAATATTTTAGCTCTATAATAAGATATCTGTTTTTTTTTTAAGTTGTATTAATGTAAATTAAATAATGATTAAATTGTATTAATGATTCGGTTTTCAAAAAACTATAATACTTACTCAAAGTTAACCTGTTATGGGTATAATATTACAAATAATTATTTTTATAATTATAAAATTCGTCGGAGAGTTGGGAAAGGAAGTGTCTTATTGGGAATGGAATGTCTTCATACTAGGTGAATGTCTCCTTTAGCAAGTGCTAAATGCGGGATAAAGCGTGAAGCTGATTTTTTATAAACCCAACAGCTTACGTCATACATATCATTTTAATATACAACAAGCTGCGCAAGATTTTGTAAACTTTAATTATAACGTAGATTGTTAAATCTAACGTTGTAAAAAATTTTATGCGATATAAAAACCGAAGGGTTCTTGGGAACTATCACACCTGTTACGCTTTCCTTCATTGTTCATTCAACAACACTATAAGTATCTATCGACCATAGAATTTAACTAAATTCGAAACATTCGATTAGGCTGCCTTGGTTTCTCGTTCTTCAGTTGCCACCTAATTTGAAAGTGATAATGGCGGAACTTAACGCCGCACTTTATCTAAAAATAATAATAATTAATTCGAAAGCGGGATTCGAACCCAAAACCATCGCATTTACAGTATGACCTCAACATATATACCCAAGGTATATAATAAAAATCCTAGATAAAAAGAAAGTTCTGTTACATTTCCTTTATACATTCCAGGATCGCGATCAGAAAGCAGGAGGTAGGTGTAGGCTAGTTGTAATTATCATCACGTCCCGACCGTTCAGCAGGTATGCACTCCACGGGTACGTTTAAACATTTTTGCTGTGTCATTCCAGTTATTTTGCGGTTCTACCTTTGGATTTTGAACAAAATTAGATATAGGTTTCTATAATTTATCATTTAGAGGTAGAATTCTGGGAAAAGTTTTGTTTCTAAAAATATATTAATGTAGCAAAATTATAACTATTTTGTTGAAGACATGATTTATTTATATTACGAAATTGTCATAATCGACAATACTTATTCTAAATTTGGTAAAACGCTTCTTAGAAAACACATTCAAAGGCACAAGTAAAAAATTTAAAGAGCTCAAATTGTTATACAGAATTACAATTTATTCCCAATAGAATAATACAATATGTAAAAATATAATAATAAGTATTGTTATTCTTCATTAGGCCGTCACGTCGAGGCGCAGAGGGACCCCCTTTGTCTGATCGCTCCTTTCGCAGGGAAGAATTATCTTCATTTGTCCGCTCAGGGAAGATAAATCCACTCACTCGTTAATAGTCTCGATTCTGATGGAATGCAGAGTGTCTGGACGTTCCGTCCTCTCTGCTTGTCCTGCTATAGGCTGTATGTAGCCCACAACATGAACTAAATTAAAAACAAGATTTTTTTATGAATCATGTAATAGACCTCGTTAATTTTAATATTTGTTAAAATACCTGTAATAAAAAATAAAACTCAACTACAATTTTTTGAATCAAATGCTCAGCAAGTAGAGCAGACGTTCTCCAAATACATCAAATGTACCAAATAAGTGCTTTCCCTTAGAATCTCTTACTACAATGCGCAGCCAGCCGATTGTAGGAGACTGTTCACGCCTTAAACATTACTGTACGTGCTTAAAAAAAAAAATATATAAAAAATACCTATCATAAAATTTAAATCTTATCTTTTATTTTAGGGCTTAAGCCCTAAATTTGACTTGGCAATTTACCTTAAATTTTTTTAGACCTAATTAATCCAGTTAGAGTTTATATTAAAGTGTGTAAACAGTTTCTGAAGTATTTTTTCTTTGCTAAACGCCTTAAAACATTTTAATTTATTTAATAATTTTGTCTCAAATTACTCTTCCATCTCAATTAAGCAACGACGTCGCAGGTGTCCTATTGCGTCACTGTTCTACTGAAAACACAGATTTATTAACTGTCCGACAAAGGTTAAAAACTTATTGCAAACTGTAAAACTTCTAATACATTTATTAAACTAAAGTAAATACGCTTCCCTGTTTCCATCTATAAATAGATGTTACTTCTTGGTACTGCTAAGTTATTTTTTTATTACTTTTATCTTTACTGTATCCTACACATTGCCAGGTAGACGGAAGGAACATGCGAACCTAGTGCTTAGACATTCCGTTCATTATTAAGACACATCCGTTCCACTTTCCAGCGAATTCTTGAACCATTGCGTTGAGTGGCGGAACTAAAAGTCGCGCTTTGCCTCGTTACCAGAGCTAGGAAATGAAAATACTGAATTACTGAATATTTTATTCCCACGAATGGGGTACTGAACTGAAACTACACCCTTCATTTTTCTAGTCGCACGTTTATGCCTAAATATCTCAAAATGGTGCAAAAAACAAACAAAAAGGCGATTTCGAACGGACAAATGTAGACTGTCCCACAGAGTCCATAAAAGAGCATCGCAACAGTGCCGGTACGCTCAGTATTATGTTTAATATTTTATTAAAACATTTTCAGGGTTAGCTTTTTATTATTCTCCTGGATATCCTTTTTTTCCCGAACACCGACCTGGCTGGGATAATGTTGATATTACATAGACCCGGAGTTTAACGAGGGGGCGGTGCTCTGTTGGTATATTGCTGAATAATTTGTACGTTATTACACTGTGTGTTCGAGTACAATGCTTGCATTGTTAATGCAATCTGATAGGCTCGCTAATTAATTACCTATTGCTGTCAATTTTGTCTGCATTTCTGTGGTGTATATCTTTTTGAAATTAATAAACAATAAGAAATGGTCAAGTGCGAATCGGATCGCTCACTGAAGGTTCTGTACCAATTTCAAGACTATGAATCAACGGGAAGTACAACTGATAATAGTTGATAATTATTTTTTTCTGGCTATCCTGTAAGTTTTTAGTACGCGTACGAATTTCATATACAGGAAAATCGATGCGTAAATGTCCAATGCAATCAAAAGAGATTGCGTTAAATTAGAAAATTGATTCTTTCTATGCTCCAAGGAACTATAGGCTTGGAAATTTGATATCAATTCAGATTGTGTTATTACCTTTTGAGGTATGGAACCCTAATAAACAAAAATAAACAAAACCATATATTAAATCAAACTACACGTTGTTAAAAGTTTTAGGTGAAACATGTTCCTATAAACATTTATTTTATTTCTTACTAATCATCACTCGCCGCTTTGTTTGCGGGAACTTTATGCTATAAAATGGAAAATCTCGATTTTTCCGTTCCCGTATAAATGCCGAAAAACGTAGAAGAGCATTAATTGGGTGCCTCTCTACACTCCTTAATTTACGTACACACCAGATTTCAACATTTTAATCATTAATTAATACTCCACGAAACTAGTTCAATACCCCAACTTCACTCATTTTCCGTGAAAATTCTCAATTTTAGCTCATTCCTCTCATTCTTCTCTCCCATTCTCATTTTGCAGCAGACGTCAAAATACAAAACGCTTTGTTGCGTACAAAACTTACTCCATCCCGCCTAAGCATTTCTCATTCGCAATGGAAAACGGGCTTAAGTTCATAGATTCCGTCTGTGAGTTGTCTGTCAGCCACTCAGTAACGGAGGAGAATTTATTATATTAACCTATGGATATATTTGCCACGATCATTTCCTTAGCAATATCCACCCACTCTTTAAAGCAAATAAAACATCGCTTGTTCTGTCAACAAAAATTATCTATTCCAAAGGATGTCTCGAACTTGTTTTAAAGGCATCCTAATGTACGCCATTAAAATTCAAGGGTCGTGACCCAACATAAAAATTCAGAGGTTGTATACAGTTCCCCCCGTCTCTGGATCTGTTGATATCTGACCGTTTTAGCGTATTACCGACCCTGATTTTTATCTTTATGATTAATTCCTTTAAAATGACCAGGCTGTTAGCTGACCTCTACCTTTTTTTATAATTTAGCGCATGCTCGTCAGAGGGTTTTGAGTTCGATTCGTTTGTGATACCTATAGTTATATCATACATACACAATTTTTTGTTGCTTTTCTTTTTTCTTTTCGTTATTGGTTATTTCTTTACCTTAACTAGCATAATTACACATGTGTACCTATTAGTATTATTTGATGATTTTGTGGAGATGGGCGTCGTTGGCTACAATACAATTTCGAACTAAAAATTTTTAGAGTTTTAAATTGTTATTCCACACTTTAATAGAATAATTAATATTTAGTTAAAAAAAACATTAGAAGAAGTTAAAAAAGTTAAAGTATAAAAAAGTATATCCTGTTTTATAATCCGTTGGAGATAATAAAGTGATTTATCACTCATCACTCAGTCATTGATTAGATAGAAACGAACGACAATGCATAGAGTAAATTCAGGGGAAAGAGTTAGGTGCATTTCAGACCCAATTTCACTATATAAAACACTACAAGTCAGTTCGTGTGGTTGCAGCAGCCCTTGGCAACGAAGTCACCTTTTAGTTTAAAATGAACACACATTTCTTCTTTTCTCCGCATACTCTGTTAATAAATACTAATTTAGCCATAAATTAAAATAAATAGAGCCAAAAATCATATTAAATTCCCGGTATCGTTATCGTTATCGTAGGTTGAGGAAACCTGGGAGCCTAGTGTGTGTAAACACGTTCCCATTGGGAAACTTCCTTTTCCTACTTATCACTGAATTCTGGTGGATTTGCGTGTCGGCGCGCTTTCGTTTGGCAAGGCAATAAATTAAAATCTTATACATAAAAGAAAGTTTCCAAAAGATCATTATACAAAAATTATAGGTTAACCGAACACTTACCGCTTCACCTCAAAGGATTTTCCTTTTAAGCTACACTCATCCGGATCAAATGGGGATCCGTTATAATGGAGGGAAACGATAATCTACAGATTTCAGTAATCCACCTACTGCGGCCGACTTGCTCACCTGAATCTACAATTTTATATGAAGTAAGATTTTTTTTTAATTTTTTAGTCTCTTCTTACTTTCTCTAGCTTTTTTTTATAATAATCTGTAAAATGTTGTGGGTTCTATTCTCTGAAAGTAATATGTTATATTTTCATTTCTTCGCTGGTGTCGAGGCGGTGTTAAGTTCCGAAACTCAACACGCAATGCCTACGGAATGACTTAGCACTAGGTACCCTATACGATACAGCGTGGAGCTAAAAAAACTAAAGTTAATACATTCATACTACTATATACTCGAAAATAATATTAAATTAGAACCAGTTCCAGAGCTAATTGCATTACATAATTCATCCATTAAACTTTAATTTGGAAGATGACAATGATTTTCCTCGAAAGAAATCGAGAACCGTCCAAACTTTGACCGAAGTTTGACAACCGTCAGTTCCACATTGTGACAGTTGACGGAAGTTCGTATTACAATTAGTTTTACACCCGCAATACGGGGATTAGGTAGCTGGGACTCCAAAACTGTATTTATTAGATAACTAATTGCCCTTGCGCGGCTTCGCCCGCTTGTAGTATATGTATATATATTTAATATTATTTATGTGTATTTAGAAATATAAATATTTTATTATGGTTACCTATCTATACTGTTATATACTTAAAAGAATCATAATTTCCCAGACAAACTCACGGATAAAAGTTAGTCAAACAAACATATTTACTGAATATAAACAAAATACCAACAACCATTGGTATTGGACTGTCATCAGCGGTATAAATAATGAGACCGAATTGAATATGTAATCAATTAATAATGTATTGTAATTCCGTATAGTAAAAACAAATTGTCCAGCTCTCGCAATGAAAGGAGCGCTCGGCCGGACGTTGGAAATATTTATAATTATCTGTTTATCGTCATGACTATTGCATGCCCCAGTATTTATGGTTCTGCCCATTTCTCTGGACGTTATATATACTCTGGAGTTTCATAAGCTCCAGAGTAAATTTATATATAGGGTCCATCGTTGTCCAGTGGCAAACAAAACTTTTTCGATTTTGACGTTAATGCTGTTAGCCCTATTGGCTTTTACAGCGGTTGGGTAGGGAAGGAGAGTACTCTGTCCCTGAGAAAATGCAAGCACTATGTGGGTGCCTGTGAGGAAGTCGACGACTGTAAGGGCGCCCCCTGTGTGAACAAAACTGTTGTGAGTTTGATCCCTACTTGGGGAAATACGTAGTTTATTATTTTCTGGCTCTGGTAGCAAGACAGTGCCGCTATATAAGAGATATTACATAAATTTGTATTTTACCAACTTTTTTATTAAATACTCTTCAATTGAATAAGATTAAAAAATAATTTATATTCGAAGTTGAAATTATGGAAAATTTCACGTTAATTTTTGTTATTAGCTTTTTTTATGTAAATTCTGTTTTAATAGATTACCCTATTCAATTAAAATAGCAAACAATCTATTTTATGCAACAAATCGAATTAAAAAACATCCATTGCCCCAACCCGAAACCGAATTTATTACCTCCTCTAAACATTTTTGATATTTGTCCACATAATAACGTATTTAAAGGGAACCTTTTTAATACTATTTACTGAAAATACTCGGGCGGAATATATCCGTAGCGGAAGTGACCGACCGGATGCCGCCCGCTACATCTGCCCAGTGACGTCGCTACCGGAAATACCGCTCTTCGCTTTCGACATTACCATTGCCTTCTGTTATTTTGTGCGAAATTTGCGGTTCACGTTTTTTGTAATTTTTATGAACTGCTTTACATGTTTGTATGGAATAGTTGAGCTGTTTTTGTTTGGTGCTTTTAAGTAGAACTCTTTACAATCATTCACGCACTAAATACAGAATAAACAAACTATAGGTAGCGGCTTCATGTTTTTTCCCGCAAAGCAGGATAAGTAAAGGGAAACTGCTGTTGAAATACTGCGTTCGAAGTTTAAAGAAAGTCGACGCCCTGATTTTGAAGTTCCCTCGCTCGAAGCTCGTGATACAGCATAAAATTAATTTTATTTAATATTTTTATAAATTATAATTTTAGGTCAATATGTACGTCCCAATTGCTGCATAAGCTCAGAAAATCTATTTTCATTAAAAAAATAAAACATTATATTCATTTAAGAATTTAAAATTTAATTAAAATTGAAAAATGTTTTTGTCTACATGTCCATATGTATGTCACCTTATATACCTTTAGTATTTTTTCCAATTTTTGCCACATATAAAATTTTCTTATTGACAAAATAAGTAGCCTTTTATTTGAAACCCATAACAAAAAAAAAGCTAAATTTTATTACAACATATGAAGAAACTCATATCTTAACGTTACGTGTCGCCTATAAATGACGGGTAGTGAAATTTTACGAGAATTAGGTAAAATTGTCTTTTGTTTTGATCTCGCGACGTACTCGTACAGCACCTATATTATGTGTTTTTTTAACATTTATAGTGTTATTCCACATTTATGGAAGAAATTACTTTTTTTAGGAATAAATATTTGAGTGTAGTAGGATTTGAACCAGCGCTTCTTGGTAACCGCCCGTGAAGAGATGGCAAACGGCAAGTCAAACCGTCTTGAAAACTTAAACTAATCTCGGTAACACTCGATAACTCAGAAACTTAAATGTAAGTAATTTCGACGTATCTTGGCAAGACCACCATTGGCTTAGTGGTCAGGGCGCTTGGACCATCACCAAGGGGCACGGGTTCACATCATACTACGATTACAAAAAAATATTTTATAATATATGGTATTGGTTCTTCCAGAAGATCATATTCTGGTGGAGGACATTATCGCGATCAATATCATACGAGATTCCCATCACGTAGCGAGTTGGAGATCAAACGCCGTGATTTCCTTCCAATGTGCCGCTTCTTTAGCGTTATTACTCCACCAGGGAGTACTATTTCTTCTTAACCGACTTTTAAGACTTTTGATACTTACCTTAATAAGTTCTTATGTGACGGCTGTAAAATGTGATATATTGGTCAGTCTTACGAGTTTTCTAGGTTAGCTTTTACTGTGGTAGGTACTTTGAGGCGAAATCTGTTATTAATTCGTATACTTCTATTGTTTTAATATGGCTTAAACGCGAGTTGAGTGGCGGAACTCAACGCTGTTGGCATTGTTACTAGAGAAAGGAACTGAAAATATAAATAATAATTTAATCTTCCGAATGGGGATTGAACTCACAACCGTCGTGTTACAGTCACACGCTTGCCCCCTCCACCACTACGGGCTCACATGACTATTAATAATGTTCGGAAATCATATTATTTTTTCCTCCTTGAATTCCTTGTAAGGAAGGTATTGGACATAGGGTATTTTTTATAAAAAAATATATTTTTCCTATAACTTCTTGAAATTACAAATCCGCATTTTATTCTCTAGTAACAAATAAAATATCCCAAAAGACAATATCTATCTAATACCGAGACATATTACGGAACACAGTAAGCAAACCTACTCAATGAAAAGAGCTGAACAGGCGTGTTATGATTAGCCATCGCTCGTTCCTCTGCCGTCGTCGAGATTCCCCTCGCGTGGTGATAATCAAGAAACTTGGCCCCGACGTGAAGCAGACGTGACGGCCATCCAATGTGGAGCGTGACTGCGGCTATAGGTACTAAATATTTACAGATGCTGTGGAAAACTTTTAGTACATATTTGGAGTTAAGTATTTGTGAATGTTTTGTGGTTTTATGCTTACGTTCGCGTTTAGTTGGGTATGCAGAGGGTTTCCAGTGTTAGGACACTTCGTTTACCATTTTGTGTGAATTTTGTAAATTTTTTTATTGTCTAGCATAACTGGGAAATGGATATAATTAAAATACGATCATTCCTCAAAATATTCCCTATTTTTTCCGCGCAGTGTAAATATTTAATATTTTCATATCTTCACTCTGGGAAACGGATTGTCTTAATGGTTCCTTCTGCATATTCTGCGTCACAGTAGCTGTCAGTCACACTGTAGCGTGAAGCTAAAGAAATTATTCCTTTAAATAATAAAAATCGAAGCCACAAACACCACGCTTACAGTCAAATGCTGTATATAATATCATTTGTCATAATTAACATAAAGTATTTTCTAATGTATATAAAAGTCTTATAGTCTCTATGTGTTTAGGTAGGCATACATTATTCGAACGGGGATGATAATGAAACAGGAAACAAAATTACAAGAGTCAAAAACTCCGTTCCCATTAAGACACTTCCGTTCCCCCCATCTTCCATCAAAATATGTACGACATTGCGTGTGTAACGGCGAAACTCAACGCCGTCAATTAGCGATCATGTAAAATTATAAAACAGATTTATTAACCTACCTATCATCAAATTTAGTCAAATATTTCATATAAGTTTATTAGCATTTACACTCCCGCAAGAACACTTAAAAGTTTTTATCTCCGCTTAAAGCGGGCACTGTCGCTTACACCCCGCTAAGTAAGTGCTACGCCCCGTTGTAAATCAAAAAGTAGCTATTTGTGGAGCAATTCGACTTTGTAATGCTTTAGAGTGGAATTTGAATACAAAATAAAAATTATGTTTACTTTTTTTTTTGCTTTATTCTCAATAAAGGCCGCCGTGACGAAGCGGCACAAGGGTGTGACTGTAACGTGACGGTTGTGGGGTCGATCCCCACTCGAGGAAGTCTTCTTCCTCCTGGCATTAATCCCGGCTATTGCCAGGGTCTGCCCTCCTACTCAACCTACTCCACTTTGCACGGTCTTTTGCGTATCCCCACTCGAGGAAGTGAAATATTTATACTCGTATACGTTTATATTTCCATTTCTGCCGTCTCCGAACTCGTTGAGTTCTGCCTCTCAACAAGCAATGCCTCCAGGAATTCGACAGGAAGTGGGAAAACAGAATGTCTCAACAGTAGGTTCCCTCCTCCTATCCTGCTGTATGCGGAATACAGCGTGAAACTGTTTTTTTTTTAATTTTGTATTAGACATAGACAAAGAAACTTTTTAAGATATTCCGCTCCAGGCCATTGATTTTCTAAGTATAACACTAGTGTAACATCAGCATAAAAAATGTAATAATTAACCGATAAATATAAGGAGTAGTTGATATGTACTCGAATAGGAGGTACGTGTAACGTTTTTTACATATTTTTTATATATTTTAGTATCTACATACATAACATATATTAATATCAGCCAAAGAATATTGGCTATAGGAAAGGGGATGTGGAACTAATTCAATTTATTATATTCTCGTATAACTTTGTGGGCAAGAGAGTTTATATCGAGCTATGAACTTAGACAAAATTATAAAGGTCAAAGCAAGACCTGTCTCAAAGGCAGTCAGTCGTTTTGAAACGTTAAACATATTAAAAGTTAGCCCAAGAGCTGAATTTAATCTAAATACGAAATAGAAAAATTATACAAAATTTATTCAAATATAACAATTGGTTTATTTTTAAATTTTTCAGCTTACTAATAAAGTTAAGCAGTAAAAACATAGTGTTGAGACTCTCCGTTTTCTGCTTTTGTCCGGAACGCCACAATTTGTCATGTAGATTCTTCGAAGAGACATTCAATCCACCTACGAATTATACAACATATTATACATAAAAGAAAAAAAAATACTAACTTAAAGCCAAATTTAGAGCCAAAAAAATATAGAATTAAATCAGTCTGTCCGTTGAGTTCCATACAAAAAACACTGGAGCCCGGGTCGTTCATTAGTCATGCAAATTCGCTACGGGGCCAGAAGCGCTAACGGCTTGATGCAATTATTACAATATCTTGTAATATGCTAACTAGGGCTATGACTGGCTTTAGAGGCGAGCCTGTTTTGTTCTCCAGCTATAATTATGCAGCATTTTGATGTATTAAGTCATATAGATGTAAATTATGTATATTGCATATATATTTACGATATATGTTTATTAAAATGTTATAAGGTTACAACCGTCGTGCCGCGACGGTTGTTGGTTCAATCCCCACTTGAGGAAGTGAAATATTTATATACGTTCATATTTCCATTTCTTCGCTCTGGTGCCGAGGCAAAGCAGGCGTTGATTTTTGCCACTCAAGACGCAATGCCTCCAGAATTCGTCAGAAAGTTAGGAACGGAGTGTCTTAACACTAGGTTCCCTCAGCCTACCCTGCTGTGTGCGGAAGGTACAGCATGAAGCTGGTTTGTAACGTAACACCTTTCAACAGTGAAACAGTATCTTAGTGTAAACACGAAGTTCTTGAATCGATGGGAAATGATTATATTTTCCTTTTACCCGCTTTATGGTAGATTATGTCTATATAACGCCATCTAACTAGCAATGTCTCCAAATTTTAAGGAATATGGAATCGAGTATTTTAACAATGATACCGCTGTGTCTTTTCTTAGAGTAAAAAGAAAATTTTAAATTAAATTAAAACTCGATTTACCAAGACGAAAAGATGCTTAAAATGTTCATATAATTAAAACTATCATTTGCTTTGAAAATATTCCTCGAGTTGGAAACATACAAATATTAAACATGTCAAGTATATTTCAAAATTAAAATATTCTTTATTCAATTAGGCCAATAGAAGCACTTAATAAACTTCCTATCATAAAATTTCCACTTCCATCCTCTAGTTCCAGTTAATTAATTTCTTTTTGTACGAACCTTGCATATTCCAAATCTGGATGAATTCCAACAAGAAGTCACCTGGTGGATTGTCATTCCTTACAATCATTGGAAGACGCCTCAAACAATTTTGCAATTACACTAATGACGTTTATTGAAATACTTCACGGAACTCGCCTCAGAAGAAGTTCCGAGGAATAATATGAATGAGATTAAGCAATCAGAGAGTTCATCGATTTAATTAAATTTTGCTAAGGCTAATCAATCAAAACTTGAGTGTTCGCTTCTAATTTGGGCTTTATGCTTGAATAATTGGAGGTAATGTAAGTAGGATGTGTATACAGAGTGTGGTGACGTTTAAATATAGATTTAGATTTGTGTTTATTAGACTCACATAAGAATTAAATGTGAAGATAAAAAAGAAGACAGAAATGTGCCATTGTAAACGCGAGAGGTTATGGGTTTCATTTCCACTCAACTCGCAATACCTTCACAATTTGGCGGAATATCGGAAATGGAAGTGTATTAATGGTAACGAGGTACTCAATGACTAGATTTCCAAGTTTCCAGGAACGCCTAAAATAATAATTATACCGAAAAAAACATCCGCGTCGATGACGTTAACTCTCAAATAATATATATATATATATATATATATATGTGTAAGAGAAAGAAAAAAAGAACCTTCTTTTGTTACCTTTAAGCCATATTAGGCTTAAATGTGTTTACGTTTGTAACTACAGTTAAGAAACAACGGACCCAAACTTTAAGCCCAATTTTCGAGACATACTTGTTGTGTACTTTAAACATTACGTCTTCAAATTGGCTGGAAAATGAAAAACGTAATGTCTCAATACTAAGCTCCCTCTACAGCAGGGCTATAGGCAAAATACTAAAATATCATAACAAAGTAAAAATCAAACTTATATCATATTTTTATATGAAACATTTAAATATTTTCATATTTCACTCTATTCACACGCTGTATAAGGTAACGCCAGAATACGAATTGAGCGAAGACGCTGCGATTGTAAAAGGCATATCAGCAAAATGCATTGCGACTGTAAACTAAATTCACTAAATTTTAAAGTTTCCTACTGTTATTGATTATGTATATACTCGTATGTTAGTGTAAAATGACAATTTCCTTAAATATAACATAATATTTTCATTAGAGGTTTAATTAGTATTCTCTTAGCATTTAAAAATATTATTAAGGCCTTACTAATACTTGAGGCCAGTCATGGCGCTGTGTGACTGTAAACGCGGTACTGGGTATTTACATAAACTGGTTAGTTGAGTTCCGCTACTCAACTCGCAATGACTCCAGAACTCGACGGAAAGTGGGGAACGGAGTATCTTAACACTAGGTTCCCTTTGCCTACCCTATAAATGAATTATTTCCCAAGAGGAAGTCAAACCCACAAACGTCGCTAAATAAAACTTTTTTTTGTCGGTATATTGTCTCACTGAATATCCGCAAAAATAGCAAAAATGCAAAAATTTAAAATATAACCAAACTTAACACATCTAACATAAAATGTATCTATGTGCTAACCATTAATTTTCTAATTCGAGAATTTATTTTCAAAACGTAAGTATTTAGTAACGGAACGGAACGGAACGGAGTAACGGAAATTAATATTACAATATAATTTCAGCCAACAATATTCGTCAGCAATTTACAAAATAAATAACTATCAACAATTAAACTCTCAGACCACAAAATGTATGGGTGTAATGATTTTTGATACGGAACTCAGCGGCGTAAATAAACAATATGGAGTTCACTCGCGAGTGCAATGGAATGATAATATAGATAACGGCCAACTAAATAATTATAAAAGAGTAATTTATATCTAGGTATATATAATAAAATTCATATCACTGGGGAATGAATTATTTTCCGTAAGAAAAAGCTTGGCGTTGAGTACAACGACTCGACACACATTGCCTCGAATATTCGACAGTTCGTAGGAAATGGAATGTATTAACACCATTTCCTCCGCCTACTCTACTATTTACAAGATTAAGTTAAGAAGAATGGTAGCTTAGTGCACCGTCTAATTGTTCACAGTCGATCCCACTACGGGGAAATATTTTACACTTAAATGATTTTAAGGCATAGAGCAACGTTGATTTTTTCTGTGTTTCAAGACCCATACACTTAAATATACAATATTACATTTAGCTTGATAATTCCACGAGATCTCGAGAAAATTGGTTCATTTATTAAATATTCTTATTTTATACGCGCTTCACTTGCGCAAACCAAGAAGCAAAGCCGCGGGCAACGACCACCTTTACAAACTTACTAACTTTATTAACCGCCTTCTATATTCTCTTTGGCGAATTATCCATACCTATATTATAAATTCGAACGTAACTCTGTCTGTCTGTCTTTTACGCAATCAAGGGCCAAACCGCTAATTTAATTGTGATAAAATACTCATATAGAGATACTTGAGGGTCTCGGGATGAACACAGGATACTTTTTTCTCATATTTGTAATATTTTCGATATATACCAATGTATTAAAATACTTATTAATTTGACATACAATTTATTCCGCCATGTTAATAACAACCGACGTTCCTAGGCAACGATTTGCAAAGTTTGTTGTTAGAAAACGTCACCCAAAATGAGCTTGGTTACGCATCTCTCTTTTGAAAGCTGACAATATTTTTCATAAATATATTTAATAATTCGTATAGTTAAAGCGGGCGTAGCCGCGTTCGGGTCCACTAGTTATATTATATAATTCTAATACGTGATTCGTTAAGATATTAATAAAATAATTTGCAATTGAGTAATTCGTATAAATTATCTTCTGCTACGAAATGTAGGCCAATTCATTATAAATTTCAGCGTTAATAAGCCGATTTTGATGCTCAAATAATTTCATGCCATAATTGGAATATTAATGTAATGGAATATTTTAAAGTGTAAAGAAATTTACATATCTTATTGATTTATTAATATTTATCTTTTTTACGAAAAAAACAGTCCACGCAAGCAAGTTAATATGACCCTCATTTTTTTTCATTCATTTACCAAAGTACTAAACTAACTTCTAAATTCTCGTATATATTAAATACAGTAGTATTCCTAATGTAAGTACGTTTTTGAAGATATGTTTTTACTTCAGTATTCGCTGAAAAGGATAAATGCTGAGAATATTCCAGGAAACTTTTTAAAAGTAGCTAAAAATATTTTCTTTCATTATTTTAATATGTATGAAACATCTTCATCTTCTTGAGTAAGTTAATTGACATGACATACTCGTAATTGTGAGTTCAAATTTTAATGTGGTAAAAATTATATTTACCTATAATTAAGAAATATCCTCAGCCTGACTAGACAAAGTGCAAACAGTGTCGCCATTTTTCACAAACTACAAAACAAATTTAAATATTATATTAAACATTATCCAAAATGGAAATCGTTAATATTGACATCCATTTTTACGTACAGTTTTTTTTTTCAACAGTGCTACGATGACGTCATTTCAATTTGTATGCAAACAAATAAGCTAAATTCAAGATAAAAAATATTTTAATTAAATATGTATCCTGCATATACCTGGTAGACAAAGGGAGGTTAGTGCAAAAACACTTCGTTTTCCACGCATTGCACAATTAATATACAAGATGAGTTAAGTTTCAGAACTCAGCGCCACGCGTTGTATTAGATGAAATAAAAAAAAATCAATTCCCCCAAGTGGGAACTGAACCCATAACCGTCAAGCTTACAAATGCTTCACCACGACTGCAACGAAAGATAATTAATAATTAATTTAACAGTTAATTACAAAGTCCTCGTATAATGTATGCGAAAATAAGCTTATACCTACATATATTCATGTTAACACAGATTTATTGATAAAGAAAATTAATTAAATCGCTCTCGCTAAAGACTCGATGATAAGTTAAATCGGGAATATATTTTTGATCATCACATTCAATAGTTAATTGATTTTGGGAATGATTTAATTAATATATTTATTATATAGAATGTAATTTTACGTTCGTCCATTTTGTATTTAGTCGCACTATTGACGCTGGAATAAAGTAGCGCTAGTAATTATGGTAATTAATATTGTGAATTTTATTTTAAATTTTTACTGATTGCGGTGGAAACAGTGTATGTTGTACGCCACTCGATCTAGTAAATTCTCTTATTTGGGTTAGCCGTTCCTCATTAAGACATTTGTCCCTGTCTCTGCCGATCTAAACGCCGCGCTTTGCTGCGTTACCAGACGTAGAAAATGAAAATGTTACATATTTAATTCCCCCCCAAATGAAAATTGAACCCTTGAGTTTACAGTCGCCTTGTGCTCATTGAATATATTCAAAATGTATTTATTTTCGCGTTTTTCTAAAACAATGTGAATGAAATTCCGTCACAGAACATACAGTGTTACGGAAATAGAACGGAATGTACGGGAAAAAGCGTGAAACTAACAAAAAACATCAAGGTAGGTACATATATATTAATGAAGGTGCACTTTAATTTTGCTCCAAGCATCGGTATCCAATATATCTACTTTAGTTATTAGTTGAAATTCAAGTAAATTAGGTCGATTTATATTTGGCGGTAATTCCAAGCGGAGTGCAGTTCCCATATCGCCGAAATATTAACAGTAATAATTTCCGACTTATAAATAATTGTACCAAATTACGGATGTAGCTTGAAAGTTCGAATGTTCATTATGTTGATGGGTGAATCTGTGTAGATAAAGACATTTTTATTTTATGCATAATAATTAATAAATAATTTTCTTTGCCGTCGTAGCGAGCGACTGTACTGGCAGCGCTCGTGGGTTCGATTCCCATTCGGGAGATTAAATCTATATCTATATATATATATAATAAACTGTAAAGGGAGTAAAATCTGTACATTGAATATAAACTAAAAAAAAACACTTTAGGGGGACTTAACACAAGTAATAGAAAATAAAAATATGATTTTTGGAATTATTGTCTGTCTGTCTGTTGTTTCTGTTTAACGCACAAAATACTGGACGGATTTAAATGAAACTTCTTTTGTTGCTTAGCTATTAGTCTTCGCCTACATATAGGCTATAATTTATTTTGATAGCCCGAATACCTGATGTGAGGCCCTAGCAGCCCGCCTAATCTATAACAGATATCAATAAACGCTTTAGGAAAAGTTATTCAGCGTGATGAGCGTTTTCTGTTGACATAAAAATGGATTTAATGTGGAACCCCAGTCACCCAGATAAACTTTATAACATATAATTCGTCAGTCGTCTTAAAATAAATTATTCTGCGTAATAAACATTTGTTTTGACGTTTTTAATACCATAATTATTATTTGAAATGGTTCAACACCAAATGACGGAAATTTAAGTAAATATATTAAATAAATATATACAATTTAAAAAAATCTATAAATCGATAACATATATGTCTATCATAGAAAAAAAATATTACATTCTTATAATTTTGAGACCCATTGTGCCGCAGTGGCACAGGCAAGCGACTATAAACGCGACATGTTTTGGGTTCGATTCCTGCTCGAGGAAATGAAATATTTAATATTTTCATTACCTCACTCTGGAACGAGGCAAAAGTATTTTTTTAATATCAAAAAAATATACGAAATATCTTCTTTTTTATAAAAATTAATCGCTGAATGTGTTGCAAATCTCGAGAGCAGCTGAACCGATTTCGCTAATTCTTTTTTTATAATATTTCTTAAAGTACGAGGATGGTTCTAACGGACAGAAAAAAATAAAAAATTGCCAGGAAAGGTCCAAAAAGACTTTTCTATATTCCCATACAAAAGATTCGTATTAATATCAACTTAAAAGTCAATTTGGACTTTAATACCCTACTATAAAGTTTAAATGTTAGTAGCTGGATTCCTGAAAGGCAAAATATTTGAGTGACGTTAGTATCATAAAAATATTATACCCCAAGATCCCAAAGCCGCCAGACCGACGTCATTTTAGCAAAAGTGAAATTTTGAGGACTATTAGTCTTACACGTAGTTAAGACAGTATGCTTACTCACTAACTTGAAAATGGGATCCTTTCAGAAGTAACGAAAAATAACGTTATATCTATAAAAACGGTATATCTAAAAAATAACAGTAAATAATATATTTAAAATTTAAGATTGTTAGTTTAATGTAATTTGCCCCAACTTTAGTACATCTGACAGGAGTAGAGGGCCACGTGAAGGGTCTGGTAATAATAAATATACATTTTTTACTTTGAAACATATACATATAAAAACGAGATTTTCTACTTAAACGCAGCTGGACGTGTGCTTCAAGTTGGCACTATCTCTGAAAGGATTTTTTAAGTTAGAGAGTATGCACACAGTCTTAACTACATATTAGACTATCGATCCTCAAAATTTCAGCTTTGCTAAAATGATGTAGGTCTGGGGGCCCTGGGATCTCAGTCTATTAATGTCAATATTTGTCAATATTTCTATAGCAAAATGTCACTTGAAATGTAAACGTCTTTTGTGCATATTCTTAAATTATTGAATCATCATCTACACTATTAAATCTAAAAGCCACAATTTTTTTTATAATATTAAAAAAGTGTTGTGTATTTGTGACTTACTAAATATGCCTTCTATAAGGCGGTGGACAAATTTAGGCAGAAGAATCTAATCGTACTGCCCAGAACGTGAAGATTGCAATGAGCGTGAAAAATTTCGGCTGAGACAGACCCGTGAAGAACGACAAGTGCAAGTTTGAATCGAGCTGCTTTTTGTTACGATATATCAATTAATGCCAGCAGTCCCTACGCTGTGTTGCTATTGGACCTATGAACTCAGTCAATGTTGTAAGGTTATTGTAAAAATTAAAATTTAAAAATTGTTATTGTAAAATAAATCCAATGGATTGTGTTGCGCAAATGAAAAGGTGAAATTGATACCATAACTTCCACCTACAGAACCATTGCACTCATTGGTTTTACGAATAGGAGCATACTCCACTACACTTCTTAAAGAATATTCAACAATACTACGACTGCTTCCAAATGACTTCATCTGGAGCAACAGAAGCAGTTCGGAAAAATTTAATGCCAACTTTTAAGGTTTGTCATAGTATCTGCAGTTGTATGTTTATTCATCATAACTACTAGGTATAGCCCATACGCATTTTAACAAAACATTTTTCCCTCAACAGTTACAAGGTCAAATATATCATAGAGCAGGTTTTTTGTTACCAGTGCCAGATAGTGACTACAACTACTACGTTGTGCACATAATAATTCAGTGAAAAGGTCAATAGTTGAACAATTACAAAATTTATTTCACGAATACAATTAACTAATTATATTTTTCGAAAGTGCAATGTTTTAATGCACCTACTATCGATGAAGTTGCCATTGTTGTAATTGGAGAAAATTTGGAGTCACGTGGTACTGTTTTACAATGTCGAAATAATCAGTTACAACGTCTTAAGGAAACACGTCGCTCATATGATGCACTGCAATATCCCATTATATTTTGGCAAGGTGAAGGTGGCTATGATTTCCCAATCAAAATGATAAATTCAGGTAATTGAAATATTTTGTTTATGAGATGCTATATCATCTACTATATCACTTTAATTTGATTTGACAGTTGAATTTAGATAGAACTTTAAAAGATCTACGGAACCACCAAAAATCAATTTAGTGGCGCAATGATTTTAATATCAGGAGATTTTCGCCAAACATTGCCAGTGGTTTCATGGTCAACGCAAGCTGATGAACTGAATTCATGCTTAAAACAACAAAATGCAAAAACATGTCAAGGTATTATTTAAGCAAGAATATGCGTGTCATGTTGCAAAATGATCAATCTGGAGACATATTCTCTAAACAACTCATTAACATTGGTAATGGCAAGTTTCCTATAGATGCGCTGACTGGCTGCATCACCTTTCCTGATCGTTTTTGTCAATTAACATAATCAAAAGATGAACTCATCCATAAAGTGTTTCCAGATGTTGCTGAAAATTATTTATTCCATGATTGGTTGAGCGAAAGAGCTTTACTGGCTGCCAAACACACTAATGTAAATGAATTAAATTTAAATTTTCAAGATGGCATTCCTGGCGTAATGAGGACACATAAGTCAGCTGATACGGCAACTAAATAAGCTTATGTCGTTATCTATGCACCGGAATTTTTAAACTCACTTGATGTGCCAGGATTGCCACCTGACAGCCTCCAATTAAAGCTTGGATGTGTAGTTATAATGTTGCGAAATATCAACCAACCAACAAAAAAAATGAATTACATAATAGAAACAATCATATTGAAAGGAAAGTATAAAGGAGATGATTTTTTGATACTCCGCTTCCCAAAGATTTCAACTGACATACCATTCGAGTTTAAAAGACTACAGTTTCCAGGACAGCTTGCTTTCGCAATGGCTATAAACAAATCCCAGGGGCAGTTATTAAGTGTTAGTGGTATTAATATAGAAAACTCATGTTTCTCGCATGGTCTGTTGTATGTTGCTTGTTCCCGTGTTGGGTCTATTCATCTGCTCTGTTTGTTTACGCGCCAGATAACCAAACAAAAAATAACGTATACTATAAAGTACTACAATGAAAATGAAACTGAATTTAGAATGAGTAAAAATAAAATAAAATATAATAAGTAGGTATCATAATAAGATAATGGAAATTGCTATTTTTAATGAATATTACAAGAATTTAAAGTGATTTAGGTTTTTTTTTTTTGAAATTATATAATTGTTCACTTATCAACTTTCTTTATTATTTTTTAATTTTATTAGCCGACCCGGTGTCGCGAATAGCAGAATACATATTTAAAAAAAAAGAATCGACTGTTAGGCGATACGAAGTTCGCGGATCTGCTAGTATTAAATATTTTCATTTCCTCGCTATGATAACGACACAAAAATAATAAAGTTGAAATTCCTACGGGAACGGGAAAATCCAGCAATTTCCTTCTTACGTCTTCCTAAGTTTATGCAAATAAAGTTGCGGGCGATGATTACTAAAATATATAAATAAATTTCTTTTTATTATCATTTATTTCTTCGTTTAATTATTTTTCAACACAACTAACTTTCAAATAAGTTTGTTGCATATTTTTATATTCCAAAGTATTTTTTGGTTTATTGTTTATGTTAAAATAGTTGTAGGTACAAGTTAAACGTTTATTTTTTCCACCGAAATTCATTCATTCTAAGTGCCAGAGCTCTACGCTGCATTTTTTTATCCAAGCAAGGATATAATAATTAATTCCAAATTTCTAAACAATCGAACTCACGACCGTCGCCTTTAAGCTACATTCTTTCTCACTGCTCCACTAAAGCCTATATTTTACAAAAAATATTATAATTTTTTATATAAACAAAAATGTCAGTGTCCTAAACGAATTCCAAGTAAGTACAGAGTACAGTGCATTCTAAAACCAATATGCAATTTACAGGAGAGAATACCCCCAATGGACTCGTTTAGCTCCGATGACATTTATAGCCCGAGCTGAGCCGAATAAATATGAATTATATTCGAAAGACGCCTTTTTAAAATAAAACTATCTCTCTATTACTTTATGGTCTTCACTTTATCCCGTATATAACAGGGTATGCGGGAAATTAGTGTTAAGACACTCCATTCTTAATTATTCGCTTTCCTTTCAATTTCGAGACATTGCATGTTGCCTCGCGTAACTCAACGCTGCTCTTTGTCTAGTTACCTTAACGGAGTAATTCAATCCCCCAAGTGGGAATCGAAGGTACAACCATCGCATGTACAGTCAAAAGCTGTGCCGCTTCACCACTATTTTAATGTTCACCTAATAAAATTAATTTAAAAGAAGAACCTTATATAACAACCAGCAGAGTAGAAAAATCAAGTGCTACGACACTCCGTTGTACACTTTCCGTCAATTTCTTCGCACTTAGTCTTTCTAATAGTTATTTTTCCAAATTCCACTTTAAAACAAAATTTAAACCCTAACAAATAGGCCTTATATTCCAATCAGGTTCTTGTCTCGTTTATTCTGTCTGCAATATAGTACCAAATATGAGGACAGAATATTTAATCAATAGGCTCTCTCTGCTTTATCTTCAAAGTGACGGATGCCCCACTGGTACGTACGAGTAAATTTTATATAACATTCCGCCATACACACAGTATAAGCCTTTGACTTCTAAACAGGAACTGGCCGGAAGTCAGTTAACATATCTTCCAATAGTCTGAGTGGGGACAGCACTTTGGTCTATTACTATATACCTATTATCTGGTACTAGACGCCTTTGTTGTTGATGAAGCAACGTGTTTACAGTCAAAAGCCTTTGAAGCCTCTTCGAACGGATTTTAACAATAGTAGATAATTTCCACTTGGATAATAAACACGTTATTTTAAACTATGTGTTTTTATTAAAAAATAGAGAAAAGTAGTATATAGGAGATGCGTGAACCAATTTAAATTAATCCAAATAATGGTATTTATGGAAAATTTTGGAATAGAATTATTCTGTTTTATTTTTTTAGACTCACGCTGTATCCCGTACATAGCAGGGTAGGCAGATAAAACCTACATAGTGTTAAGACACTTAGTTCCCATTAAGATACTTCCGTCCCCCATTTTTCACCCAATTCTCGAGGAATTGCATATTAAGTGGTTGAACACAACGCCACAATCACTCACTTTCTCTTTATTTTGCATTTTTGATTGCAATATCGACTCTTCCTTACTTCAACTGAGCTAAGACAACGTAGAGTCGTCTCTATTACTAATATAATATTTACAACAGAAACGTAAATAGAAAAAAAAAACAATATTTTTATTAGCTTTGAAATATTAAGGTATTACTTTATATTGAAACCACGCATTGGGTACATTTAGCTGGAAAACGAGTACCTCTTTAACTTATATGTAAATTCTGCTTCTCTAGAAGTAAGTATTTGCGCGCGTGTAATTTTGTTTTCGTCTATTTTCATCCACTCTCCAAATGCGAGAGCTTCTTTGAAAAAGTTAAAATTTTAATTGGCAAAACATTTAACGTGCTAATTTAATGAGGATTTCGAAGGTTTTTAATGGGACAAAGGTTTTGTAACTATGTTTAAATTAGCTTTATATCTCGTTTTAATTAACTTTTATAACCTGCGGCCCCTGGAAGGCCTTTGCCCTTGTGGTCAAATGGAATTAGCTTAATTCCATCAAAACTATGATTTTCTTCCGGTCATGAGATTAATGCTGTTAGCGGTGTTAGCCCTAATGGCCTCTATTGCAAACACTACAAGGCTGCTTAATATGGTGGCAATGATTGTGCCAACGAATGGTGCGTACGGCCGGCAAGGGCGTCCCCTGAGGGACTCAGACCCCGACTTGGTACCGTCAATCGAGCTAGGAAGCTCCCAACAAAACTATGAACTTGATGTATGTACTCGTATATATAGCTTAAAGCCTAGCAACCTGAGAACCTACTGTTAAGAGTGGACGTCAACCTCACAACCATGATATTTACAGTCAAGTGTCGCTGTTTCATGCCTTTGCAATGTCAATATATTAATATACCACTCATATTAAAAAAAGAAAACAGCAAAAAATATTTTCAAGTAAATAAAACAGTAGTAAAAAACGCATATAAAATTAAAACCCCGAGCATATTCTAAACAATGGGTGCAGGAAACTTATACCTTTAATTATTTTTGATCCAGTTACCTCCGTACTTCGCTACGGTAAAGTTTAAACAAGTTGTTCTGGTATGCAGTCTTTTCTATAAGAGGCCGCTTGCATAGTCAAAGCGGAAGCGGAAATTCGCCTTTATTGAGGTCAGCCGTGGCGTAGTCGAGCAAATGTGTGACTGTAAATGCAACAGGTCGTGGGTTCGATTTCCACTCTAGGAAATTAAATATTTAATATTTTCATTTCTGGTGTGGAGGCATGCCGGAACGTTAAGTTTCATTTCTCAGTACGCATTGCTTCCAGAATTTGGCGGACAGTGCGGAACGGAGTGTCTCAACACTAGTTTCCCTCTGCGTACCCTGGTGTGTGCGGGATACATCGAGAATCAAATTTAATTTTTTTAACTAATAAAGCATTACTTAGTATCTTTAACATTTGTGTATTTTCGCTCATTTCCGATTCAATTTATAGGTTAATAGACTTAACGTGGGTATGTTTTTTAAAGGATTTTATATATTTAACATTTAAAATTCAAAATTTCATATTTACTACACACACACTAAAGACTTTTCTAAACAATTTAAAATAAAAAGTACAAATTAAAATTTTTATTTAATTGCTACATTCACTTTATGTTGACCGTTTCTCATTAGCTGGGACGATTAAGTCTGTTTTCGCTTGGCAAGTACTCTTTAATTAGTGACTAATGTGTAATTACTTAGTGCGCCTTTTGTGTTTCTTATAGACGGTTGCCACTTGATGCATGAAAAGATAGAATGTACGGTTAAGGAATTATAATACTAAAAGTAATGTGCTTTTATTTTGAGTAACGTTGTTTAAAGAAATTGGGGTAGCAAGTTCGTATTTGCACAGTGATTGTGACTCAAACTCCCAATCAGGGAAATATTTTGTTTAGCTTCGCGCTGTAACTTGCCAATGGCACGGTAGGCAGAGGGAACCTGGTAACCTAGTATTAAGGCGCTCCGTTTCCATTAAGACATTCCGTTCCCCAACTTCCTCCGAATTCTGGAGGCGGAAACGTGGCGTTTTGAATCGTTAACGGAATAAATTAGGGTTCTAGGAAAATAAAGCGTAACGTAGAGTTCTGTCAACACCCAATTTCTCAGATATGAGACAAGTGGGAACAGAGTGTCTTGAGACTAGATTTGCGCTGCCCACTCTGCTATTATTATATATGCGCGATAAAAACCGGAGAAATGTGTCAGAACATGAAAGGTTCATCAAATAAAATTTTAAATCACGGTTCATAAGATACAGCCTGGTAACATACAGGCAAACATGACAAACAGACTAGCAGCGGAGTCTTAATAATAGGGCCTCGTTTCACTCTTTAGGTACGGAACCCTAAAAACCCCACATCTTAGCGTACATTTTGTCATTTACTATGCTTAAACGCAAATATATGTTTTTATAGGATTTTTTATACATTTCGCTCCTATAAGTTCGTCATTCGTATATTCATTTTTTATTCCACAATGTCTAAAAAAGTTTTTATTTAGAACAAAGTTGTTATAAAATTTAAAATACAGCCCCACTCGCTCCCCGAGTGTACCTCTCAAA
The DNA here is from genome assembly GCA_013403645.1 of Heliconius nattereri. NCBI lineage: Eukaryota > Metazoa > Arthropoda > Insecta > Lepidoptera > Nymphalidae > Heliconius > Heliconius nattereri. The sequence continues at coordinate 10,664,663 of JAAIXI010000236.1, forward strand.
TGGGTAGTTACCATCGGGGTAGATACAGTAATAATATAGCGATTTTTATTCCACCGACCGCTTCACTCGTTGTGGGCTTGTTGCACATTTGCTCTATGGAATATCTATGGAGATAGTAATATTAAAAACATTTTAGATACATACTCGTATGTCTGTTTGTAATTTTATTTTTAACAGGTTTCGATTGAAATCGACACATTCGACTTACAAGAAATGAATAATTATTATATTTTAAATATTTTTTCTTCTTTTAGCTTAACGCTGTATTCATATAACAGTTAGTGTTAAGACACTTCGTCCCCAATTTCTGACAAATTCTAGAGGTAGTGCGTGTTGAGTGGCGGAACGCCGCGCTTTGACTCTTTATTCCAGTTCCTTGGAAATGTTAAATATTTCATTCGTCCCAAGTGGGCATCGAACTGCGTATACTTTCACGTTCATGGTCCTGCGCCATCCGATCTCCACTTTTTTCCTTTTTATAACCTACTTAGACATATTGCTTCGTCGTCTGGCGGAACTCAACTCCGCGGATTCGCCTTAATAAGATTAAAGAAAATAATAATATTATAAAAACTTAAAAATCAATCCAATAAAAATATAATAAAAAACTATAGGTGAAATCGAATGTCAGTATAGTATACCGCATTATCATATTCAGTTATACCTTAGGACGTATTCGAAGCGCCGCCGATTGCATTCAAATAGCAGTCTTCTTCGACACAACGTGTATTTATTTATGTAAATTTTGAAATAAAATGGTTTCTAGCTACACTTCTAGTATAATTTGTACTAATATTTTGCTTTCTTGCTAATGGCTTTTGGTGGAATGGAAAATTAATTTAATTCAATTTATATATTTGTATATATTTGTGCGAGAGCAGAAAATAGTTTTCTCTATGGGTTTTTGTTACTATTTTAATAAGCTTCAACCTGTACTGTATCCCCCATATAGTCAGGATACTAGAACTTAGTGTTGAGACACTCTCTTCCCCTATTTCCGCCAGAATATCCGACGTTACGTACGGCCTCATTATAATTATATTATTATTTTATAGCTTAAGTTCAAATGAGAAAATCACAAAGAGCATCCATCATTCGGTGGAAAGTGGAGAATGCTTTAACACTAGCTTCCCAGGTTCCCTCTGCGTATCCTGCTATGTGCGGGATACAGCGTGAAACTAAAAATAAAATACTAAACAATTTCAATGACACAAGTGAAGCACTTTAAATATATATTGACGCTTTCAGACGGCGTGATTAATAAAACATGCGGCGCGACGCGAAGGTGGTCTTGGAGTTCCGACCGTCCTGTCCAGATGCAGCATTCCTTTATTGGATTGGTTTTTCGTAACGTTCCTGTAACACGTATGACTTGAATTCCAGATGAGCACAGTTTTATGTAATTTGTGGTATTTATCATCATTGTATGTTGGACTAGTTCCACTCGCGGCTTTGTATATAGCTGGGTAGGCAGTGGGAATCTAGTATTAAGCAACTCCGTTCTCTACTTTCCGTTAAATTCTGAAGATATTGTGTGTTGAATGGCGAAACTCAACACCACGTTTTGTTAATGCGTAATGTCTAGAATTCAGATGAAAATTGGAAAACGGAGATTTAAGTGAACATCTCATTGATTTAAAGATATTATAGAACTACAGAATCATAGCGTCTATCGTTTTTACCCTATAATAATACATCAACAAGCCGTATGTTTAGTCCACAAGCTTTGCAAAAGCATATTATCAAGTGTAAAACAGTATTTATTTTCTTCCAGGGACGGTTGTTTTGGCACTGTTATTAGCATAAGTTTCAAGTCAACACAAATATTTACGCAGGACTCTCTAGAGCTGGATAATCGTTGGAGCAAATTTACTTTGGAACCTAAAGTGAAATGAAAATTTTCGCTTACATATATTATTATACACCTGCAACCCCTTACTGGATTTTTAAATACATTTAGACTTGGCAGTAAATATGATGTATTATGTTAATATATATTCACAAGTAAGCGCGACCATTGTGAGTTCGACTCCCAGTCAGGACAATGAAATGCTTAATACTTGCATTTCCTCGCGTTTGTATCCAGGCAAAATAAATTTTTAATTTCGCAGTTATGTACTTGTTCGTCTCACTCCTAAATCTACATACAAATTAGCTTTTAGCCTTAGTCAGTTCTTGGCAAATATTATTTTGAGTTGGACTTTAATCCACAGCTACTCAACTGTGCAGATATAATACCAATATTATTCAATGTCTTTTTGCTTTCTTGCTTCAACCTCCTCCCACGTATAGCAAAGTAGACAGAGAGTGTTAAAACACTCTGCAAGTTAAATGACGGCAATGAACGGCCACACTTTGTCTCGTTACTAGAGCGAAGAAATAAAAATAACTCATTCCCTCGAGTGAAAATCAAACTCCCAACCAACGCTTTTTCAGTCAGAAACTGCTGAGCTACACCACGAAGGTGTACCGTATGTCAATGTTTTACCTATAATAAATTAATTTTTAACAAAAAGAAAAACCGACTTAACCAACGAACTAAAAAGTGAAAAATTATTTGACAAAGATTTTATAATTTTGAAGTCGGTGCCAACTAAAACAAACACGCTTAGTAATTAGATATTGTAGTAAAGGTGTTGTAGCATTAGCTTGTTGAGCATTTTAAGTGATGGGTACATCTTAAAATGACGCTTCTTAAACACGTGGTGATGGTGGTGGTAGTGGTTGTCAACGAGTGGTTGTAGTTGTCCTATGTAAAACTTCATTTAATTAGGTATTATTTTTGTGCAAAGTTACATTTTGGTATATTGACAAGAAAATACATAAAAAGTATTCGGGCGAATGGAGAATCTCCCTTTTTTGAAGTTGGTTGAAAATGAGAACATCCTCTTTTTTGAGGTTGGTTGAAAAGAAATGCAACGATCAGGAATGTCACTTCTGACATCAATTTCAAAAAGTTTTTGCTTGTATTACAGTAAAATCAATTTTTTACCAAAAAAACATATTTCTCAATTTTCACCGGATTCCATAATCGGAACCTGACCAAACTTTCACCAAATTATCCTTGAAGTGTTACTATTGATAAAAAACGAATTATTATTGATAAAAAACGAATCATCAAAATCGGTTGGGGCCCCATTGAGTTATTTATCTATTTGTCGCGCACATACCTAATGCAAATTTAAGTCTTATGTGAATTTCTCATAGATACCAGACATGGACTAAAAAAAATGGGACCATTCAGGAAGCTTCACCTTTCAAATAAAAAAAATATCAAAATCAGTTCACCCAGTCAATAGTTATGAGGTCAACATTAAAAAAAAAATCTGTCGAATTGATAACCTCCTCTTCTTAAAGAAGTCGGTTAAAAATGAATTTATACTTTAAACTTTACAAATTTTTCAGCTTTTGCAATATATTATGACATTTTCCATTAAAAACATTCTTCTCAATATCATGTTTCATACAAACGCCATTACAATCGTATAGCAGCATTGAGAATGAAATACTGAACTTTATTCGTAGAAATGAGACATTTCAACTCGTTATCCAATTTGTTATTGTTAAGATTTTCTGTGAATTTGATTGTTATTTTTATTAACTTCTACTGTATATGAAATATATAAGAGTAAGTATGTAATTACTATGTCTTTTTTGTATTTTTCCGCTGTATCCTGCATATAAAAAGGTACGCATAGGGAACCTAGCGTTAAGCAAGACACTCCATTTCCGATGCACCATTCAATTTTCTTCGCAGTAACGGAAGTCAACGCCGCTTTATATCTTTATTTACCCACTTAATGAAAATATTATTTATTATACAAATGTAAGTGAACTTATAGTAGAATAATATTACAACTAGCTCTACATAAATACAAATTTCCATACAAGCACCTCTCAACAGGCAGACAGGCATCGATTTTGACGATTTGTGGCCACAAGCGAAATATCACTTAGCAACTACATGCAGCATGCATGCCCTGAGCGTATTCCCATATAGAACATGCTTGTTAGGGCACCTAGTAGATGAACCTAAACTAACTTTAAATATTAGATTTTGTTTACCCTTTTTCTATATTTTTTGACATTTATCTATTCATTGTCACACTTTTACATAAAAATAGTTTCACGTTCTCTTGCTTCATAGCAATTTTACAACAACAGTTTTCTGTTGCTTGTTGCTTTTTCACATACACATATCCAGAATTCAACAAGTTTTTCGAGACATTGCGTGTTTAGTGGCGGAGTACAACGCCGCATTAGACCAGGAAATGATAATATTATAAGTAAACCATTCCTTCGACTTGCTTTAAATCGAGCGAACGAGCTTACAGTCAGAGTACTATTACGTTATTGGATGAATGCAAATAAGCATTAGATGGATTAAAAATATAGCATTTTATATATTTTTAAGCAAATTCTTCCAAACCACTAGTGCACTGGCCTCATTTGAAGCTATTCCTCTATATACACTTGCAGTATTTTCTACAATTCAGTCTTTTAGTCAACTTCACAATTTGAGTCTCTAAACGCCTTTTTCTGAGTGCTTAACAGATTGTTTTGGGAATTTCGTCGTCGCTACTCAGCGTCTCTTGAGAATATTCAGTCACTTTATTTTCCTGCAGTAGGTACATGTATATATTAAATTTGTGAATGTTATTCGTATAAAGAACTGAAAATACATAAATATTGGAAAATTATAAATTCATTAAGTCCACGATCGTGGGAAGGGGGAGAAATTTTACTAACAAAAATTTTTTTCTGAAAAATGTTATACTCCCTTTTTATTTTTCTTTAGCTTCAATTGAAACAAAGCATATGATTACATTTTTATTATTTCACGTTTTCTAGCAGTAAAAGGTACGAGAATTTGAAGAGTAAATAGAACAAATAGGTGACAACGACTCAGCTCAGAGTAATCTCGTTGCAATACAAGCGAAAATACATTGTATTACACACTTAGCTTGGAGTCGTTTCTTAACTTCATTAGTAGTTTATGTTTTATATTTGTGTAATAAATTTGTTTGTTCAGTTATTTCACTTTTTTTATGCATATTGAAATAAAATGTTTGAGGAATATAAAATAATGAGCTTTGTAGTATATTTGTTTGTGTGGACTTTTAAATGGAAAATTTGTAGTCTCGGAAGAATTTAGAGAAATCTTTTAATCTATACCTGTATTTATAAACCACTGTCAACTTTGTTCTTAAGAGATGTGAACCGTTTTATTATCTATGAAAGAAAACACCATTTAAATGTCGCTCTCAAGATCGATCTCAGAGTTGAGCGTGTATATAATGGGGCTTACTGCTTATACTCTTAACGCTACTTAATAGATACCAATAATGTGTCACTTACACAGTAACTGAACGGCTCTAGAACGCACATAAGAATAAAAATATATTTATACATAAAATGGTAAATATTTTACCCTCCTTTGCGTTGCGCAGTCGGGTAAAAAATAGTAGGCAGAGGACAGTACCTATGTTGACAATCCGTCCCTAACTTTACGACCAATTCGAGACATCACATGTTGGATGGCGGAACTCCACGCCATATTTTTTTTCTAAAAATTAAATAAATTATTAATATATGAGTACCTATAGGTATTTTTCAAAATAAGAGATTTTATAAATAGATTGACCTAGATCACCAGCACCTTGAACTCAAGTGGACTCTAAGAGTCCACTTTTCACAACCTTTTCTCACATGCACATTAGTGGTTTTTAATATGAATATTTTACTTAAATTTTGCTGTGGTATTGAAAAACATTTATAAAAAATGTTGAAACCACTGACCCTCTAATAGTGCGTGTTATAAATATAGCAATGAGGTTTTCAAATCAACGAACATGCATTATATATCGTTCCCCTCTAACCGCCAAATTTTCGAGATTTTGCGTGATGGGTGGCGGATATTAACGCCGCTCTATATCTAACAGAGCGGAGAAAAGAAAATAAAGTAAAAAATAACTACATGTATATTAATCTTTTACCAACTATCAAGACACGTAACGCCTCCTAATGAAATATTTGCTTCCTCACGTACGAGCCTCGTCCCTTCGGCCAGTTCTGTAATAAGTGCGTGAGGTTTGCTATTGGGGCGACCAGATGCTATACAGTTGGTAGTTCTGTGCGTGTCAACGGTGGGAGTTCTTCATTTTAGTTTGTTGTATTTATTTATAGTCTTGTTTATAAAGGGATGAAAGCTATAGCTATGTTGGTAGTTTTTTGCTTTACCCTATATCCCGCATTCAACAGAATTGGCTGAGGAAATTATTTACCAGGATTGGCAGGCAGAGAAAATCATTTAGTGGAATTGGCAGAGGAAATCATTTACGTAATATTGGTCGAGGAAATCTTGAGGAATTAAGTTTCTTGTATCTTGAGGCGTTAAGACACTTCGTTCTCCACTTTCGTCTCGTTTTTGGGACATTACCTAAGTGTTGAGTGGCCGGAAGTCAATCCGGCACTGTATCTTACTGCCAGTGCGAACAAACGAAACTAATGAATTCCCCAGAGTGTGAACCGAACCCATAACTACAGTGTCTACAGTCAGATGCTGTTGATATCAATATACGTATAATAAGATGATTTAATAAACATCTTATATATTTAGCGAATTTTATAGACTTTCTGGCCCTTTTGAGTGGCGTTTGTACCTGCCGTAACGTTTTACGGCTAGGGACATAAAGTGGAACTTAAATGTTGAGTTATATCGTTTTCTTTTGTATATTTTAACGCCTCTATTCCGTTCGGATAGACTCGCTCGTATGGTTTACGAGCGATGCTTTATTGGTGTAATGAACTTGGCGTTTCGTGCTGGGATACTTAAGTAACAGGTCAATTTTTATATAGAAATATATTTTAATATAATCTAGATCTAGTGTCAATTTACACCGTTCTCTTATTTCCGCCAGAATTCAATACATAGCTTATGATCTCAACGCCGCACTATGTCTTACCACGACCATTGCAGTTAATGCTGCGAACGTCCATGTTGAAATTTCTTAAATGTTATGTTGATATATTTGTTATTTTTTTTATATAAATGTTACTCTATAGCATCACACTCTATCCTACATATAGCAGGATAGTAAAAGGAAACCTAGTGTGGCGAGTGGAAACTCTCCGTTCCCCACTCGCCAATCGAAACATTACGTATTTACTTAGCTTTTTCGCTGTGTCTTATTCCTATAGAGAATGAAAATAATTAGTTCCCCTAGTAGAAATCGAACTCACAACCGCATCGTTAACAATCACACACAATCAATTTTGTTATATATATATATATATATATATATATATATATATATATATATATAACAAAATTTCCCTAAAAATATACAGAATACAAAATCAAATTTGTGTAATCTGACCCACAGGAGGTATCCAAGGGATCGAGTCGAGTGAGGGTGAATGTGACCAAGGAGTGGTGAGTGGTCAAGGAGGAAGCGATTCAATTCACGATACAAAACGTTTTATTTCAGCGGCAAAAATACGAGGGACGGCTGTTAGGCGGCACATTTTCAGGGATGACGCGCGATCCAAAGAAAGTCGTTTTCGTACAATATGTCCGTACTATATATAATTTTCTTTGAATAACTTTTAAATATTATCTATTATTTTTTTATTTATCTAAAATATATTTCATTAACTATAAACGCGAGGTTGTGCGTTTTGGTTCCCATTCGATGAAATTTAATATTTTCATTTCTATTCTCTGGTGCTGGTATGCTCTCTCCGGAAATCAACGGCAAGTGGAAAGTGAGTTGTTTTAATACTGAGATCCTTTTGCCTACCCTGTGACAGGAGAGTTACATCATGAAGCTAAAAAAAGAGCCTCGAATTAGAAGCAGCAATTGTTGCAGGCTCAAAATTCATTTGTAATATATTATTTTAATTTTAGGCTGGAGCGCCATAAGGCGAGGCGAGGCGAGGCGCCAGTCACGAAGGTTAAAATTAGCTATGAAATTAAAAAAAAATACATAAAATTACTCATACGACATTTATAACATAAAAATGTACTTATTTACTAATCTCTCTCATTTTATATGGTAGGCCGAAAAATGTGGAAAATCTATTTATTCTTCAAATGCACTGGTGTGTATAAGCTGTATTGTAAATTTCACAATTTTTAGAATCAATTTAAAATATATTTTTCTTAAATATATACATATTAGATCGAAATCCAATAGTAGTATCTTTGGTAAGTTTACAGGAAATAAGGGCCCGCTCGGGGCCCGATACTGCCGCAAAAAACATTTGGCCTGATTGGCTCGCTAGGCTTAAACTACGCAATGGAGCCATGTTACTTGTTACTTATTATGGAGGTGGCAATTTGACTTTTTTATGTTCACACATCTCTCTCTTGTAGCTGCGTATATGGAGACAACCTAACGGAGTGCTTAAACACTTTGTTTTCATTTTTCCATCCTATTTCGAAACATTGCTTATTGAGTTACATAGAAGCCAACGTGGCGACGCGGCTTTTCAGAATGTCCCTGTAGATGAAATGTATAATTTAGGCAATTGAATTTAATAGAACAATCGTGTAACTGTTAAAGAAAATATATAAGCTATTCTCCGGTTTACTAAGCAAAAACGCAGAAAACTCAATATCCGAGACATGTGATATCGACTTACAGAAATCAACACCGCGCTCCGTCTTGTTACCCCCGAGTGAGAATCGAATTCAAAACCAACGCCTTTATCGGTGTGCCAGGCGGTACTTCGTATTAATTAAAAAAACATAATAAAATACCGCATCTATAATTTTAAATTGGTGATATATTTGTAATGTCACGTGTATTGTAAGGTCGAGAGGCCGATAGGATGTGAGTGAACCGTCAGCTGTTTACTTTTATGCGACGCGCGGCCCCATTGAGTCTGTGACCGCGCTTCCAATCTGTTTGTATCCATACAGCCTACAGGCTTACAAAACTCTTGCGTTACCGAATGACTGACTGAAAACTCATATAGACATATTGTCTATACGAGTATGTATAAAATTCTTTAGTTATTAGACAACGCTCAGACATAACTAGGTACTGGACTTGGAAAGTTGAAATTTGACAGGTAGAGTAGGCAGTGCAAAAGAGCATTAAGAAAAAATGTCCAGAAAATGTCCAGAAATGTTTAAATAGGGGCACCAGCTTGCACTGCACACCTCACATAGCAGAATAGGCAGAGTACATGGGAACCTAATGTTGAGGCACTTCGTTCCTATTAACACTAGAAGTGCCGAAGATTGACACCCCCCTCGAACCGCCGTCGTGACAAATTTGTCCCATTCTATTTATTATATTGATTGTTGGAATAAGACAAGAAAATTATTATTAAAATAATTTGTAAAATATACCAACCACGTTTATTAATCAATTTAAAATCAATTCTTATTCTTTAACAAACATAAAAGTAGCAAAAAGTAAACACAAAGTAAAAATCAAATATTTCAAGTACATTATAAGATCGTGACAACTTATTGATAAACTCTTACAAAACTATACGTTATTGAAATCAGTTAATATTATTATTAGACCAAATAAAGCATTAATAATAATATTCTTTTTGTATATGTGGTACCTGCTTCACAGAAGATTTATAACTTTACTAATATACCATTTTTACCAGAATTCGGCGGAAAATGCCAGCAGAGTACTTAACACTAGGTTCCCAGGTTCCCTCTGCCTATCCTACCCATGACCATAATTGGTCTCGAGCGTTTTTCTGAAATTCAAGCTTAGGTTAGCCAGAGTCCGTTTCTGATACCTCACTTGAACTAGCGGCAAAATTTGGCTATTATTTTTTAAGATTTAAACACAAAAATATAGTTTTCAGATTTTTTCTTGAACCTGTAGATGCTAACTGCCAAATTTTATTATTCTAGGTTAACCAGGAGTACCTTATTATTTATTATTAAAATTATTTTCCTTTAGAGTGTCGAATTACACGTCTTTTACGATATAAATAGTCATATCTTTTTTAAGAACGATTTTTTCAGGAAGATTTTTTGATTCAAGATAAAGGTACAGACAGACGGATGGACAACGAATGATTATATAAGGGTTCCTTTTTTCCTTAAAATGTACGGAACCGTAAAATTTAGGGAATTGACCGCTAAACCTAGTGTTCTATTTTTATCTCCGCTCTCGCGTCGCCCCTTCACCTCCACGTCGTCCTGGAGGCATGAAAATATGTCAAATTATACCCGCAAATAGTGAAATAATAATGACGGGACAAAAATGACCCAGCGGCAGTTTTAGGTAAATCATATTTTTTTTCGAAAAGTATGACTGTTATAAAATGTATTATATTTTAAATTAGATAAATGTATAAAATTACTAAATGTCAAAAAGTTTCATCAACATAAATTAACTAATAAAAAAGTTACATACAATCAAACTTGCGTATGGGACAAAAATGGGACGGAGACGGTTCTAGTATAAAGACATTTCCTTTACCCACTTTGCGTTGAACTCTCGAGTCTTTGTATGTTAAGTGACGGAACTCTACGCCGCACTTTGCCAGAGCAAGGAAATAAAAAACAATATTATTATTCATTATTATTAAAACATAATATTAATATTATAATAATTAACATTTTAATTTTAAATTACATAAATAACTACTGGTCCTGAACTACAATAAGACATCAAAAGTGAATCCAATATAAAAGTTAGTTGACAAATAGAATTCATTTCGTATTTAAACTACTTTCTTCCAAGTTCCTCAATAGCAGTCGCTCAGAGCGAGAGGTAGGTATCACGTAATTAGACTTGTCATTCAAGTTCGGTCAGTTTATGAGAAAAGTTCGGTCTGAATGGCACTTTACACCTACAGCAAATACTCCGTGCGTTGTTATATACAGACATTTAGGATTTAGCTTTAGTTTTTTTATAGGTTCACGGTTAGCTTGTGTATATGTGGGTTCGATTTCCGCTCAGGTAAATGAAATATTTGCTATTTTCATTTTCCTGCTCTGGTAATGAGGTATCTGGTAATAAATCCCTCTACATGAAATATCGCTGAATTAGGCGGAAAGTGGGGAAGAGATGTTGTGAGAGTTGAAGTGTTTAATTGGAAACCAAGTGTTTAAATACTACGTTCCCAGATTCCTTTTGCTTATTCTGTTATTATATATTAAAAAAAATAATGCAGAATAGGCAAAAAAAACCAGTCCACACATTTTTTACAATTTTCAAAACATTGAGTGTTGAATGGTGGAACTTAACGCCGCATTCTGTGTTTTTATCTGAGTGTGAAAAGAAATAATTCATTCCTACGAGTGGGAATCAAACTCACAAACATCACCCTCAAGGTCAGACACTGAGAGAGACTGAACTTTTATTACACAAAATAATATGAATAATTGGACATATTTCAAAGTAACTTAGTAGAAGTATATTTTATCATACGCCGGGGACAGATTCTAATGTAGCTAATGGCCATAGCAATTAAGGGTTATAAGCCAATGGGTGCCAAATCGACAATCCAATCTGTGGATTTGTATCCCGCCTTATTAACTCGGATCAAATTAATTGTTGGAGATTGATGAAAATGGGAATTGTGAATGCCAATAGTCGCCATGTTTCGGCAGAACTGGCTGTTAACTTTGGTTGAATTGTTTCAACTTTTGTCAAAAAATGAAATAAAGTTTGAAAACAAAAACAATAAAATGGTTTAATAATTAGTGAATTGACAATGTCTGCTTATTCGGCCTTCAAGTAACCTTGCTAAGTAGTGCCTATATATATATATATGGTAAACCCAGAAGGAAGATATTTGTGTAAAGATCATTACTACATTAATTAGTTATATAGATTTTTTTATTTTGTGTAGAGCTATGGTGGTATATAGCTTTATCCCGAACCTAACAGGATGAGCAGTTCCCGTCAATCTGCCGACTTCTCCAGGCATTGTGTGGTAACTACCGACCAATGCCGTGCTTTTGCCTCTTTACCAGAGAAAAGAAATGAAGAATTAAATATATCATTTCTTCAAGTGAGCATTGATCCCACACCCCGTCGTAATTACAATTGCATCGCTTTTGGTTAAAAAGCCTTTAAGAATTCTAAAATAATAACTGAAATAATTTACCATGTTGACATTTCATTGACTTCAATAAATTATTGGCACCAAGGAAAAATATTATCAGAAATCAGCTCTAATTAACGGTCATCTACAGATTGGTTCTGGCGTCAGGCTAATGATCGTTTAATTGCTTACTCATTGTACGTCTAATTGCCTTCGTAATTACCCACTTCATTTGATATGCGCGCCGCGAGTGAAGGCTAGGCTTAGCTTATTACATTTTGAGTTTTAGACATATTAAAAATATTTTTTTAATATTTTTTTTTGCGTTGATTTCCGCCACCCAATACGCAATATCCCAAAAATAGAATGTAAAATGGGGAACGGAATATCTCCGCCTCAGAGTAGGGAGAGTTAGACGCCAGTGTCACCACCCACCATCTATATAATGTAGAATCACCATTTAATTTAATTATCTTTGCTTCTTTTAAAATTCCATTTGCGTACAAAAAATATCACTAGTAATAAAATAACAAAACTAAATATTTATAAACCGCGTTCGAAGTCAGCGTTATAGCCGAGGCAATCATTGCTTTCAGCAAATTTACAGGTGAACGGGGCGAGTTGGCTCGATTTAATACTAAAAGTTAATATCGCTTAGTTATTTGTGACTAACTTACAATTTATATATATTTTAAACGTTACTATACAGTTTTAATTTTTTAATTCTTTTTATAACACGTTTTTCTCCACATACAAGGTAGGTACTTCGTTCTTTGCTTTCCATTTGAATTCGAGACATTGCAGGTGAGTACGGCTGAATTTGATGTACCAGTTAACTATTCCCTTCCCATTACTCTACTCTCCGTTCCCATTGAGACACTATAAATCCTAATTTTCCGCCTAATTCCAGAGGCGTTGCTGCCCTACGTCACGTCTGGCCTCAAAACTGTTGACACATCGTTGTCTGCGCGAAGAAAAGTTTATTTTGGAATATAAGATGCTAACCAGCGTGTAATTTTATATAATGTATTCCTCTATATAAGCATATCTAAATTGGACATATTCACGTATACCTAGGTACTAATACAAATGTTGGTATCGAATAGATCCACTTTAGTCATTAGTTGAAATTAATGTAAATTAGGTCGGTTTATATTTTGGTAGTGATTCGGAATTGGAATTGGAGTGCAGTTCCCATACCGTCGAGATATTTGCATTAATTATTCGTAAGTTATAAATAATTGTGTAAAATTAGACCACATATTGTTCGAAATATCGATTTTTATATGGAAAATCAAATGCATGTCTGGAGATATTAGCTTCTAAAGTCGTTAGAAAATATTTCCGTCATGATATAATGGGTCAGAGTATAACTTTAAACGTGATTTCAGCCTCAGGGTGAAAGCTTTTGCTTCTGCGGGATACAGCATTCCGCATGTAGCGGGGTAAGCAGCAGTATCAATACTAGGCTCACTTCCTTCTCTTTTCCCCCTTTCTACCGAATTCTGGAAGCATCTCATGTTGAATGGCGATCCTCAATGCTGCGCTTTATCTCTACACTAGAGTAAGAAACGAAAATATTTATTATTTCATTTCCTCGAGTGGGAATTGAACCCACATTCCGTCGCGTTTACAGTCACACAAGTCAAGCAATATAATTAAAAAACACACTACGTCGTTAAGTTGCGCCACTCATTACTAATATTGTATTTGAATTTTAGCTCTACTAGTAAATATCAACGATAATGAGTAGTATGGAAATGCTCATGAACTTCATACAAACGAAGTCACGCGCGGCTACTAGTGGTATATAAATATAATATAGTAATAAACTTTTCAGTCTGCTTATTGTAAAATTACAAGTTAGGTATATTTCAGTGGAAATTACTTTAATAGATCTACCTAATTTGGGTACAGTTTCTAATAGGCTAAGTAATAGATAATGGGGAAATTGTATATGTAATGCCTCTATCTCTATTTTATGCGTGAATAGTAATATAAAGTCCTTGAAATCAAGAAGGAGCAAGAAGTAAAAAATCTAAAAAAATTAAAAAAACACACACACTGTAGATTATACTCGTAATTTCTTTACAGTTTCACGCTGCCACGTTGGTCGCAACGGATGTGAATTCGATCCCCATTCGTTTTGTTAAGAAGACAAAGCGCGGCGTTGAGTTCCGCCACTCAACACGCAATTTCTTCAAAAATTGGTCAATGTGTCGGGAACGTAGGGTTTTTACGCCTACACTGCTATACTTATATTACCCATATATACAACAAAAAAATATATTTTAAACTGATTTGAATCTACAAGTAAAACGCAACCAAATATAACCTACTGTACCACGAAAACATATATTCTATTAAAAAACCCAATTTTAAAGATCAAAATACCCAGAACTTATCTACCCTGCATCACCGACTAAGCCTGGCAAAAGTGTCACGGCACACACGTCCCGCCATACTATGGTTTTAAGCACTCCATTATCCCGAGCCATTCCCGTCACGTCGCGTCTGCCGATTGAAACTGACCCGTATTGAATTAGGATACAGCGTGATAGCGAGACGGACTAGATTACTCGGGCTGAAATCAGACTTGGTTGGACGATATTTAGTATTTTAGGTATTTTGTTAAATAGTGTTCTATAATTTGGGCTTTTATTCGTCTTATCGTTCTTTGTTAAAATTTACCTTATGTTTGTTTACTACCTACCAACCATTATAGTAAATACAAATTATATTCTTTCAGTGTACGAGTATTTATAAAAGAGTAAGTTACCTTTTATAAATAATGGTGCGCCTCAATTTCATACCAATAATTGTTTTTGATATCATACAAAGATTCCATAAAATAATATGAACAAAAGAATATTTTCAGTATTTGTACAACGGCTTTAACAATATTTTGTTCAATCGGAAGTTTTTGATTAAAATTTTATTTAAAAATAATCATATCTTATTTATGAGCTTTTAAGCTAAAAATTAATGTTAATAATACCATTAAATTCAATATACAATTCCCGCACACACACTTCCGTTCTCCATTTTCCTCGGAACTATTGAGCAGCAATTAATGGGCAGAATCAATGCGTCCAGAATTCAGCGAAAAATGAAGAACGGAACTTAACACTGGTTTCCTCTTCCTACCCTGCTGTGATACAAAAGAATTGAAAAGCTAACAAAATACGAAACTTTATTCCATTTCCATCAAAAGTAAATATTGCATTGATAATATGTCCCAATACCACAATTTCAAACACGTAATAAATACGAAGGGTCTGACGAAAGGATTCAATATAGCCGGGCGATTCGAGAATCAAACGTGGTTGGAATACTGTTGATTTACTTCCTCTATATATAAAAATGTATTATGTCATAATATATATACATACCTACATACATCTATATTTCTATGTTAATATTATAAAGCAGAAGAGTTTGTTTGGTAGATCGCGCTAACGTCACAAACTACTTGCTTAAACTTTTCTTCATTTTAGACAGTCTATTTATTTGGCAACGGCTGGATGTGAAGAGCTGAAGATCTAGCTCAGTGGCGTGCTCATTGGAGAGGCTTATGTCCAGCAGTGGACGACGACAGGCTGATGATGATGATCATGATTTATCAAGGAATGTTATAAGCTATATTCATATATTACAATGTTAATTGTTTCTATTTAGCCCATTGTACCTAGGGTTAGAGATACTTCCCATACTTACAATGTTTTTCATTCTTTATCAAACCTATAGAACTATTAGTTCTTTCTTTTTCTCCAATGCTGCCAAAGCCGCAGGTAAAAGCTAGTCTTATATTATATAAGCAATGAATATTTGGGTGTCGATACGTCACGTTTTATTGTTCACGCAGTATAGGTGATTGGTTTTATCACGTGAATCCCTATATAATATTGTTAGATTATTTGATGAAACTGGTCCGTTTCGTATATTGGTACCTATATCTTCGTATTAGGTGAAATTGAAGTACGAATTAATGGGCTTAGTATATAATTTCTCGAAGTATATTGGAAAATAATAACTTTGAAGAGAATTTTAAGTTTGATTTAAGGACAAGTTTAAATTAATAATACTATGTTTAGTTGATTTTTTAAGCTTCATAGTTTATCCACCGTACCATCGTACCACCAAGCGGAGGATTAATACACTTTGATTTTCGAAAGTTTTTTGGTAATATTGATTGAGTGGCGGAACTGAACGCTGCATTATTTTTTTTGTTATCAGAGCGAAGAAATGAAGAGAAGGAAGGAACCTAAGCGTCTTAACAGGAACGATGTGTCATCACTCCTATCCTCCTCCTCTGCCTATCCCTGTTATATGCGGGATATTATCATTAAATCAGTATGTATAAATTACGCTTTTGATCGCTTCCCCTTATGTCAAAAAGGCTTCTTATCAACTAAAAAAGTATTATTTACAGTGTATTTTTGATATAACAAAATAACAGTAACGCAATTTCATAAGAAATTAAATGTAAATATACTCCACGCACGAGTACCACATTGCCAACTCTGAATACTAAGGCTTATCACAATGCGAGTCAGTCGTGCGTGTGCTGTACATATAGTCATTTTAAAGAGGATTTTTCTATTCAAACCAGTCTACTTTACATTTGTAAATTATATTTTTTAGCTTCATCCTGTATCCTTCATATCGACATATGTAGGTGGAGGGTACCTGGGAACTTAGTGCTAAGACAATCCGTTACCATTAAGACCGAAATTCTCCGCTTTCTCTCGAATTTTGGAGCGGAAGTGTATTAATTGCAATTGAGTGTCATAACACTACGTGTCCACAGTATGATGCTGAAAAAATAACATCATTTCACTCAAGTAACCTATCATTGATCTATCATTGTACTATCACCTATTTCCATAAACATTCTCTCTAGAAAAAGAATATTTAGAAATTCTCTCTCTTTCTCTCTTTAGAATCCATACAATGTTTTAGTGAAACCAACTGCTCTAAAACAGTCTTGATAGCGATTGCTATAGATAATAACTCAGTGTTTCATTTAGTGGGGATAGCCGAGCGATCTGCAAACACTACTGCGCCAGGTTAATTGATTTAACCTGGCCGACACATTGATAACTAGTTTATTTGTTTACACCTTGTTTCGTAATAGAAGTCATGTATTCGATTCCCAGATATGGTATGTTAGTTTAAAATTTTACGTTTTGTCCTATCTATCTATACATATAAACAAAATTTATAATTATATCTGATTTTTAAGTGTGATTTATAGTTATTTAGAATATTAAAACAATTAAGAAAAATGTTTTTTAAATTAAATGTTTTTGCTCAACTGTTTTTTATAGAATTTTTACTGAATGATAGAGGAGGCTATGGAGCAACATATAGGCGAGATCGGAATTGAAGTAGGAAAAACCGCGTTTATCGTGGCGTCTTAGGAGAATGGTACTACTTAGTAAACTACGACAATTGGTTGATTATTTTAATATAGATAGCTATATTAAAATAATCAACCAATTTTCTCTAAGTACACTTAAATAATATTAAACATATAGTAGTTTAACTAATGCCCCGCGGGAGCCGCTATTAATAAAATTTAATAATTAAGAGGAACTAGTCAGTCAGTCAGTTTGACTGTCTTTGTAGGCTCAGTTTCTTAAAGAATTTCTTAAAAATTCTTATTTAATCGTTTTTAGTTCCTTAACTTGCAGTTCCCTGTGCTTGTAACGTTGATATAAAGGATCATTTACAAAAAAATATCCTACAAACTAAAACCTTAAAAGAAAAATTTCGAAAAACTTTCCATTTATACATTTTTATAATTTCCTCTTAGTGCTGGATGATACAACTAGCTATTTTAATTTCTCCCACTCACCGCAAGAACAATTCATTATGTATACAGTTACAGGATATCTCAGCGAGGTGGGATGCGTGGCGTCGCTTAATCCCAGTTTTAATTAGCCCGGCTGCAGGTGTTCATAGTAAATGCACGCGTTTCATTAGACCTGGAGCTTGTTTTTATTTAATTAGGGGACAACCTGTTGTCTTCTACATAATGATTTTTAGGGTTTTTATTTTTTCTATCTTATGGCTCCGTTTTTTAGGGTTCCGTATACCGAAAATAGTTAAATACGGAACCTTTGCTGGATCACTTTGTTCTGTTTCTCAAGACTCTCACGAAATCGCGTGGAGGTATCAAACTAAAATGAATACAAAATAGTTAAACAGTTTAACAAATATAATAGTTAAACATACCTTTTGTGTAGGGTACAATATCTAAAAATTCTGATAAAAATCTGTATTCCACATATATTATGGCAGGCAGAGGGAACCTCTGCTTTCCTCTTTCTTTCTCTTTCTCTGCTCTTTATTTTTCCACAATGATAAAATGAACATAATTATTTCCTCCAAGTTGGAATCGAACTCAAGGTTTTCAAGGTTTTTCAACTTTTACAGTCACACTTTTTTACTGCGCTACGATATTCTTTTTAGAGTTTCTCTTGAAATTATTAATAAAATACACGGGGTCCAAACAATAACCGTCTCAACTTTACATCTTATGTCCTTTGAACTTTTGATTTCTCTGGTGGAGATACTCGTATAATATATTTACATATTTTTTCGACCTCACATTTTTACCCTAAAGTTTTACTACGAATTTTGTATTAGTTCCCATCAACGGCAATTTCGTTGATATTCGTTTTCTTTTGTTTTTCATATTGTTGTTCATATTCAATTTTGTTTTATGACATATCTTATTTTGGTGGACATTTTGCAATATGGATATAAAGCTTGTATACATACAGTAGAGGGCGTCACCGCGATTGGGCCCAGGATTCGGAAGAATAGGTTATTCATATTTCCTGGCAATAATATAAAATGCTACGTTCAGTTCTGCTACTCAGCGTGTAAAGTTGCCTTACCAGAGCGAGGAAATAATAATATTAAATATTTCACTCAACTGAGTGGGAATCTAATCCATGACTGTCGCGTTTACAGTCGTATCATTGTGATCTTGATTTAAAAAATATATAAGAAATTATCAGATAACCTCTTAAATCCACAATGACATTAAAACACATACAAATAATATTAAAAATTGTCAAAAATTCAAATCGGTTACAATTTTGGCAGCGACACAGGCGGCGCGGCGCTGGCACTTGTGTACATCCGCCCAATAGAAATGTTCAATTAGATTGACCTCTAGATAGAGTCAATCTAATTGAACATTTCTACAGAACTTCTAGAAATTCTAACAGGCACGAATAGGATTTTACTTAGATTTCTATTCATATTTATATTTTTGGAAGTCTTAAATCTGACGCGTGATCGCTAGGGCTATGCAGCTGCAGCAGCAGTGTTCGTGCGACTGCAGACGCGACGTCGGGTTGTTTCCTTAAGAATTGGTCGGTAAGTAGGAAACTGAGAGGCTTGATATTAGGTTCCCAAGTTCCCTCTGCCTATCTTATGTACGGGTACTAAACAAAATTATATATAATATTAAAAATAAACAAATATTTAGATCTTTGGTTTTCGCAATTTTAACACATTTTCAACGATACGGGTGGACCCGTGACCATGGGCTTCAGAAAAGTGTTCGAAACATCGCGTTTCCAAAAATATATAAAGCTAAATATACCCGATTAATCCAGCTTAAGAGATTCATTTAAAATAACATATATTTACATTCACAATCTACACAGTATTCCGCGATACGCTCCGCCGATACAAATTGAACGTTTCAACTGCGTGGAGGGAACAACTGCCAAAAGTCACTGAGGACTGAGGCCCAACGTTCAATCACACCGATCGTTTGCACCGGTGCCAACAGTCAATACGATTTGCCAATTTTAGGTATACATATGTGTATTTTTTACTTATACTTAAGTTTTAGTTATTTTTTAGGATTTCGTACCTCGAAAGAAAAAAATGACATCCTTATAGGATCACCTCGGTTTCCCTCTGGCCTCAGCCTCGGATCTCTTGGAGGTATCAGGCTGGAATTAATATTAAATATCCAAGTCTACGGTCTCTATTGCACGGAAAAAAATAAGGTTCTAGGAACCTAGTGTTGAGACACTCTGTTCCCATAAAGACACTTCCGTTTCCTACTTTCCTCCGAATTCTGAAACCATTGCAGGTGGAGTAGCAGAACTCAATGCCACGCTTTGCCTCGTTACAAAAGCAAAAAAAATAAATTATTTAAATATTTTTTTCCTCGAGTGGGAATCAAATTCACAACCTGTCGCGTTTACAGCCGCAAGCTTGGGCCCCTACCGCATGACTGGCCTCTACATCGTTTTTTAAAAGCAAAATTCTGACAAAATCTGACAATAAGGATTTCGTAATGGAAGAGAAAAAAATTATATGTGACAAATGACAAGCAGGATAAAGTCATACGAATACAAAATATTCTAAACATACGCGGTTTTGATATAACAGTGGATATCCTAGTGTATATTATACAATATTTGGAATATACGGAATATTATCGTCGAATGTCATTCAAAGCGTTGGACGCGAAAATGCGATAAGCCTATCAGACCCCGCGTTTCATTTTGTCTACAAAAAATGGATTTTGATGTATTTGCAAGTTTATTGGTAAGGTTTTCTTTTAGCTTCACAATACTTTTACAGGGAAGTGTCAAAAGATATATTTTTATAAACAAGTTATTGGAATTCAGTGAGGGTTACATAATACAAGCTGTTACGCGCTTTTTCCGGAAAGTAGATAGGCAGAGGTAACCTAGTTAAAGCACAATTGTTACAACGTCCAGTTGCACGCAACCTAAGGGAACCTAGTTAACACACATTGATACATTGTATCAAATTGGAAAAAATAATAATATTTTAAATTAATCATATTTTTCTTCATTTTTTTGACTTCATCATTTGCTACATTTCCTATAATAATAAAAATTATAATTAATAAGAAAAATCGGCCAAGTACAAGTTGGTCCTACATACGGTTTCTGCGGAGGTGTCTTATTAATTTCACGAACGATCAACGGGAAAGGGAATTATAGTTTGCTTTTTTGTGCGATACAAAATTAACTATAAATATAAGCTTGTATATGTAAATTTTCAGTTCTAGGGCTTTTTTCTTTTTTGTCAACGGGATCGACGAACGGAATGCTGCACAAACGATGCATGAATGCTGGTATGTCTTAATTAAGTTGACTTAGAACCTTATTTTTTTCTATGCACTGGAGAACGTAGACTTGGATATTTGATATTAATCTCACCTTGATACCTCCACGAGGTCCGAGCACGAGTCCAGGCGGAATATAAAATGATCCTATAAGGTGTTAATCTTATTCATTTTGTGTCATCTCATCAAAGCTAAAAGATCAAAATGTTTCTCTTAGAGACCCTTATAGAAAGTTCTTTATTTAGACAAAGTGCGACGTTGAGTTACGCACTGAACCATACTTTTTGATTTTAAAAAGCAGCAGCAAACTGACTGACTGACTTCCACACACCAGAATGCAAAGGATGTCAACACAAATGACTCTACCAACAAAATAAATCTTTCACTATTTACCATTGTCTTGCGACATTTTAATTCAGACCCGAACAATTCTAACTAGAATACTAACAGTAAACCACGTGATCAATAAAGCGGACATAAAGGATGTTTTTGCACTTGGAGTATTTATCACCGACCCGACTAGGCCCAATTCATTAATAGCACCCGGGGGGTGTGAGCTTGTCTCTATTTTTTCTCACCTCCACTCACTCCTTATTTACGATGCCTGCGGGTGAAATTCTATTTATCGCACTAAAATACAGGTTAGCTTGGTTCGTACTGTCAAGTTGCTATCACTTTTTTGGATGAATTCCGTTAGTTTTATATTGGTTTTGGACAAAGTTTGGCTTTGAGGTGAAAAATAGAAAACAAAAATAGAAGTTATTTTAGATCTTTTTTTTTTTGTTAACTTATATGATTCTTCTGTAGACGCTCTGTACAATAACTTGAATACAAGTACAAGTGATTTTCAATATACAAAATTACACTAATTCATTTACTTAGTTTCTAATAGAATCTATCATAATATACGTACAAATTCGTCTCTTACATGACAATATTTACTTTTATCAGTTACTTATACCTTCGTCAAGTCAAGTTACAATTCTCTTATTTTTCGAGATATTGCTTCTTGAGTAGCCGAACTCAACGGCACGCTTAGTCCGTAGTGTAAATCGAACCCACTATCACGTTTATAGTCAACGACGCACAATGACCTCGATTTATCTAAACTTTTATTTTCTTTTAACTGTCTGTCTGTATATATTTACTCTGTGTCCAGGTTATCAAGCCTCATCATTTATTTAAATAATGTTAGTGGCAAAGATATCGGCATGATGCGGAGCGGCGCGCGGCGGCGCATCCTCGGAAATACTCAATTTTATATTCAACCCTTCCGCTTTTTTCCCTTTTACTGAGACTCTACACTTTAATTTACTTGTATTTACGCTTCAATGGTTTTGTATTCCAATTATTTATGATATGTTATTATCAAAATAATAGTATTAACATATATTTATGTTAATTCTGTTATATAAAATTTATATAATAGTTGTTTATATTATCCAGCGTATGATTGCAAACGATGATTGTGGGTTCGATTCCCACGAGGCGGAAAGATGTTTTTTTTCTGCATCTTCAAGACATCTTCGACACATAGACAACGTTGAGTTCTCCCACTCAACATGCATGATGAATATGGGTATATAATATGAATTTTAAAAATATGATTCAAGTACTCTACATGTTGATACCTATGTGCACACATACATCACATACTTACATAGTCTTTGTTTAACCCTAAACACTTCATAAACCCTTATCTTTTTAAATATTTAATTTACCTTACCTTTGGACAAGTCTCGCTGGGCTATATGACTTCTAAAATAGGCACACCTCTCTAAGGTAGGCCAACATGAAATATAAACATATGAAGGTAAAAAATATATATATTTTTTACCTTTATATTATATTCTACATATAACTTACTCTTTTTTCTCTCGTTACCAGAGCCAGAAATAAAAATATTAAATATTTCATTTCCTCAAGTGGGGAAAAATTGAACTCACAATCAGTGGAAACCTTCGCTTGTGCCCCTGCGGAACGACTGGCCTTAAAATATGCAATTTACGCCTGCAATTAACAAATTTTTCCTAAACATATTCTATTTCATTATATATATTTTTTTAATTTTATTTGCTATCATTAATTTAATAAAAATGAATCTGTTACCCCCGCTTAACAATACCACCACACCAAATGCATCCAATATATCTTTAAAAGTGTATCGTTAAGCCAGAATCGTGAACAATGAAAAACGTTGATGAGGTTTTAAACTAACTTAGTAGTTTTGTATTCGAAACTTGTGAAATTAATCCGCACTTTGCTTCTTCACGAATCGTTGGGATCGGGAAAAGAGTAATTTTCTTTTCATAAACTTTTTCAAATATTCTTCATTCATACTGTATTGTAGATAGTTACAATTCTTATTAACGTTTTGTACTTGTATATTTAACACTAACGACCCGCTCGCATCTTCGCCTGCATGTACTACATAATTATTTATTTTCGCATCTATTTTCATTTCCTCGCTTTGGTAACTCTGTCAAGTGGTTACTAATGTCTTAATGGGAACGGAGTGTCTTAACACTGGGTCCCCGGTCCCTCTGCTTACCCCTGTAGAATATAGGTGAAGCTAAAATAAACTGGTTGTGAGTAAAGTCGGTTTACCCATGATAATTTTACATGATAACACCATAAGAAAACATTGATGAAAATTGTATACTTTTACGTATTAAATTGAACTATTATTACTGAATTATTATTATTATTCTGTAATGAATAGATTAAAAACAAAATTTACATTCAATATGCACTCGTTAATTCGAATATTTATTTTATTTAAATTATATAGATTAATTACAGCATGAAATAACAATGTGCTGTTTAATTACAAGTACCAATGAACGGATATATTTTATTTATACGTCAAAGGAAAAAATATATTCCTTATCAGACCTCAAATAAATAAATCTCCTTTAAACTACCGCTGCACTAAATAATAACCGTAAAAAATATAAAGAGCAAACTAATCCAAAACAATAAATAAAAGAGCGACCGAACTATAAAATAGCCGCATGTCGCTGTAAAAGCTGGTACATGTGTGCTTCTAAAATATTTATTATTATAGGCCTCCCCTTGTTCCCGATAGTAATAGTCAATTACATTACTTTATGCAGTGTTGTCAACAAAAATATGTTTTGTTCTTTTTAGATGCTCTATATGTAAATTACGGGAACACACACTCGTAGGCACTGCTACGTCTAAATTCGTACCTCGTTTTTCGTTCGCTTTTGAAGGCTCCAAAATGAAAATCTCCCTAGAGTAACCGTCCGAAAATACAAGATTGACATACTGAAAGATAGGTATTATTTTTTTTAGCTTCACCCTGTATTCCGCTTGTACACAGGTAGATAGGTAGACAGTACAGACGTAGTGTTAAAATAGTCCGTTCTTCACTTTCGCTCAATTTCTAAGATACTGCGTATAGTGACGGACTCGTGACGGAACTTAACGCAGTAGTTTGTCTTGTACTAGATTGAGGAAATATAAATAATTGTGCGACAACTGTCGCGTTTAAAGTTAGTCTATTGAAAAAATATGAAATCTAACAAATATGTAGGTACTAAGCGACAAGTTTAAAGTTTTTAATATGAAAATAGATATATATGAAAATAGTCGTAGGTGACTACAAGAATATAAAAACCCTTTAAAGAAAACAAATAATAAAAAATCTTAAATTATTTATCCAGTCTCCCATTCAGATGTACATACGAGTACAACAGACTAATTCCCACCGAACGGGCGTAACGCCAGCCATTGTTTTAAGTTTACAACAATCTTCACAAAAACAACGATCCTATTAATCTGCCAAGAAACGTTTCATTAGTAACTCACAAAGTGAATTTTAATGCAACTCCTCCGCTCCAGGAGGTTTCCAAGTTTAGCCAAGTCTTTTTTCCCGGCAATCAGAGCGAGTTTATCGTTCAGGCGTGGACTGGCAAGTTGCAGTGCAGTGCAGTGCAGTGCAGTGCAGTGCAGTTGCAGTTCCAGTTTGTTGCACAAAGTGGAACACGTTTCGCACGTTTTTGCGCCCCGTTGGACTGGCGTCCGGCGTTGGTGCGCTTTAAACTAATTTTGTCATTCAATCTGTATGAGACTAGTCTTGTTATCCAACAAAGATGAGCACTGAGTGGCTGGATAGTGTTGGGAATAGGAAATATTGGTTTATTTTAAGTAAACACGTTTTTTTTATTTATCGGTTTATATATTTTTAAAAAAAAAATGGAAATGAAAATATTAATTATTTCATTTCAAGTTGGAATCGAACTCACAACCTGTTCCACACCTGTGCCACGATTAACCTCTAATATTTAAACGATATTCCATAAAAGCTGTACACTAGATAAATAGCTGGGATTTTGGCAACTGAAAGGTCTGGCCGTCGGGTTTAGGCAGGTGTGCTGATAAAAAGCAGAATTGACGCGGATTTATGGGACAGTCGGACAGCCGATACAGGAAAAGCCTCAATCATTGAAATTTAAACGTATATATAGTATAAAGGCATTTTACTTGCTTTGTTTCGATTGACTTTCTAACTAATATGTTGTCTCACACAAACGATATTTAAATTATTTCGTGTCATAGATTTTTTGTGTCATGTGTCAACTGGGTTGTGACTTCATTTTTAACTCTGAAGATTTTTTATTTTTGCTATACGGTTTTTTTTTCTGTATCGGTTTGTCCCGCAGGGAGCGCCCTTACAGTCGTCGACTTCCTCACAGGCAGCCACTTAGTGCTTGCATTTCTTCAGGAACAGAGTACCCTTCCCTACCCAACCGGTGTTGCTGTAAAAGCCAATAGGTCTAACAGCATTAACCTCATCTTCGAAAAAAAAATTTATTGGCTTAGAAATATATTGTCGAAAACTGTAATTACAAAAAAGATATGGATTTAAATCATCGTAAATAAGCAATGTACAATTTATTGAAAGGAAAATATTAATCTAGATTAAATGCTCCAGATAGCTGACACGCTTCTCTGATTGAAGATTATGCGAACTCAAAAACACCAGATTTACAAGTAATTTAAGACAAAATACGTATGTAATAACATACTGCAGGTATTTAAAAGTGTCACTTGTACTTGGCAGGTTGAATTTATTTCCATTCCTAAGTTGAATTCCGCCACTTAACGCACAATATCTCCATAATATGCGGAAAGTGGAGAACGGAGTGTCTTAATACTAGGTACTCTAACTCTGCCCTGCTATATACAGGATACAGCGTGCAGTCAAATATATAAACAAAAACTAGGACTATAGGGAGTAGAGTAATGAAAGAGTTAACGACGGGCGGTTGGCTGGCCATTGGCGCAGCGCCCGAGCCACGCTCTGCACGCAGACCACTAGGGACTTTTGTTGCAAACGTATGTACATACGATTGTAGCTGTAAACACGACGGTTGTAGGTTCAATTTCCACTCAGGGAATGAACTAATAATATTTTTATTTATTAGATCTGGTAACAAGATAACGGTCTGGTAACGCAAAAGATCGTGCAAAGTGGAGTAGGTTGAGTAGGAAGGCCGACCCTGGTAATAGCCGGGATTAATGCCAGGAAGAAGAAGAGTTCTGGTAACAAGATAAAGGGCGGCGGTGAGTTCCTCTACCCATGTACCCTAATTGAGGGATACAACAAGAACGAGAAGCTGAAAAATAAATATTCACATACAAATATGTAAGCGTAGCCTATAATGTTTCTTTTGCATTTTTTTAGTTTCACAGCGTTTCACGCTTTCGACTGGAATCGAACTCGCATCCGTCGCGCTTACAACACAAATGACAATGCACAACCGAAGGAACGCCTTATATTTATATAAAAAACAACTTAAGTATTCCAATTCCACTACAGCAAGTTAAAGCGGTCGGGTAAGTCATGTTTATTACTGAATAAAAAATATAAACGGTACATAGAGCTCTAATGAAACTTGCGCATTACTATGAACACCTGCAGTCGGGCTAATTAAAACTGGGATTAAGCGACGCCACGCAGTACTGGAGGTGGCGGTTACTTTACACTTGTATGTTTGTTTGTACGTTATAAGCTAAGTAACTAAGTCACTTTTGTGTTAGCGACAGTGGCGAGTTCCCTTTTTGCGATAGTTTAAAGTTTTTATAATTGATGCAATTATTCTGTGCCTGTTTACTCTCAATTGTCTGAGTGGGTAATAAATTATTATTATTTTATTTATTTTTTTCGTATATCAAATTATGATTGAGCCTTAATTTCTAATTTAAGCTACGGCCGCTTTCCATTACCTATTTATTGAGTACTAGCGGATGCGCGAAGCTTCGCTTGCTTATTTAGGGGCGAATTCTAATAAACCATGATACATGTGTTCAATTAAATATTTTTAAGAGTCTAAATTCCAAATTTTGCATACATCGGTGGCGATTTAAAGATTTTTCCATGCAAACTTTCAACCCCTTATTTCACCCCTTTAGGGTTAAAATTTTTCAAAATCCCTTCTTAGTGGATGTCCAGATTACGAAAGTAAGCATCTGTCCAAATTTCACGTTTGCACCCTTAGGGGGTGAATTCTAGAAAACCATGAAACACGTGTTTAATTAAATATTTTTAAGAGTGTGAATTTCAAATTTTATAAAAATTGGTGCGAATTTAAATAAAATCTATACAAATTTTCACCCCCTTATTTGCACCCCTAGGGGGAGAATTCTTCAAAACAATGAAACACGTATTCAATTAAATACGTAAAAAAATCAAAATTTCAAATTTTATAAGAATCGGTGCTGATTTAAATATTTTTCCATACAAACTTTCAACCCCTATTTCACCCTTTTAGGGTTAAAATTTTTCAAAACCCCTTCTTAGTGGACAAAGTAAACCCTTCGTAAGTAAACATCTGTCCACATTTCACGTTTCTACCGTCAGCGGTTACGGCTGTGCGTGCGTCTTACCTCAGTCAGTGAGGACAAGTTCTTTTATATATAGTGGAAATGGAATTCATTTCTAAAGCAGTGTGCATTGTCCGTTTGTTTGTCAGATGCTTCCCAGATCAGCTTCTATATTTCAATCCTTCAATGAAAGTTAAGTATTCATAAATTGTGCTGTGAATAATGTTCAATTTGTTAGCAAGTAAATAAAATAATATTAATGAAACATTTCGGTTTTTAATCTTATTAATATAGTCTACATTATTCTTAAAAAGAATTATATTAAAGTATACACATACAATAAAATAAAGAATAATAAAAACATATTATGTAGCACGAAATATGATTATTGTAGAAAAATTATATCTATGAAGACCTGTAAAATCTTACTTTGATAAGGTAAATTCAATAAAACCATTCAATATAAAAAGTACCTACATAAAATATTTCTTTTATTAGTATATTTTTTTCAAAGTTACAGTAATCTGTACATAGGTATACTATATACAATACATATTTCAAAATTATTTTTAAGTAAATTTCTATTTAGGGGCCAGTCGTGACACCGTGGAACAATGTGTGACTATAAAACCATTTAATTGTGGGTTCAATCCCCACTTGAGGAGATTAAATATTTATTTAAATTTATATTTCAATTCCCCGCTCTAGTGCACTCAACACGTAATGCCCCAAGAATTCGACAGAAAGTGGTTAACGGAGTGTCTTAACACTAGGCAGGTAGTGGCGAAGCGTGCGACTACAAACGTGAAATAAAAATAATATTATTTAAAATATATAATTTTCTTGTAACAATATTCATATGCTTACACAATATTTCACATTTAAAACAAGTAGCAGCTCGTCGTCGTCGTATTTTCTTTAGAAAACGTAATTCTAGTTAGAAGCCGAAGCTGCATTATATGTAGCGGTCTTAGAACACTACATATACGAGCACAGTACGGTCGACCAGTCGTGACCACAGAAAAGAAAGCTCTACAGCTTTCTTGGCAGCGCAGATTTGATTTTAGAGTTTTTCTTACTTTTGATTGTTTGGTTTTGGAGTGTATAATGTAAAAGTTTTTAAAAACTAATAACAGGGCGGCCAAGACTCGTTGAGCGTACTATATGTTTCAGCATTACACAAATATGGCCCGTATTTGGTATAAGGTCTTATTTAAAATAATAGTGTAAGAGAGGAATTCTGCCACCGCTACAGGAAACTACTTGTAAACAATTGTATATACGAATATACATATATGTATAATATATTTATGTAGGTACGTTCGTATGTATGAATGCGGGTGTAGAAAATTACTTAGCATTTTATACTGTTGTAAAATTCTGTTGTTAAATGATATTTTCAAAGTTTTAAAAGTATATTTGTATTATTTTGGTATTTAAAATTGATAATAAAGGATACCAAAAAATCTGTTGGTCTATGGACCAACAGATATAGCATTCCATTGAGATTGTGTGTTAAGTGACGGCACCTAACGCCGCGTTGTCTTGTTACTAATACGAGGAAATTGAAAATAATTCGTTCCCCTAATTGAAAACCCATAATAGTCGTGCTAACAATCGTGCGTTTGTGCTAACCTAAAAGGCTTAATATTCAACAATAGTCCTTCACTGGCAGAATATTATTTGTAAGAGTCTATAATATCATATTTTTATTAAAAAAAAGTATTGCTTCAATAGAAATATAAAAAACGACATAGGCTTTCTTTTGTATAAAGTCTCCAAAATGCGCGACATATGGAGAATGGACTGCCATATAATAGATTTTTTCTCTCTTTTTATGTGTAAACACAAAAATAGTGGAGGTCATCCAGGCGCAGTTGGCAGCATCTGACTATAAACAAAATGGTTGTGGGCTTAGCCCCCATTGGGGGTAATGAATAAATTGGAAATGTTTTCATTTCCCTGCTCCGTTTGAGTTCTTTCTTCTCTCTCAATGTTTCGAAAATTAGGCGGGGAACGGAATGTCATAACACTAGAATCTCTCTGCCTACTTTGCTACATTTAAGATACAGCGTGGAGCTAAAAAATTATCACTGAAACTTAATTTACGTTAAATGTTAAAATTTGCTTTTCTCTTTTCAATCTTCAATATTTGAATTGTTCTCATATACTTTAATACCAAATTTCATACACAAACGTGCTCCAGTGTTCAATTCTGGGTCAACACAAATTAACTCTAATTATACACAAACATTTACATTTCCCTCACATAACGATTCGTATACTATTAGAGGCTGCCTCCTCCTACTAAATTGTAGATAAGCGTTTTCTCCGTCGCCACGTATTTAAATGCTTATTACTTTTAATTATTTTCAGCCTCACGCTGTACTTCGCAAGCAGGATGGGCAGAGGAAATTTAGTGTTAACATTCTCTGTTACCCAATTTCCGCTGAATATTCGAGGCATTGCTTGTTGAGTGGCGCAACTCAATGACACGCTTTACCTTGTTACCAGAGAGAAGAAATGAAAATAATTATAAACATGGCGTAGAGACACAAGCATGTGACAGTAAGCCTCGAAAATACGACGGAAAGTAGAGATAGGGGTAGAGGGTGTCTTAACAGGTTCCCTTTGCCTACCTGCTATCTACAGGATACAGAGTGAACCTAAAAAAAACTACATCTCCAATCAATAGATTTAAAAATCGCTCGACTCGCAAAACAAATAGCCAGCTAAATAATAAAGAGTGGATCGATAGAGCGTAAACAGCACTTGTTTGATTTCCATCCTTGTGTAAATATAGTCGACATGTCCCGCGGCTACTATGAATACTTTACACTGAAACGATTTCTCGTCTCTGTCATACAATATGGAAAATTTATTTTATTTTGTAATGACAATACCTTTTATATTATTGTTTATTTTTTGTTTGTTTGTTTGTTATAATTGTTACACATATTGTAATTAAATAAGAATGGCTTCACAGTGTATACCGTATATGTCGAGGTAGGTGGGGGGAACCTGGTGCTAAAACGCTTCGCTATGCACCGACCATTTTCCAAAGAACTGCGGAAATTAACGCCGCGTCTTGTCTTGTTACCAAACCGATTATATGACAATTATTCACTCTTCTGAGTAGAAATCAGACCTACAACCGTTCTTGTAACAAGATAAAGGTCAGAGCTTAGTTTCGACACGTAACACGCTATATTTCTAAAATTAAATGGAAAATGAGAAATTTCTTACCACTAAGTTCCCCCTGCCTTCCCTGAAACTGTTATCTTGAAGGTTCTGAAATGCATTACATACAAAATAATATCACCGTCATGGCACAAGCGTGCAATTGTAAACGTGACGGTCGTGGGTTCAATTCTCACTCATAGGAATGTAATATTTCATTTTTTTTTTCTCTATTAACGAAGCAAAGCGCCAGAGCTCCTATACAATACGCAATGCCTGAAGAATTCGGATTCAGATTCCATTAATTCACAATTAAGATAATTCTACGAAGATGAGATCTCATCCGCAAAACGAAGACATTTCATATTGCGAGCGTATTCAAAAAGTCCAGTCTGCCTGGTAATATCATTAAAAAACAAATTTTATTCATGACTACTTCTTATTTCATTTACTTTGTACTAAGTTTGTTTAAACCAGATTCTCCATGGGAACATTTCTCTTTTAGTTTCATTTAAAAAAAAATTAAAAGCTCAAATGTATTACATTTCATTAATTACACTTAATGTACGGCGGTTTGTTCGTTGTATGTATTGTTTCAACATGTCTATTCAAGATTGTGAAAATCTGGCGGTTTTCAATGCTCTTTGAATTCTATGGGACATAAGTTTTAAATGAAACATTTCGTGTATATGACTTCTGAATGTGAATATAGAATTTACTTAATGTATTCTTAAAACAACGTGTAATTTTATATGTTTAAGTGCTGAAAGTAAAATTACTTTTAAATAAAAGAGAAGTAGGTAAGTAATTAATATTTGAATCCACAAAAGATAGGTTTATTTGCTTAATATGTACAACTGTTCCGTAAAAACGACTTCATGTTAACGAAGTTTCTTTGTTAGATCTGAAAGTTATACTTATGATTAATATTTACATTTTCTCGCTCTAGTAATAAAACAATGCACGGTGTTCAGTTTTTCCCAATACATAATGCCACGAAAATTGCGCGAAATTTGGGGAGCGAGTGTCTTAAAACTAGCCTGCTATGTTCGGGCGTACATACAGCGTGAAACTTATAAAATTATTATAATTATCACTCACACAGTAACTTATTAAACACGCCCCCATTCTTCGATAAACTAAGTTTCGAACTCCTCGGACCTTTACACTTCCCTCGATTTCCTCGAAAGGGAAGATTGTTCATATTATCAGATCTATATTTACATATTTTCGGCACACTCCTCGAACTTTTACCACAAATTCGATTATTCCAAAGACATCAGCATCGGCTTCGGATTTTTCTAATATTTGTAGTATCTCTGATATCTTCTTCCGTTTCCTTTAAGTTTTTTGTTTTATTATCTTTCTCGTGTTATTTTACTTCGAAGTTGTAATGAGATCGACGCGACGACTGTGGATTCGATTCCCAATTGAGAAAATTAATTATTTTCATCATCGCCATTTCATGGGATATTGAGGAGGTAGGTAGGTAGGTAGTACTTACGTCCACTAATCACGCGCAGTGTCATTGAAAATTGAGAGAGTCATAACACTTTTCTCCGGCACAAGCATGCGACTGTTAACGCGACCGCAACTAAATGAAATATTTCATATTTTCATTTCCTTGCTTTGGTGAGAGGCAACGTTGCCAGCCGGCAATACCTCTAGAATTCGGTTGAAAGTGGGAACAGAAGTTTAATTATAAGAAGGAGTGCCTTAACACTAGGCTGCCAGGCTCCTTCTGTCTACCCTTCCATGTACAGTGAGAAGCTAAAAAAACTGGATCCATACCTATGTTATAAATTCGAAAGTAACTGTGTCTGTCTGTCTTTTGCGCAATCAGGGCCAAACCGCTAATTTAATTGTGATAAAATACTCATATAGAGATACTTGAGGGTCTCTGGATGAACATAGGAAACTTTTTTTCTCATATTTATAATATTATCGATATATACCAATATATTAAAATACTTATTAATTTGACTTGCAATTTATTCCGCTGTGTTCATAACAACCGTCGCTAAGCGATTAGCTAGCGCTAAGCAGCGATTTGCAAAGTTTGTTGTTAGAAAACGTCACCCAAAATGAGCTTGCTTAACGCATCTCTCTATTGAAAACGGACAATAATTTCATAAATATATTTAATAAATATTCGTATAGTTCAAGTTCACTGGCTGAGGTAAGACGCACGCACAGCCGTAACCGCTGTGCGTAGAAACGTGAAATTTGGACAGATGTTTACTCTTGTAATCTGGACATCCACTAAGAAGGGATTTTGAAAAATTTTAACCGTAAAGGGGTTAAATAGGGGTTGAAAGTTTGTATGGAAAAATATTTAAATTGGCACCAATTTTTATAACATTTGAAATTCAGACTCTTAAAAGTATTTAATTGAACACATGTTTCATGGTTTTCTAGAATTTTTCCTTACGGGTGCAAATAAGAGGTTGAAAATTTGTATGGAAAACTCTTTAAATCGCCACCGATTGTTATAAAATTTGAAATTTAGACTCTTAAAAATATTTAATTGAACACGTGTTTCATAGTTTTCTAAAACTCACCCCCTAAGAATGCAAATAAGGGGATGAAAGTTTGTATGGAAAAATCTTTAAACCGCCAACAATTTTTATAAAATTTAAAATTTAGACTCTTAAAAATATTTCATTGAACACATGTTTCATGGTTTATTAGAATTCACCCCTAAATAAGGAAGCGAAGCTGCGCGCGTCCACTAGTAATCTATAAAAATGATTCCCTAACATTTACCGTAAATACATATATATATAAATTCAATAGTTTCTCATCAATCGATTTAAGGCAGCGAAGCGACTCTTACCGACGCGCTAACTTGCTAATTGTGTTTAACTTGGTATAGACAATAATAGGGGATGTCGCGGATAAACAGACAGTTAACTAATTCGATTGGGTTGCTTATAACTTTAAGTTAATAGATTGTTGTGAAAAATATCATTATTTGTCTATACTATCCATATCTATATTATAAATTCGAAAGTAACTCTGTCTGTCTGTCTGTCTTTTACATAATCAGGGCCAAACCGCTAATTTAATTGTGATAAAATACTCACATAGCGATACTTGAGGGTCTCGGGATGAACATACGATACTTTTTTTTGTCATATTTGTAATATTTTCGATATACGAGTAGACCTATATATTAAAATACTTATTAATTTGACATACAATGTATTCTGCCATGTTAATAACAACCGTCACTAAGCGACTGTTGCTAAGCAACGATTTGCAAAGTTTGTTGTTAGAAAACGTCACCCAAAATGAGCTTGCTTAACGCATCTCTCTATTGAAAATGGAAAATAATTTCATAAATATATTTAATAAATATTCGTATAGTTCACGCGGGCGTAGCCGCGTTCGGGTCCGCTAGTTACCTATACTTAATACTATAAAGCTAAAGAGTTTATTTGGTTGTACATGCTTATCTCAAAAACTAGTAGTTCTAATTACAATATTCTTTTTGTGTTGGTTTGCCCAATTATCGACAAAATCTATAAGTATTATTATACCAATCTACGATCAAAAGGTACGAAGTTACTATACAAAATGGCAGAATATGAGAAGAACCGAACGTAAATCACGTTCTAAAATGAAGCTTAACGGCTCAGTCGGCAACCGGTCGCCATAGTATCAAAAAATATGAATTTACACAATTAAATGTAACCCATGATTTAAACTTGAACCTGCTATCATCATGGAAAGTGAGACACCGGTACTAAAACCTATATATAAAAACCTTAAAATCCCACTTTAAATGGAGTTTCGCGATAGCACTACGTTATAAACTAAGCCAGTTAAGTGTAAAACTGTGTGAGTTAATGACTGCGGAGTCACATAATCCGACATTAAATAAAGATGAAAATAAATTGCATCTACAAATGTTTGCAATACTTATAGCCTATTAGCTCGAGGCCGTTGACAGTTGACTGTAAATATGATGGTTGTGAGTTCAATTCCCATCCAGGGTAATGATTACTGAATGCGTCTCAAATTATCGGTGTAGCGAAAGCGGAGTATCTTGACACTAGTATTGCTTTACAGGACACAGTATAAAATTGCACAAATCGTCAAATTGAAAATCCAAAAATCAACTCAGCTATCGATATCTTGACATCTACGTCGTGATAAAATCTTGATAAGACTGTTATTATTTCTTTGAGTAAAAATTCTATACAAACATATTTACAAGGTTTCTATATACAAATGTGACTTACAATGAATGATAATCTATATAATAACTAGTGGACCCGAACGCGGCTACGTCCGCTTGAATTATACGAATATTCATTAAATATATTTATGAAATTATTTTCAGTTTTCAATAGAAAGATTGCGTTAAGCAAGCTCATTTTGGGTGACGTTTTCTAACAATAAACTTTGCAAATCGTTGCTTGGCAACGACGGTTGTTATTAACATGGCGGAATGAATTGCATGACAAATTAATAAATATTTTGATATATTGGTATATTTCGAAAATATTACAAATATGAGAAAAAAAGGTATCCTATGTTCATCCCGAGACCTGCAAGTATCTCTATATGAGTATTGTATCATAATTGAATTAGCGGTTTGGCCCTGATTGCGTAAAAGACAGACAGACAGACAGACAGACAGAGTTACTTTCGAATTTATAATATAGGTAAGGATGTACCTATATAAAACTTCCGTTACTGACAGACAAGGTATAGCCTTCAGTAACTACTTGGGGTTGCTAAGTTAAAATTTAGCACGTAAACCAAACAGAAGTTAAAAATAACTTAAAAAGATACCCATTTTTTTCTTCTACAGTTTATTTTTTGTTTATTTTTGTACATATAAGCATAGTTGGTTTCAGTTTTCTACGTTTTTAAGCCCACGCAAAAAAAAATCCGGACGACAAATAATTACCTATAGTGATTTCTATTCAAAAAATAATTATATTAGATCATATTAATTTTATTTAAAAAAATCAAAATTTATAAAGTTGTTTATAAGCAACTACCCAAGAATCCCCACCAGCTCATATTCACAGCTTCACTTGACTCAGCCAAGTTTCCGTTTTATTTGTAAATTTTATAACCGACAGAGACACTCCATCTCATCTCGTGTTACTTGTTAGCGCGACGCGTATCGATGTAGCGGCGTCACCGACAAATGGCCTACAGCTGCCGCCTACAAGCTAGTCAGCAAAAATATATAAAAAAACTAAAAAACGTTTCAATGCTAGATGTTTTTTTAATTATTATGAAATTTGATTTTATATTAAATTTAATTGAATAATGGGATTGGACAATGATTGACTGTGAAAATGTTGGTTGGGTGGATCCCCACTCGGGGTATGAGTTATTTTAATTGCTCAGTTTTTTTAGTTATACCCTGTTTGGGATACACTTAGAAGTGACCTGGAGACCTAGTGTAAAAACACTCCGTTCCTAACTCCGCTGAATTCTTGGTGAATTGCGTGTTGAGTGACGAAATTCAACTCAACGCAACTCGTTACCAGAGCGAGGAAATGAAAATACAGTCACACGCTTGTGCGCCTGTTTGCTATATGGGTGTATTCTATGCAAATAGCAAAGTAGCGAAAGCTAATGAAATACAAAAATAATAGGTACATTTTAAATAACCAAATGGTTTTATAAATTTACTTAAATGAATTATAATCTTATACATATTGCACTCTTGAGTGACCTGTTAGTTATAGTTAATGATCGGTTTTCTTTCCGCTCTACCACCAGAGCTACAGGAGAAGAAATTAACTAAGAATTGTGTATGACAAGTGATATTTTCTTAGGGTTCAAGCTTAGATTATATTAAGTAAACGAATAACATGTCATAAAGTCTTTAATAATTAAAAAAAATGAAGCAGTAGTTCCTGAGGTTAGCGAAATAACCAGACAAACTTTTTATTCACACAAAAATTTAATCATCATAAACATACTCTTAATAGCGTAAATGGATTTGACATTTGCTGACCTTTACAGCACAGTGACTTGAAGGTCTTTCAAAAAGCGAAATGTGATTTTTTAAATTTACATAGGCACGCCTAACGAAAAAACCTTTTAGAATATATTTAAAATAAATGTAGGCCTTCATTTAATATTAAATTTAGTATTCTTTGAACTAAAACATATCTAGCGAAATATAATTTTCTATTGAAATGAAAATTTATTTATTATCAATTACCATTGAGAATACCTAAAATATTGTCCAATTTAAATTATTTGCTTAAAGATTGAGACTTTATTAAATATTTTCTGAGAAATCTAATTATTTTTGTGGATTCGATTGCAAGCACTGTTTTCATTTCTTCGCTCTTGTGAAAACCGAACTTGGCGTCAAGTTCCGGCACTTGACATGTGTTCTCGAATTCCGTCGAATTGGAGAACTGAGTCATGACACTCTGCCGTGCCTACCCTACCATAAGTGATACTGAAAAAAATTTAAAATTCGAACGTTGGAACATTCGCCACTGTGCAACAAGAAACAACATGAAAACGAAATATAAGACATACTTTTACACTTTCAGACATCCACATTACTTTTAAATGGTATCATTTATCATAATCGCGTGTTTTCCTAAAGATACCTGCGGGACGTAGTGCTGTGGGTACTAGAGGTACGTTTATTTCAAGCAACTTCGGTCTGGAGGGAAATGGTGTACGAGCTTATCACTTATAATAAGACAAGATATATATTTTGTTTTAGCTGTGGAATGGATGGTGGTTTGTATAGAAAATATAACTATTGTACCTTTATTTTGATGCAAAAAAAATCAAGTAGGTTAGGTAGGAGGGCCGTGGACACCGAAATGTTTTAATAGAAGGTTTTCTCCGTCTCCACAGCTCTATGACTGCGTGAGGTATAAAATCTGTGCTTAATTATTCAGCTTCATGTTGTATCCCACACACAGCAGAATAAGCAGATAGAATAAGACATTTCGTTCCGTTGTTCAATTATAAATTAGAATAGAAATAGAATTATAAATAGAATAGAATATTAACATATGTCTAGCCTATAAAATTATAATTGTTATTATACATTAGCTTTTACTTCCAACTTCACCTAGGTTATAAAATTAAAATAACTAAAATATGTCCCTAGTGCCTGAAATGCCTATCTAACAGAGATAGGTATTTCGGGCACTAGGCAACATCGAAATAATAAATGTGATAATTATAGCCTTGTTCCATAAATAGGCTATCCAACACTAAAAGAATTTTCCAATTCAAATCAGTGATTCCTGAGATTAAGGCGACTAACCAAGCAAACTAAAAAAATATAACATAAAGTTGGAGCAAAAATACATTTTTAAATATAAATAAAAGAATAGACTTAAAATATAAACCTATATTTATTACAACTCAATGTTTAACATTTCCGTTGTCGGCTGCAAGCAATCCATCACCCGCGTAAGTTGCTATTAAACGCACCCCAAGGGTTTTGTCATCTTGTTTCCGTAAATCATTGTCATAACAAAGTAATGCCGTGACGAAATATATTTTTACATTATATTTTTGTATAAGCCTCTCAGAAGACGATGTTTTCGAGAAATCCTAAATTCTTTGGTATTCTCGTATTTATAATAGCTTCATGTTTGCAGCAGGGTAGGCTTGTTCTCCGAACTTGAAGTTAATGCTTTTAGCCTTACTGGTTTTTACAACACATTTGGTTTGTCCCTTGAAGAGGCTTGAGAGGATGCCGACGACAGTAAGGGCTTCCCCTGCGGGACCCGAACCTTGTTTTGCAGCCGTCGAACAGACTGGGGCAGGGTAGACAGAAGTAATTTAATATTAACTTTTAAAGCGCTTCGTTTAAAACTTTCCTTCAATTTTTTTCTCAACACCTCTATAATACAGCGGAAAGTGGAGAGGAGCGGAGTGTCTTAACACTAGGCTTCCTTTGCCTGACTGCATGCGAGACATATCGTGAAGCTGAATGAATGAATCAGCACCCCAAGCTGAATGATGATTTTTAAATAAACTAAACTAACTTTAAACAAAATACAAACTACAAAAATAAAGCTAATTTCAAAACGTTTTACAAAAAACTTACCAGCCATTTTAAAAAGAAAAGCCAATAACAGTATAATTTGAACGAGTACAATATAGCTGAACACTGGGTACATGAGTGATTTTCTCTTAAAACACAGCATCCTTGCTACCGTCCGTGGAACGCAATCAGGACCTGTCGAAATGTCCATACGATGCTATAACGTGGAACGGACGCGTAAGCTTCAATTTTCTTTTTCCAACGCCTCCCACTACCCAATATCGCTTGTATCAGTATACGGTATACGTGAATTCAATTACGTCTATTCTTTTTAAATTTGTACCATAAATTCAGGTTTTAAGACTAAAAATATATTTGCAATTTTCCCTTTTGGAACGTGTTGGTTTTTAAGTTTTATTATAGTGTAGCTGATTGTGAAAATGTTTTTAATATTATCATTATAATTACGAGAGTACTTAAAAAACTTAAAAAACAAAACTTACTTTAAAAAACACTACTTAAAAAATATATTAGCCAAAGGATAATACTTTTTTTAATAAAAAGTATATTATATCCTTTCTAATACCCCTTACAATTTGTTTATAAAGCTTCATGATAATCTGTTTAGTAGTTTTAGTAAGTAGGCTGAAACATTAGTAATTTTTCACTAGGTTCTTCCTGTATTAAATGAAATACTTTAACCGGATTAATTGCGTACATTTAGTAAAATACACTACCCACCATAAATTTGGGACTTTTTTTTGGCTTTGGCACAAAGTTTTTTTTGAATCGTTGGTAGGCAGTGGAAAGTTTTTCTATTTTCTGGAAAATGCAAAAGATGCACGAATACAACAAAAATATATTTCAAATTTTCTCCATCCCACTAAACATCTGACCATGACAAACAATAGGTCCGAGAAATTAAAGGGCGATAGAGTGGTACTTAATTATTAATTAATTATTGGCCCATGTCTACCGCAGGAGTTGGACAATGGCCGCCCTTACGCTAAACTACGGCTCTTTGTTACGATTGTCG
Source organism: Heliconius nattereri (assembly GCA_013403645.1). NCBI lineage: Eukaryota > Metazoa > Arthropoda > Insecta > Lepidoptera > Nymphalidae > Heliconius > Heliconius nattereri. The sequence continues at coordinate 10,704,908 of JAAIXI010000236.1, forward strand.
AAAAGACTTGGGCAATGATTAATCTTATATTAGGTTTGCTTGAATGTTTGATTTACTTCCGCTAAAGTTTTTATCTATCTCCATCCATAAATAAATAAAAACCAATACAAGAAACCTACATATCAAAAACAACGATAACCCCAAAAGTAAATATCATTCAGCATTTTGGATTGCCAAATCATAATTGACTTCACATCGCGACACACATTACACAGTTCAGTAAGCCACGGTACATAACGCGTGCCCAAACTTGCTCAATGGGAACGGGGATCCAATAAAAAACCTGTCAAAGCCAACAGGACAGGTGCGGTGCTGATCCGCGCTCACTCTGATAAAGGTAGATTGATTCTTGTAATGGTATTTTAATAATATTTACTGATGCATTTAATAATAAGTATCGGATAAGTTATGAAGGCTGTGAGTTCAAGCCAAGAAAGTAAACTGTGCCGCTGTTCTGAAGAAAAAGATTGTGATTATTATTGCGAATCTTTAAAAATAAAGAAATTATTATTGTGACTTACTTATAAATAAAACAAGTTTCTAACATATATGTTGGGGCTAGTCGTGCCGCAGGGGCACAAAGTATGACTGCATAATCGACGGTTTTAATCGAATTCGATTTATATTTCCATTTCTGCGCTTTGGTGTCGAGGCAACGCTTTGCCTTCCGCCACTCAACACATGCCTCCAGAATCCGGCGGAAAGTGGGGAACGGAGTGTTTTAATACTAGGTTCCCTGTACCTAACCTGCTGTGCACGGGATGATGTGAAGTTGATTTTAACATTAATTGTACATCATGAACATGATAATGATTCGTTATTAATCTTAATAATACATCAAAAATAAACTGTTGATTATATCAAGTATTTATTATTGTTAATAAACTGCTTCAGCATTTTCTGTTTCACATTAATACTTACAATGATTTTATTTAATATAGATAATTTTAAATTCGGTTCTTAGCTCTACCACATTTGGTAGAAAGAAACATACCTGTCAATATGTCAAAACTCAAATGTCAATGTCATACGAAAGTTGAGTTCAAAAGACAAAATTAAATTTTGTTTTGTTAAGAACATGTGATTAATATATTAATACTTTAACAATATATTTTAACTTTAAATATAAGTATATAACTGTGATATCTTTTAGATTTTAAGTTTTGTATCGTAAGAAATAGAAAAACGGTTTTAGTGGTCTACTAAATAATGGAGCACATCAGACAATTTGATTGGTATGGGTCATACTTTTATTTTACCTTTATATCGGTTTTTTTGGTTTGGCACTCCATTCTCTCTGACTGGGTAGTCATAAGGATAAAGCATAAAGCGTGAAGCTATATATGTATGTATACCGAAAAATTCTGTTACTTATTATATACTTGCTAAAATTATTTACATATTATATTTATGTTTCATTCTCCTTGTGTTTAAAATTTCTAAATATTAACTTAATTTAGTCTATCATATTAACACTAAGACTAAGACTTCATAATTTATCAATTTTATTAAAAGTATCTCAAAATTATGATTTTTCATCCTATTACTCCTTCGTACCTTAAAGAACGGTTTAAGTTCTTGGGTTCGAATTCCCTTCATGTCCAATGTCTCCGTTCCCACACTGACAACCTCCTTCAAACACCTTTCTCCTGAACAAAACGCTATGGTGACTCCTTTACTGTCAAGACAATAAAGCTCTGGAATGAGCTGCCAGTGAATATTAGAAAATCTCAGACGGTTGGAATATTTAAACGTCGTCGTAAACAATACTGTAAAACAATAAATATTTGTGTATGTATATATATATATATATATATATATGTATGTATTAATATATTTATGTAATTTTATTAATATATATGTTTATATTAAAGTAATCATAGTAAGTAGTTAGGTATATGTTTGTAAGAAGTATTTTATTTTATTATTATAAGTAATACAATGCTTTTTACACCGTCCTGCGTTTGTGTTCTACATATCCTGTATTGTCGGTTGCCTGTAAGAGATCGCTCTTAGCGATAAGGCCGCCATTGCACATTGATCTTATATGTACTGTGTAAGTCAAATGTATATTCCAATTGTAAAAGTGCAATAAAGTGTTAATTATTATTATTATTATTATGTATTTCATGGTTAGATATCTCAGGTAACACCTGGTAATATGAACCAGCACAGGTATGTACCAAGTGCTGGATCAGGTCTGGCTGATTTGGTTTCTAACTGCATCACTATCTGAACCTAAATGTAAAAATTTTCTAACTGTTCTACACATATTTAAGAAAGCCGCTTTTTGAAGAGTCAAGTAAGTAAATCTAGGTAAATTAAGAACATTTAAAGACCATGTTAAATTTTTCGGAATAACACCCGTTGTTCATATTACTATGGGAACTATAGTAACACAATCCATTTTCCATACTCTTTTAATTTCTTCTTGTAATTCTGTATATTTACGTATTTTCTCACTTATCGTTGATTGTAAATTGTTGGTGTTAGGTACTGCTATGTCTATTATATATGTATGTTTATTTATTTTGTGTACAAATGTAATGTCTGGTCTGTTATTATATATAGTGTGATCAGTTAAGATAGTCCGATCGTAATATAAAGTATAGCTTTTATTTTCTAACACTGCACAAGGTGTGTATTTATATTATGGAGTATGTGGATCGAAAGTGAGCTTAAATTTAAGAATGAGTTTCTGATGAATAATATTTACTAAATGATTATGTCTGTGTGTATAATCGTTTTGTGTTAATGAGATGCACCCGCCGGTGATATGTTGTATGGTTTCTGGCTTATTATTGCATTTACGACATAGATCGCTATCTAATGTTCTGCCTTTTATTATGTATTTTCTATAGTTTTTAGTAGTAATAACTTGATCCTGGATTGCTAACATAAAACCTTCCGTCTCCGGAAATAATCCACCTAAATATAGCCATTTATTTGAAGCATCCTTATCTACATGTGATAATTCTAAGTCATTTGGATGTCTGCCATGAAGCTCCTTCTTTTTCCAATTATGTATTTTTTCCTTGATAGTATCTAGTTTATTTATCTGTACAATAGTTTCGTTTTTAAGATTTAATGGTGTAAAGTTATTATCTATTGCAATTATACTTTCATGGAGTTTACTTTCAGATTTTTTAATATAGAAAAACTGCTTAAGATTTATTAGTTGTCTATTATGTAAAAATGTTATATCAATTAACCCTCTTCCTCCATCTTTTCTGGCTAAAGTTATACGCTCTATGGCAGACTTTGGATGATGGTATCGGTGTTGTGTAAGAGTCGTTCTTGTTTTACTTTCTAACTGTTTGATATCTGTGTTTGACCATTTGATGATGCCGAATGAATAGGTTAGTNAGCTTACATATTTTTCTAATTGTTACAGGTGTTATTCTCAACCTGATATTCATTTTCTAAAAGAAAATGATTTTGAGAACAGTATTACAGAAAAAATTCTACGTAACAAATTCCGTGATCCAATGATTTCAAGTGACTCTGAAGATGAACCACCAAATATTAATTGGGATGAAGTATTTTCTAAAAAAGAAAATGTAAGCTAATAAATAACATTTCAACTAACCTAATGCTAATTAACTTTTTTTTTCAGTTTCTTTATCACCCTGCTATATATGTAGAGTATGCAGAGGGAGCTTAGTTTTAAGATACTCAGTTCTTTTCTAGCCAATTTCCAGACTGCATATTAAGGGTGGAACTCAACACCTCTTTTTGTCTTATTACTTGAGTAATGGAATGAAAATAACTGATTTCCCCCACATACAATTCAAACTTATAGCCATTTTGCCCATCTTATGTTTTATATAATTTCAGTTTAACAAAACCTTCCGTGTGTTTGTGCCTTGCATGCCGAAGAACATACAATATCCCAAACTATCTACATTGACTTCATTTCAACATTATCAGTGCCTGAAAGTGTTGTGTATGGAAAATCCTCATGTCTTACCTGCAGAATTCTTAGCGAGACCCACTAAAAATGACTACAAGGCATTTACGGTTAGTGACATTAAAGCTATAATGGTTTTTTATTTTTAGGCTGGTAGGAAGTTCTCCATGCATTGCCTATGTTGTGAGCCAATCCATGTTCAGAAGTAGAACTCAATAGTTCCCCCACAAATCAAACCCAATATTAGTCCGTAAGCATAGACTTAGATCCCGAGAACTGCCATCATGATGTCAAAATTAAACACAATATGTTTTATATAATTTCTTTGATTCTGTATTGCAGTATCTGTTTATTGTATTTATTTTGCTTTAGGTAACCAAAGAAATCATTTTGTTATTGTATTTTTTAAGGACCTAAAACTACTATATGAGAAAGAACAAAAAGAATTTCTAGAATGGGCTAAAACACAATGGACTACAGTACACTGTACAAGAGCCCTAAGACCTAAACCCCCCATTGAACATGTTTACGACGCAAGATTTAAAATGAGGGAGAATGAAATGCAATCTTACCCCAAAATGTACAACATGGCTGCCCAAATACCACTGGAAACAAGGAACAACGAGTTTGATATGATTTCAAGTGGGGATATAAAAAATGTAAGTTCTTTAAGATCATTTTTTGTGGTTTTTATTTTAGCTCCAAATTGGATCCCGCACGTAGCAGGATATGCACGAGGAATCGCAGAAACTAAGTGTTAATTGATACTTTGTTCCCATTAAGACACTTCTATTTCCTACTTTCTGAGTGGTAGAACTCAACACTGCGTTGTCTCATGACCAGAATGAGAAAATGAACATATTGGTTATGTTTACAGGTTAACTGTCGTGTTTACAGTCGCATGTTTGTGCCCGAGCGCCGCTACTGGCCTTAATTAAAATATATTTAATTCTATTATATGTTAACAGATTGATGTAAAACTACTGCCGCAAATAGAGTGCCGTGATATTACAAGGATGCTAACTATAATGAAACAATGTTCAGTTCCCGAACCCTGTAACAAGCATCCATGTAGATTTGTATTACCTAGTAAGTTGATTTATTATTTAATAATATTTTATCTTATGCTGGAGGCCCAAGAGACGTGGGTTCAAGTCCTGTTATGATCAAAATTTTATATATTTTCCTAAATGTATATCACATTTTAATATATATATTTTTTTCTTTATTTTAGATGAAAAATCAGTATCAATACTACCACTAACGGAAGTCCAAAGGGAACTAGCACAGTATGCCTTCGACAATAACTGTCAATACATTGCAAGTGAAAATTCACTCAAATGTCTAATGGAGTTAGATAGACACTGGGACTTGACTGTGTCAGTTTTGCCTGTCATTGGACTTGGTGAGTACATTTTTAACTTCACATTGTATCCGGAAAATAGGAAGGTGGGCAAAAGAAATATACCTTTAGTTTAAGTTTTTTATCAAAAAATCATGGATCGTAGATCTGAGTATATGGTTTGAATTTCAACCTGATATCTCCAAGCATTCCTGAAATAAAGGGTCTTGACGGTCAGACAGAAGAACAACAGGGACTATACAACAAAACAATGCATATAAAATGATAGTATTTTTTTTTTGTAACAGATGGTGAATCAACCAATGTAGTGGTTTTGGGTGACGAATTTAGTATCAACAGGGAACCGCCTGTAATAAGAACTTATAAGGCCTTTAAGCATTTGCTAGGACATACTTTGATACCGTAAGTTATATGTTTAATATATATTTTTTTTCTTAATAAATTTAGGATTTACATTTATATGTACTTAACTCTGTTTGGTTCTTATTTCATTATAGCGTTCCAAATGTGTCAAAAATTTAAGTTGGCATGTTTTTGTAATGTATAATTTTATACTAAATTTTTTTATAGCAATTTTTGTTTGTAAATTTTATATTATATTTTATTAAAGTAACATAAAAATTCGATTATTTACCAATTTACAACTAAGTAAAGCCTATCTGCTAACTTTAAATAGCTAAATATTTCTTGTATTTATTTCAGAAAAACAGAAAAATACAAACTACACTACAAAAATCCCGATGACAATGACAATGAAAAAGAAACGTCAAACAAAAATATGACAGATGTGTCAGATACGTCTTCTGATGAAGATGACAACTTATGTATAATTGGTATGTAGAATTCCCATAATAAATAAATGCTGATGTTAATAATGAAAATCTGATATTAATGAGTTCAATTTTCACTCGAAGGAATGATTATATTGCCTTGTTTTACGTTTGAAATAACATATTGCATGCTTATTTTTTAATGGGGGATCATTGTATTAATTTTTATTTATGTTAGTTCTCCTAGAATGAAAATGAGCGTTAAATATATATATATATATATGTATTTACAAATATGTACTGATATTTTAATACTGATATAGAAGAAGAGACTGAAGCAACAAAAGAGCAGAATGAAGAGAAAAAGAAAAATAAAACAAATAATAAAACAAGGAAATTGAGTGAGGAAGATCAAATTAGTTTTTACAGTTGTACATGTAAAGGTATTTTTTTAATATTACCTAATTAGTTTTTGACTTTAAGCACAATTAACCTAATAATAATAGAGAGTAAGTGAAAGATATTTTTTTTGTGCCTGTTTTGTTTTGTTGTGTTTATCCACACTGTATTACGTGTGACGCAGTTACCAATGGATATCAATAAAGTAAACACCTACTTCTAAAAATATACTACTAAAATTTAAACTTTGAACTTTGCCGCCAATACCTACGACTCGATTTCGGAATGAGGCGTGTGCGGCGGTGTCCCTTTGATACTTTTATGTTTGCGTGCGTCGTTCTTAACAAATAGCGTTTTGTTTTATAACGATAATTTTATTAATTATTTTGTTTGAAAAAATCACTTTTTAATTTTTGAAAGTATCTCTTTTGTTTTAATTGTAATAAGGCTTTTATAGAGTAGTTAAAATTGTGTTTTCATTTAAAGTGGTGATGACAAAAACACTCTGTAAACTCGTATTATTTTTTCTATGTTAATTTTCACCATTATTTATATTCTCTTTCCACACAAATATATAATATGGAAGATATATAATTCTTCTTTCTTTCTTAATTTATAATTCAGATTTTATTATATATTTAGATACCATGTTTGAGCGACCGCCACCGAGATCGTTCAAAAGATGGCAGGTGCGGAACAAAACGACAGATGAAAATTATAATATAATAATACATTGTTCTCATAAAGCACGGGTAAGTTATAATAATTACTGTTTAGGTATAATAAATATTATAAAAAAAATAATTTTATTATGTATATTTAATTTATTGTTTTTTTTTTTTTAGGATAAAAACGGTGAAGTGCTATTAGAACCTATTCTCGAGTACCAAATGGAGTTGGGGGCCAGTGCCCAGTCGAAGGAAAAACTACGAAGTCTTGCTTTATCTTTGCTTTTAAGGAAAAATGTTACTTTGATTAATGGTATAAAACTTAAAATGTTATATGATAAGAATTTCGTATATATTGTATATTATTGAATTGAATTCATTTATGTTGTTTATTTCTTTGGTGTAAAATAGCTAATGTTAAAATACAATAAATCGCGGGACCATTTACATCAAGAGGGTTGTGTAGAAACAAACAAATTTTTTTAAAAGCACTTTCTATAATTAACAAAAAATATATATTATAAATATTTAATATTTTTTCAGCTCGTATAGATGGCGTTACAGGTGAAGTGGCGCTGTTCGAACATTTACAATACGAAAGTTTTAAATCGAAACATGGCGATTTACTTCCAGATATTAGTAATATACTACATACAGCCATGAATCAGTTGCAGGGATTCATACCTGGCAATTACGTGTTGAGACATGAAGTAAGATAAATTACAGTATTAAGTATTTCTATGGGAAAACATTATCAACAATAATGAGGCCGTCAATTTCCGGTTCAATGTAGGATTTGAACCCACACCCGTTATAATTTTTTACCATCTGAGTGCTCTTGCTACGCTTTGTATATGCGTTCTTATTATATTTTACTGTAATAATGAATATTTTTATTTGTTTTTAATAATGGTAGTAATATTACACTGCTTTTATGTTTCTGTGTTTTTCATAATTATCTGAGTCGGTTGTATAACACTTGTGTTTATTATGTCTTTTTTTTAATTATAACAAGTCTAAAATGATTTTACTAAAGTCATTTAAGCATAATTAGAATTAAGTACATATATTATTAATATTGACACTTCATCAATATAGTATAACGAAATAACCATTATTCAAATTGTTAACTACTTATTGATAAAATTTACATTTTTTTTCAGCCATCTCACGGCGATAACGCAATACTGTACGTGTCAAAGCCTTCAATAAACTCATCATTTGTATTAGATTTTGATTCAACGCAATTAGTGGAGCCTGATGAATCGAAGCACTTGAAAACACCACCCGTTTTAATACCGATATTGTTGCCATATCACAAGTGAGTTATTTTTTAGTTTCACGCCGTATCCCGAATAATGCAGGGTAGACGGGGGAGACCTCGTTTTAAAATACTCCGTTCCCCACACATAATTCGATTTTCGAGACATAGTGTGTAGAGTGGCGGGACTCGACTCCGCGCTATGGTTTATTACCAGGAAATGAAAATAATTTCTTAGATTTTTTACGATTATTTCACATCTCGAACACCTTGCAGTAATCTTATAATTAAGTTATTCAAATTCATAGCCGTCATATAAAGCCATATTAATTTCATATAAACATCTTCTTTTATGAATTTCATATGCTACCCTTTTTTATTGATTTTGTAGTGTGTGGACGATAAAAAAATTAAAACATGTGTGGGTAAAAAATGTTCGACTCTGGTACATTTTAAGTAGTCTAGTGTAGTTTTCCATTGTATTTTATTAAGTATTAATAGATAAATCTTATCAGCCAGATAGTGTCATGTTATGCACTGGGGTAGTTTGATAAATTGTTGACTTTCATTTAATGGATTTATTTCCTGACTAGCAGCCCGCCCGCGGCTTCGCCCGCTTGAACTACATGATTATTCATTTAATAAACAGAATTGACTAATAGTCAAATGTGTTGATGTCAATGAAAAATTTAATGTATTCGTTCAGAAACAGCCTTAAATGATAAATTATTGATGTGGGTAAGGATTTATAATATTCTTTGTAAAAAAACTGTATTATGCAATATTACCCATTATCCAAATCGAATCTAATAATCCAATATCCAAATCGAAGTCACAATAATTAATCGAATATCAAATCGAAAATAAATTAATTGAGAACCTCCTCTTTGTTTTCAAAGTCGGATAAAATACATATGTGTTATAAGTATAGATATAAATTGCTATATATTTGCAGGCAAACTCATTCCCTGAGTTCATTCATAGATGGCGCTGTGCATTGTCTGCCGATTTCTGAATCGCGCTGTCAAGATGTTCTAGCGTTTAATGACGATCAAAATTTTCTGAATTTTATTTATCGCTTCTCGGCCTTTTGGCTAAGATCAAAGTGTAGTATCTGTTCTTTTCAGCTTAATATCTGAAAGTTCCCGCACCGCGGGACCAGTATATTAAACTGATTTTTGTAAGCTGACGGGATGCTCGGGGCTCGCTCCACTCCTGTCACGGGTCGGCCCGGCATTGCAGTGCCGCCGGGATCGGCCCACATAAATCCTAATCAAAATATTCAGTATAATTAAACGTTTTATATATATATATATTATGTATAATTAAACTCTATATTTATTTTGTATCTTTAGAAAATTTGAATACATAGTTAATAATTATAAAGAGACACAGATAGAATTCAGAGTGAATAAAAAACTTAAAAGTAAATGATATATATTTAATAATCCATACCTATATTATAAATTCGAAAGTAACTCTGTCTGTCTGTCTGTCTTTTACGCAATCAGGGCCAAACCGCTAATTTAATTGTGATAAAATACTCATAAAGAGATACTTGAGGGTCTCGGGATGAACATACGGTTACGGTTAAAGATATTTTATTTCCATTAAAAACACAGGCCACTTACATGGAAACATTATTAACATAGTAAATAATTGAAGTCGGTCGTACATTAATTAGTTTAAAGTAACACATTTTTTTTTGTTTACTCATTCAATGCATTTTTTTTTTTTTAGGGTGGGTAGCTTTTAATAATGAATTCGCATAATTGTGTTTTAAATGCATTGAATGAGCTTACACTCCTTAAAGTTGACGGTAGGTTATTGTAAAGTCGTGCCCCCTCGTAGGTAAACATTTTTTTACCAATCTGTCTTCTGGTTTTAGGTAAAATCAATAAACTCGCACGTCGCGACCGCAAGGAACGATTTGTTGCAGATTTTAATTTTACAAAAGCTAAGTTAGTATGGA